>JAJPEM010000010.1:600000-1043387 GCA_022985005.1 Trichoderma koningiopsis
CATCATTGGTATCGGGGCCATCTGCAGGTATGTTTTTTCTTGCCACGCTTTTTCGCTCAGCTTAAAGAGAGACGTTGAATGCCATAGAGCCCCGATGGCCTATGAAAGTGGATAGACAAAGAAGAGAGAAAAGAAAGAGTTGAGAGCTAAGCAGAGCTCTGGTAGCTGATGACGCAGTGAAGGTGGGAAGATCGGAGACCGAAACCGCCTGAAGCCGAAAACTCAGGTAGCAGTGATCGGATGGTGGGGAACGTGGAGCGGTGGGGAAATCCGGGCCCTTGGACCGAGCACAGCCGATCTCTGCGGTTTGTTTTCCACCTACACAAAAAATTGACAAATGCTTGTTATAATGATGGATACTTTTAAAGAAAAATTGATGAAATATCCACACATTGAAGCCTGATACTTGAGTTAGTTGCCCTATGGCGGGTGAAAAGTGCTACAAGCGTTTGTCTTCAACGAATTAAGGCATGGAGAGAAGCATGAGCTTCTGGTAACAGTCCACGGCCTCAGTCCCTTCAAACTTGATACTAGGTGTTTCACACATACTCATGATACACATTATATAATACATTTCAACTACTCCCCATTACCATCGGCTTCATGAGAATACCTCAAAGGCCGAGGGCCACACATGGCCTCGGAAGCAGTGGTGATTTCTTGCGCCTCTAATATACTCAAGTAGACGTCTAATTCTACAGTCAGTAAGCTGAAATACTATGAGAGTTCCCTGGTCATATACATACTAGCCATCTTCCATCTGGTAGCAATATCTTGCAACAGGTCCTTGAAGAGTGATATGCGCCCAGCTGCGATGCTGTCAGGAGCTCCTTGTCCCATTCGAATCAGAAATAATGCGGCCTGATACGCTACATGGGCTAAGAATGGAGTAGCGACCAGCACGGAAGTGGTGTCTACCATCTGATCTCGAAAGCCTTGACAAGTTGTAGCAATGTAGTCCAGGGATGATAGAGTCTCGTCCCAGGTGTCCGTCGCTGAGACGATATTGGGCACATCGCTCATATTATTGCTGTTTACTCGCCATTGGTACTCTTGAAGAAGAAATATAGTACTGTCAAAAGTCATTAGTAGTCAGCATGCCTTGCTTGACACTTCGACACTGGATCCGCTGCTTACCTAGAGCAAATAGATAATTGGGGACAGAAGCCAGCACATATCCTCAGCTCTCTGGCATCAGCTTCGGCGTTTGAAACGGTTATTAATGCAAATAACGTTCGTCTTAATTGAGCCATCTGCTGGCTTCTCTCGATTGCGCTCTGTTGGTTGTCCGGACTGACAATGTCGAGAGCCTGGCTGAGCATATAGGTGGCTTGACCAAATCGGGAAAACATGCCCATCTCGAGAGTAAATGCTTGAGATATAGTGTAAAAGTCGCTTGCTTTAAGTGTCTAGTGTTTTGTTAGGTCTGATGATGCGTAAAAAGTCGATAAGAAGGAGGCCAATCCTACGCCATCATCCCATAACTTGTCATCCACAGGAAGCAAGTCATCGAACGTTGGGGTCTTTGTTGCCAGCGATCTGCCAGGTTTGCAGATGTTTAAAAACCTGTAGAGTTTGTTCACATAAATCATCGAAGGCCCCGTACATAAGACGCAATATAATTGGACTTACCGATCCAAGAATAGAATGATCCACCACGCACGCCTTCGTTCCTCGATTTCAGACAGTGTACGAGAATTCCCATAGGCACTACTAGATGCATCGTCGTCTCTAAGCTGATCGACACCAATAGCTGTGGCATACCGCGCGCAAGATCCAACAGTTAGATACGCAGCAGGATATATAGCTTGCCCAAGCTCATACAGCGCAATCAAGATGCCCGCTTGGAGAACCCGAAGTGAAAAGACACCAGAGGCCTCCATCTCAAAGTGTAATCTCTTGGCAATTTGATACAAGGTTTTGGTGTCAAGCGTCCCCGTGGCAGAGCCAAAATCGGGCTCGCAACAAAGCTGCATGCATATGATGAGCAGACTAAGTTCACTTCGGCGCTGCGATAGAGGATTCAACAGATGCGCAAAGAAGCCCTTTTTGGAGATGACTGGCATCCACCAGTGGATCGAGTCGAAGAAATTATAGGCGATACTCCGGATGCGAGAAGAATCATTTTGAAAGGGCGATAGCTTTGCTGGAATCGAGAGATGGATCTGAGGTAACTCGAGCTGTGCCTGCTGAAAGATGTGTGGCGCAATGAAATATAACGCAGTTGCCGAAGTAGTGCTCTCTGCTGTTGCAGGGGATTCAAGGCTCACAAAAGGGGTACTTGAATGAGAACTCTGGCCATCAAGTCGACTCTCCGAGCGGGAAACATTTACACTAGAGCTTGACACATTGTTGGGTGTAGCGGTAGCGGCTAATCGGCTCTCGGATCGAGGCTGTATCGGTCTCCGGCGGATCTGCCGACTCTGACGACGTGAAAGATAGACGCATTCGGCCCCCTTTCGGGAGCACAGCTCACAGCTCGGCAACACGCGGTCACATCGCCGTTTGCCTCTTCTACAGGGCTCACATGCAAGCTGAGAATAACTCACCGGCCCTTCACCCCCAGATGGAGATGCCATGCTATGAAGCGGGAACTCTGTATCATCTCCCCGTCAGCCCGGCCGTATAAAATGCGGATAAGTCTTCTTCGGATTGCCGCCGGCGTCATTGCGGGACTTGGGTGCAGAGGGATTATTAAACGTACGCACGACCAGGATGTCTAGTTTTCCAATAACTGAATCCTGCAGTGGTCAGCTGCGTCGCACTGGTTTCCTTGTTTGACGACTTTCAACCGAAGCGTAGGATGGAGCGAGTTGCGGAAGTGCGGAAGTTCCGCATGGGCCAGGGATGGATGGCTGTTTTTAACGAATGGGTCTGGTAGTGCGCCATCAATGTCAGCGCTACTTGATGCGGGTTTCCAAGAAGGGACCGAGCCAAACTCTCGATATACATACGATGGGATCTCTTTTAAAACCCAATGCGCGTAACATTTAAGGTTAAACCTTTTAGCATGGCGCTAGGATACGACTATGCATGGCACAACGTGGCGTTGTTGGCGAGCATCATGATTAGGATCTTAAAGGCCTGTTATATATCATGACCTGCAGTCCGATTTTATTGTGGTATTTGAACAGCCGTTAAATTGGGAACATATACATCATGGCTAAGACACACTATTAAACAGTCGGCGCAGCGGCCCGTTTACGACTTCGCCTCCATGAGACAAGCATAAATAGCATCGTCAGGACCATTCCAAATCCTGCCAAGCTCACGGCAAAGTACAACGCTGCCCTATATCCTCGAAGCAAGTCACTTCCATTACGGTTCAGATGAGTCTCAATGGTGCCTGCGAAACCCAAGCTTATAGAGATGGAATAGTTGATCGTCGTAGCAATGAGCGACGCCGCAAGGCCCTGGTGCTCGGGCGGCATCGAGTTACTCAGTAGGATGCATCCTGCGGGAAACGACATGTCCCTAAATTACTCAAGTCAGCATTTTCCCTTCAAGCCATGTTCAAATTCGTCTGCAGGAGTGCCAATGTGCTTTTGTTCCACATACATTCCAAAAGGGTAGATGACTGTCATTACGAAAGTCTGCGCCCAGTATGTCTGGTGAATCGGAAGTGTAGCTATCAGCGTGCTGCCAACAAGGAATCCGCTCATTGCCATAAACATGATTACGCTAGGTGATACGCGGCTGAGTAAGTATGCCGTAGTGAGGCCTGCGACAATGCCCATGACTGGTGCCGGGGACCATTTCGCAATTGCCAGTAGTGGTGAGTCGCCCTTGATAATTTCCATAATCTGGTAATAGTAGTAGAGTCCGATGCCAAAGCTAGCCCATCCTGCCACAATGCAGCTGAGAGTCCAGCCAAGGTCGCCGGTAAAGATGGAAGTCGGCAGCAGCGGGAATTTCGCCTTGCGCTCCACGAATGCAAATACACCGAGAGATAGAAATCCGATGATGAGAAGGACGTAGGTGTATGGATTCTGCCATCCGACAATCGGCGCCTGGTTCCACGAGAAGTTGATAAACAAAAGGCCGGTGATGCCAAAGAAAGCTCCCGGGAGATCAATCTTGTCAATAAAGTCAAATCTGCGTCCTGTTTTCAACTCACTGCTCGATCCCGCCGGGGGATCCAACGATCTTGGGATCACAAAAAAGCCCGCGACGGCAAGGGCCCAGCAGTAGATTGCCATGATCCAGTAAGACCAAGGCCACCACGCCCGCTCGGCCAACAGCGCGATAAACACTCCTGCGACATTGAACCCAGCCGGCGCAGTCGCTCCAAAGAGACTGAAAACCAACTCTTTCCGCCGGCCTGGAGGATACGTCCTCCCCAAGATCGCAACCGCATTCGGCAGCACCAGTCCAGTTCCAATGCCCTGAAATGCGCGGCAAACGATGAAGAACGTCGGTGTTGTTACATAGACACCAAAGCCGCCCAGCAGCAACCACAGTCCGTACCAGACGAAGCCGATGATGAAAAGCCGCCTGTGCCCGTACAAGTCGCCGAGTCGACCAGCGACGAGAATGAGCGTTCCGCTGGTCAGAGAGTAAGCAGCTGCAAACCAGCTCAGCTGTCCATCCTGTACGTTCTCCCAGCTTTTGCCGATGATGTGTGCGGGAATGACGGAGATGGCGAGCCCCGTCTGCGCAAGGAACTGGGCCATGGAGACGACAAAGAGGAAGCAGGCCTCGTGGAGCAGCGACTCGGGCCTCTTGGCCATCGAGTGCGTCGAGATGGCGCGCGAAATCCGGCGGTTGATTGCATTTTCGTCGTTGTCGTCGGCGTCGGCGTCGAAGTCATGCTCGTTCTCATCCCGGTTGCTGCCTTTGTCCGAGCCCATCGTCGACGTCAACGGAGGGCTCTCCAGCGGAATGTCTTCCTTGTTGACGAGCGCCATCTTCGTGTTCCGCACTGCTGGCGCTCGGCGGAGTGAAGATGACGGGCTGCAAGGTAGGCAGCCGTTGTGCCAGGCATGGCGGTTAATCAGCGACGGCCAGCGAGGGCCCCCTGGCTCTTATAGAAAACTCTCGGGTGATGTATAAGAAATTGGTAACGCCTGGCCGGGTCCGTTTTCTGGTGGAGCGGACCGCTGGCCCTACGGCCGGTAGTTGGCCAGGACTAAGGTCGCCATGCGGCAAAACGGGTTAATTTGGCAGCATCTCCGCCTGTGATTTGACAATTGGAGTTCATCTGGTGCTAGCATCTAGTTCGGGTCGGGTCCAGGGCCACGCATGAACGCAGCTCGGGTCGGGCTAGCCAATACCGACACCGTTTCGGCGCTCTGTACCTGCGCAAAGCACATTAGTGATATCTTCGGTGTGGAATACATTCATCCCACCTCGTATATGTATCTCGATTAATCAAGCTTACAATATAACGTAGATATGATACATTTGCTGGTAATCATAAACGCTCCGTCCCCGCAGTTTATCCCCTCAGCCGAATCTAGCATGCCCCAGCGAGCACGTGTACATATCCGACGTGTATCCGAGCTGCGCTGCAAGCACGTGGGGGCTGCGGATTCTTGGTGCGGGCTCTTGATGCGGACTCTTGATGCGGGCTGTTGATGCGGGTGCGGCATCCGCAGCGGACGTTTTGCCTACCCAACACGGCTTCAACCCGTGTTAGTGACGCTCGGCTGCATCCAACATCGCCAATCCAACGATACTATAAGTCTTCAAGATTATTAATAGTTTAGTGGCAATACAGCAGAGTGCGTAAGAGCGTGGGGACCAATGTAGACAAAGCCCCCTCGTACATGCCAACTTGCAGCTCTCCAAGGCTTATTCAGATCTTATGAAGCTGCAACTAAAAGCTCTCAGAATAGAATTCTGCCATTCAGAAATACTATCTCGTCCTTGATTCTCCTAAAATCTCGCACATCATACAACAGAAATAGTAAAGTACTATGACTTGACAATTCGAAAGGCGCGGACCCCTGAGACTTGCATGTGAGACCCCAAGGAACTTTTCGCTCTGTCCCACCAGATCGTGCCTTGACCTCTGAATCTTGTCAGCTTCAAGCCTGTTTGGTAGCTTGGCAAATAGTCAGGATAGCTAGTGGCATAGTGTCACGAGCTTATACTCGGAAGAGTTGTACGTCCGCGAACTAGGCGGCTGATCATATTGAGTATTCAGGATTATGCTTAAATAGAATACGCGGCAAGAGAAGCCCTAGTTGGTGCCTGAAACTATAAGAACTGGGCTCGACAGATTGTCCTAGAGTTCTGAGTCAGGCTGAGCTGTTGCGTAGCTCCCCATGAGTTGTGTCAACATTCAGACAAGACTTGGTGTGCGGCAACAATTGGCACCTTTTCAAAGCCATCTTTCTGATATATTCTCATTGATTTCTTTTCGTCGAATTTTATCTCTCAAGCTCTTGAAATTGGCAGGCTTGGGTGTCAAGGTCCGTTACAAGCGAGTACTTCAACTCTTGATCAGTCAGCCGTAACCATGGATGTACAAGCATCCAATTCTGTTCTCTTCTGCCCATTGAAAATCGGCAACGGGACCATCTCCAGCCGAATTATCATGGCACCTATGGCGAGGCTTCGAAACTGCAGGCAGCATGTCCCCTTGGTCCCCATGGTGCCAACTTATTTCGCTGAGCGCGCCAGCTATCCGGGGACACTTGTCATTTCCGAGATGACCATCATATCGCCCCGCGCCTGTGGCTTCCCGCACCCCCCAGGGATCTGGACGAATGACCAAGTTGCGGCTTGGAAAGCGGTCACGGCCGCCGTCCATGCTCAGGGGTCACAAATTTACCTCCAGATCGGGGCTCTTGGTCGTGTTGCACACCCTCTTGTGCTTGAGGAAGACGTGGCTCTGTTTGGTTTGCAAAAAGACACAATCCGATTTGCTGCTCCAAGCTCGATACCATGTGGTAAAGGGCATCCTATTCCGGCAGAATTGACAATGGAAGAAATCAAAGCCCTGGTCAAAGACTTTGCCACAGCGGCACGGCGGGCTGTGAATGATGCTGGCTTTGATGGCGTCGAGGTCCACGGCGGCTATGGCTATCTCATTGACCAATTCATCCAAGACACAGCCAACCAGCGGACAGACTCTTACGGCGGCAGCGTTGAGAACCGCTCTCGGTTTGCAGTCGAGGTTATGCGCGCGGTTGTCGATGCTGTAGGCGCGGAGCGGTCCGCAATTCGTTTATCGCCGTGGTGCTCCTGGCAAGGCATGGGAATGAGCGATCCGATGCCGCAGTTTATCTATCTCATCCAGCAGCTCCGTAATTTCAAACTTTCGTACTTGCATTTGGTTGAGCCTTATGCAGCTTGCTATACCAGTGACACAGTCACTTTATACGGCGATAGTAACGATATCCTCATTCGCATGTGGGGGAAGACAAGCCCAGTCATCTTGAATCATGGATTCGATGCAATCAGTGCTTGCAGGGCCATTGAGAAATACATCGGGATAGTGGACATTGCTGTGGCCATGGGCGCGCCTTTTATCTCGAATCCTGATCTAATCTATCGCATCAAGAAGGGCATCCCACTTATGCCTCCGGATCGGTCCAAGTCACACTCAGTGATGGACCCAGACGGGTATATTACGTATCCCTTTTCAGATGAGTGGGAGGCCGAACAAGAGGCCCGAAGACGGGGGATAAGGCTTAGCATAAACAAGTCATCGTCAATGGAGTTTTTCTCATTGTGGTAGGCCTGGAGATGCCGGAGAACAATGATGTGGTAATCAATACAGAAGAGTTACAAATCTTTGTCATCTTGTCTGTCAGAGTGATCAAAGCGCTACACCAACGGCAGCGTAAGCAAGTGGTTAGTGCATAATGAAATGCCGAGCAGGTAATAAGTCTTAAGCTGGGTGGTATCAGTCATCAGTACGTAGGAACTCGCGAATCTTGATCTAAAGAGTCGAGGCCAAGGCGATACGCCACCTAGCCAAGACGGAGCCAAGACGGAGCCAAGACGGGAGATTGCTTTGCCCAGTCAAAACCTATCTATTTCCTGCGACAACGGCTATCCTTGTCTTATTTGGGAAAATCTGGTGGCATTCACTGAAAGGCGTTGTCCAAAACAGTCTATGGGTTTAGACCGCTGAACCTGTCATGCCTGGGACCTACCTAGGTATAGTAGAATCAGTATCCGCAGATGCCGAGGGAACAAAACAAGCGCGTCGGCTGCCTTTCACGTATGAATCCAGCCAGCTTTAGCTCCTCGTACGATAGGGACTCAACTCTACGGACCGAGAATGATCCGTTGAGCTATCGGCAGTCGCTTGCACTGCATGAGAGGGAGCAATTGCCGTATGGAAATCGCCGCAGGGCAGTAGTAGCTCGAACGCTAAGATTGGTTCTCCAATAGCTCGGATGTTGCCGTCTATTTTCATTTGTTAATCTTATTAATGAGGGCGAGGGGAGTAAAATTCCCAATCAGGAATCGAGGCCTGTCTAACAGCTGGCTAGTATCCAGACCATTCAAACCATGCAGGCCCAAAACAGCCATGCCTCTCAGCCTCAAAACTTACTTAGTAATCCGCACGAACACGCGAGAAATCCAAGAAGCGCCGGCCATCGTTGAGCCGGTCCAGCTGTTGCTCCGTAAAACCCGCAACTTGAAGAGCTGCGAAATAAATGTCGCAGAGATAGCGGTCAGTTGAGGCTTAAAAACTGAAATGACTGAAACGAGAGAGCGGTGTCTGAAGTTGCTCCGATTATTAGTGGCTCTGGTTCCTGGGTCCAGCGATAGGAAGAGATAGAGCTAGCAGTAAGCGAGCCACAGCTAATCTGAAGTCACGTGTCGGACCAGGAGAGCCGCACGTTGTGGCGAAAGCGCCACCGTGGAATCTAGACCTGTTGAAACCTTGAAATCCAAAGCAATATTGGTGACCGAGTGACCTCGCGACGATGCAGGCACAGACGCAAGTCAACCGTCACCGCTTCTAGACCTTCATTTCGTCCAGGCCTCGCTTCCCCAGGTTATGAAACTCCGCAGCCCCGTAAGCTGGGGAAATAGCCTTTGCGGGGGACAGCCGGAAGGTGGTATTTTGCAGCTTCATCGTGATCATTCGCAGGCTCGTGGTGTGATTCTCGACACATCCGGTTCCGGGTTATGGGGCATCATTTGGCAGCCTCCAACTTGTTCCGATGTGGCGCTGAATAGTGCGGGGAGAGGTCTCCTTGACACGTCCCAGCTCGCCTCCGTACTATTCCGTCACGACGCACGAATACGGCCTGTTCGCATGTCACCCAGCTTATTAGCTGTCACTTGCTGCTCCATCAGGGTGAGCGCTTGTCAAAATCTCGTGGGAAATGTCGGAGGCGAACCTAGCTGCAGAGGCTGAGAAATGGAGCAGAATGTCCAGCACATTGGAAAAGTGGCGCCCTAGCGTGTGCCTGGCGTGGAGTAGCCAAGGAAGCCCCGGAGAACCTGCACAGAAGGGAAAATCGCCGCCGCTGACCTTGACTCGGAGGCTTTTGGGGAGAGGCTTTTGAGGCTTTTGGAAGGCTTGGGCCAGCCATTGAGCGGCCAGATCTGGCCATGGCTGTCGTCAGCGGGATCTACGGCATTGACCCAAAGCAGGCTGTGGCACACGTCAAAGTTTTTCCATGGCCAGGCACGCTGCGCCAAATGGAAAAATCGAAGAATGGCGCGTGTGAAGGCTTGTTCATGAGAGAGGCAATTGACGCTGTGCGCAGGGCCTGGGCTGGACCCGAACGAACCTGTATCCATCGCATTATCCATGGCCATTACTACGTCGACAGCGCTCAATGCGCGAGGCGGAGTCGCATCTGAAGATAAGGCAGGGGCTGGACCACGTCGCTGAGCTGATCTCGAGTCAGGGTCGATCCATCCTGTCTCCAGGCTCCCACTTCCATGATTGCGATGCGACGCGCACAGGGCCCACTGGCGATAACCCAAATGCCAAGCTAGCATCTCAAGCGGCGTCTCACTACTATTATCTCATGCGGTCCACCGGTGCGCATGCCAGTGCCGACAGCCTCGTATGCAGTGTGTAATTCTGGAGGCGAAAAGCTTCTCAAAGCCCAAAGGCGAATCTCAAAATTCCGCCTGTTTCGTCACGACTCAGCGCGCGCGGGCGGATGGTCCCCAGAAGAACATGACAAGATTACCCCATTGATACCCCAAGACCGACCATCCGCGTGCCATTGGATGGAGAAGATGGGGCTAGCTGATAATTGGGGATGACAGGCCAATCAGCGCGCAGCTCCATCTACGCGTTATCAAAAACGGGCTTTTCTGGGGGAAGCGACCCCAGTTTTCTCCAGTTCCCCGACTCCAGCATGCCACCGTTCTCGGGGGCCCCGACTGTCTATCTACCATGGAGATGCTGTCTAGTTGAGTTTATCAGGAACTCGCCCCCGGTCGCCAGTGCCGGGAGTCTGACGCCTTTGAGCATTTGACTGCCGGTCCCGGTTCCGGTCCTCTAAGTCAAAAAGCTCCTGCATTCCCGGCTCTTGGCCCGGATTTCCTTTCATTCTTTCCGTTCCAAGTTGTCAACCCACACCAACGACAACCAACCATGGAAGACTACAGTGACCCCAAATCTAACCTCTCCCCAGAGGCTGACCACTTGGCAGCATTGGGTCACAAGCAGGAGCTCAAGCGAAACTTTTCCTTGATTTCTATGCTGGGTCTTGCTTTCGCTATTCTCAACACATGGACTGCACTGGCCGCCTCACTATCACTGGCCCTCCCCTCCGGAGGCTCAAGTGCCGTCATCTGGGGTCTGATCGTGGCCGGTATCTGTAACATGACCCAGGCCGTTTCCCTGGCAGAGTTTCTTTCCGCGTATCCCACAGCTGGTGGCCAGTACCACTGGGCCGCCATTGTTTCATGGCCGAAGTGGAGTCGCGGCATCAGCTACGCGACAGGATGGATCAATGTGTCGGGCTGGGTCGCCCTCAGCGCTACCGGTGGTTTGCTGGGCAGCACGTTCATCATGAACATCATTCAGCTCATGCACCCGGATTTTGAGCCCAAGGCATGGCATCAGTTTTTGATCTACATTGCGTTTGCCCTCGCTGCCCTGGCCATCAACGCTTTCGCCACGCGACTTCTTCCTCTCCTCACCAAGGCCGCCTTTTTCTGGTCTGTTGGTGGCTTCGTCGTCATCAGCATTACGGTTTTGGCGTGTGCTTCGCCTGACTACCAATCTGGCGAATTCGTTTACGGCAACTTCGTCAACGAGGTTGGCTGGCCTGATGGCCTGGCTTGGCTGCTCGGTCTGCTCCAGGGCGCCTTTGCTTTGACAGGTACGTCGATAGAAATCACAACAATTCTTAACTTGATGGCCCTTGTAGCAATTGCTAACTCTTTCTTCACCAATAGGCTTCGACGGCGTTGCGCACATGATCGAAGAGATTCCGAACCCGCAAAAGGAGGGCCCCAAAATTATGATGTACTGCATCGGCATCGGCATGTTCACCGGCTTCATCTTCCTTAGTTGTCTCATGTTTGTTATCACCAACCTCGACGGTGTCATCGAAGCTGCTGAGGGCCCGCTGCTTCATATCTTCATGGACGCGACCAAGAGCAAGGCCGGCAGTATCTGCCTGCTCATGTTCCCTCTTGTGTGCATGCTTTTCACCACCGTGGCCCTGGTTGCCACCAGCACCCGAATGAGCTATGCTTTTGCCCGAGACCGAGGAATGCCTTTCAGCCACATCTTTGCCCGAGTTCATCCTACCCTTGACGTCCCCATTAACGCCTTACTTTGGACAACCGCCTGGGTTATCATTTTCGGCTGCATTTTCTTGGGCTCTTCCAGCACCTTCAACGCCATCACTTCCGCGTCCGTTGTTGCGCTTGGTGTTACCTATGCCATTCCGCCGCTCATCAACGTCCTGAGAGGCCGCAAGATGCTCCCCGACAGCCGCCCTTTCAAGCTTCCCAACTGGCTTGGCTGGACCTGCAACATCGTTGGAATCTGTTGGGCCATTCTTACTACCGTTCTATTTGTATTCCCTCCTGTGATCCCCGTCACACCATCCAACATGAACTACGCTATCGTCGCCTTCGGCGTCATTCTTCTCATTTCCGGTGCAACCTGGATTTTCGATGGCCGCAAGAACTACAAGGGTCCTATTGTGGAGATCCAGGGTGTGTTTGACGGCACTGTTGAAGGCATGGATATTGCAGGCCATTCTAATAGCGTTCGTGAAGACCACGCAGAAAAGAATTGATAGATTCATTTTCTTTTTTCGGATAAAGGGTTATATAGTGTTTTATTTTGCGATGCATGTACAATGATATCAAAGTTTTCATTCTGTTCAAAGAACAATTGCCTACACTTATTGTGAATCAATCTTGAGATATTACCAATAAAATGTAATGGCAGCCAACCTAAACTAATATTTAAAAACGTTTCAACTGAACCTGTATGTTGATGTATTTGATATCAACAAACTCCCACGCCGTCCCATTAGGCTCCTCTGCTTGCTTGAGCAGCATATCATGAACCCCTGCGATGGCTACAGGTAATAAATTATTATCTTTCAGGGCCAAGAGTGTATAACCGCCTTCTGTTTGTCTATTGGCTATGAAATATTCGTCGGCCTGGTGGTGAGGAGCTTTTGCGAGAAGCCTGTGTTGGTCGTCCCACCAAGCATGTCCGAGGTATGTGCCAGAGACGGTATTACGAAAGCCGAACCATCCGCAGTTCTTGATGCAGTGCCAAAGCCAGCCTCCTCCTGTTTCAACAGTCTCTAATAACTTCAGCTCGCCGTTTTCGAGGGAAAGATAACGGTATGGCTGTTGCTTCGTGCGAATCATGAATGTTCTGTCGGCTGCAGGATGGTGCTCCACATGCGGGGCTTTAGTGATGGGAACGACGGCGTCCTGCTCATCAGCAAATATAGCGCCTGTCATAATGGTGGAAGTAGGCGTGGGGCAGTCTTCTGTTGAGAGGTTTGAGATATCCGAGGCGATTTGATCCATTACGAAGGGATCTCTTGCGAACGATGAGAAAGGAAGAAACAAACGTTGAAGAGACGGCGAGGCGAATTGCCGTCAAGGTAACATACGTGCGCAATCTATGTCTGAGAGAAGAATACAACTGTGTTGCATCATACACGTACTAATTCATGCGGGAGGCCTACAATGTGGCTTGGTGAAGCCGAGTGAATTCACTTGGTGGCTACAGTTCGTGTGGCTGGCTATATGTAATTGGAACGAATTGCAATGCAAGGGAGAGGACACCGCATGTGAGGTCAAATTGCTTTCTATGCCTTCTATCTGCGTCTACAAGATAGCTTGACATCCAAAAGCAAGAATAGTTCGATTACAGGTGAATGCTCTAGATTTCAAGCGGGTTAATGGAACGTCAAAGATAAGAATTTATAGTCCGAGTCATGCGGCTCGACATAATCGACGGCGCCTTTTCTGACGTCTCCATGTGGCGTGATAAGATAAGAACTGGATATGTCGGTACGCTGAAAAGATTTATAATGATTGTGTTACATGCTGTTGGCCTGATGCCTTGTGAAACCATCCAATAAGACAAGATGCAATTCAAGATTTCTTTCATGATGCTTATAGGGCAATCAATTCGCTCCGCAACTGAGAGCATTTACCGAGACGCAAGGAGAAGTGCATGTACCCTAGATATTAGCGTTTGAGACACCGCTGTCAAGCTCTCATCGCCAATCTTCATGTGAATTTTACTAAACTGATTTGTGCCCTGGAGAAATAGTCCTAGGTAGCGTGTTCGATTCTAGACCATGATCTTGTATCGAAACGCATGAGCATTTACACGTATCAGCCGTATGTAAAACAATAGCGCCGGTGGCGTCGCCTCATCCACGGCACTAGCAGCCCCACCATCGGATAGCGGGAAGATCCAGAGTCACAAAACTTCATGTCTTTTGACCTCCGAATATCGCTCTCAGGATCGGGACCTTTTTACACATCGAAGATGACGCGCTTTCGCCCCTGCATAGACCTTCACGCCGGCCAGGTGAAGCAGATTGTGGGCGGGACCCTGGACAGCTCATCGACGGCCCTGCAGACAAACCATGTGTCCCAGCATTCGGCGGACTACTTTGCCCAGCTATACAGAGACAATGAGCTTGAGGGCGCTCATGTGATTATGCTGGGAGGGGGAAACGATGTCGCTGCGAAAGAGGCATTGAAGGCATGGCCCGGTGGTCTGCAGGTGGGCGGTGGCATCAATGATAAGAATGCAAAGGAGTGGATTGATGCGGGAGCAGAAAAGGTAAATATCACCAGGATACGAGGTGTGCAATCATAGCGTTGAGGATCTGAATCGAGCGTGTCATATAATTATTTGTTCAAGATTTGGATAACTAACAAAGAAACTTTATAATAGATCATCATCACATCGTACCTCTTCCCGGATGGCCACTTCAGTCAGGAGAGGCTAGATGCCGTCCTGGGAGCTCTTGGCGGAGATAAGAGCAAGCTGGTAATTGATCTCAGCTGCCGTCGCCAAGGAGACAAGTGGTTTGTTGCCATGAACAAATGGCAGACTCTGACAGACATGGAAATCAACCAAGGTTAGTCTATGCATCGCCAATTGTGGCACTTACTTCACAAAATTGAGCAACGAGGCTCATTTTTAAATCTGCAGAATCAATACAGTCTTTGGAGCCATACTGCTCAGAATTCTTGATCCACGCCGCAGACAACGAGGGGCTGCAAAGGGGAATAGACGAGCAGTTGGTTGAGCGCCTAGCAGGGTGGTGTTCTATTCCGGTTACATATGCCGGCGGAGGACGGCACTTGGAAGATTTGGAAACGGTCAAGAGGCTGAGCCGGGGTAAAGTAGATCTCACGATAGGGAGTGCGTTGGACTGTTTTGGTGGGTCCGGCGTCAAGTTTGATGATTGCGTGCAGTGGAATAAGAGCCAGGGTGTCTGACGGATGGATGGGTGGGAGGATTGATGGATGAGAGAAAACAATCATGTTTGTTGACTTGAAAAACAACATTTGGGGTAGACCCGACGCTAATGGCTTTGGTGCGTCGATGGATTTTCAATATATTCCCGTACAGAGCATGGCCGTGTTACCAGAAAACTAGCAGCAGCGGTAGCCGTAAATTAAGTGCCTGCTAAGCAGTTCGTATAAAAATAGAGTTCTATCACGTCGGAGCAAACAAAATTATCTACAGGGACTGCTGCTGCTGTTGACTGAGCTCTTGGAAGATGCAAGTGGATCAAGGAGGTAAGTAATATGCACATACCTAGCCTGGGGGGTCCGCAAGACATAACGTGCACAACTTTGATAAGGCCGGCCAGGGCAGGAAATTGATGGCTCAAGCGTCGTATTCACAAAGGCAGGCCCTTTTTCTCGGTAACCATGGCGTTGCCGTGTTTCATAGCCGCCTGCAGGTAATGATGGTAATAAGACGGAGTAATAACACAGAGAAAAGGAGTAAGTAGCACGACTAGTAATCGCACGGAGAAAAAAGTAAACAAAAGGGAAAAGGGAAGAAGCGAGAAGAAAACACCAGCCGCACTGCACTGCACAGCACCTTGTAGAATGGGGGCGCGCAAGCACTCACTGCATGAACATCAGCCCCGGAAAAAGAAAGTAAAAAATGGGTAGATCAACAGACAAAGGGAGACCGCAAAAAGAAAAAAAAAGAACTGGAGCATGCATTGCATTTATGCCAGCAACGGGAAAAAGCAAAAAGCGACCAGAGTCAGGATGGACATTAATCGGAAACTGACCGCATGTCTGATGAGCCGATGACGACACCAGTCGCAGGGCACGCAGAAATGCTTTGCAGTTTGCAGGCTACTGCGCTCTAGCGTGGGATGCGAGTGAGAATAAACTCGCCATGCATCACGTAAAAAATGGATGCATCATGCGGCGGCACCAGCCGAATCAGAAGCCTCAGACGAGCCCAGACGTCTGTCGCCGCCCTATTGTTTGCATGCTGCCTCGTCTCAGACCCCTGCCGGCTGCCATGGCGACTCTCACGGCGCTGAGCCCAAGCGTCGCCGCCCGAGGCTCAGAGCGTGCTAGCACCGGCCGCGAGGCTCTGTAGGCTCCCTTTGCCCCTGCTGCACGTCGCCTACAGGGCCTGTGGCGGGCCTGTAGCAAAGCACGATTTAGTGCATGCAACCCCTCCTCAGCTGTGATGTGCCCCCCGGGGAGCCCCCAAGGCTAGGCAAAGTAGCGACGCGTTGCTACGACAACCCCTGGCTCACTGAGGGGCCGTGTTTTGTTTTGCGTTGGGCCAATCACGCTGCCCGACGGCGCTTCCCTTAAACACCCCCGACCTGCAAATGAATAGCCCCCCTTCTCTGCCCTCGTCAAGTTGTCATCGTTGAAATTCGATTCTGGGTGCCAGCGGCCGAGTCGAATTCAGGGCTTCGACGCAACTTCTTCTTCTTCTACTTTTTTTTTTTTTCCTTTTCTTACCATCGCCAAGAGAACAGAGTTAACCGGGCGAACATTCTGATATCTCGCGCCCCCCCTTTCCTTTTCCCTTTCCCCTCTCCTTATTCAATTCCAATCACTCGTTTCTTCGAGGCTGCCGTATCGAAACTAGCCTCTTTTTTTATACTATATACGTTTTTTTTTTTTTTTTTTTTGCGACAAAGAAGAGAAGACAGACAGAAAAAAACGACGCCGGCTAGTCGTTGCATTCCTCACCCGAGTCACATCGCCCTTTGTGCTGATCGACTTGCGTGCCGATGTGTCCACGTCCTAGCCCGACCTGATTGCAAGGATTAACCAGCCCAGTTTCGATCGATATGTCATCTGAACCGGTGCGCCCAACACCACCCAATGTTGGTTCCGCCAGCACTTCGCAGCAGCTAACCTCTGCATTCTCTCTGCAGGTGCACCCATTGCGCATCACCAAGGGCAGCACGCCGCCAAACGCATCACCCACGAAGACGCCCAACCTGCCCCAGCCCCGCCCCCTATCTGAAATATCGCCCACGGAAAGGAGACGTAATTCTCCTAGCTGGAACCAAATGGCTCCCACCAAGGTTTGTGGAATGCTTAGCGACATTGCGCGTTTGTGGTGTCTCGGGCTGACAACGGATTGTTTTTTTCGCCTTTCTAGAAGACGGCGGCGCTCAGCAATGATTCGTCTCCATTCCAGACTTCGCCCGCCGATTCGGTGACATCGCCGCGGGTGTTCTGGCAGAACCGAAATTCGGAAAACATGTACAGCAACGGCTCGCCTTCGTCCCACCGGCGCTCCTCGATCGAGCGTCTCCAGAAGGCTTCACGCGTCAAGAACAGCAACATTTTGGCGCTTGAGCAGAAGCAAGAATATGACCCGACTCGGCTTCCTCAGATCGAAAGACCCCTAGCCAAGGTCCAGCCCGGCGCATTCAACTTTTCAGGAGGCTCGTCAGGCCCTGATGGCGAAAAATCAGCATCCCCGATGAGCCCTACCAAATCAGACTATTCGGGCCCCAGCACGCCGAGGGGGCCCAGCAAAGATCAAGCTTCGCCTACGAAATCATCGCTATCTCCTTCCAAGTTCAAGAGCAGCTTCGACCATGAGACAGGCTTGTGGTCTGCGGACTCGTCCGCTCTGGACGGCCCCCCAAGCGGTCGACCCTCACATCGCCATACGAAGAGCGTGACTTTTGATAATGCACCACCTCAGATCAACGAGTATGAAATGGCCACCCCGGATCTGTCTTCTATTGGAACGAATTCGCGCGAGGGTAGTTACGACTCGGAGGAGGAGGACGACGAAGACGACGAGGATCTTCTTTACGATCCCGCTCATATGGGTGGCCCAGATGATGAGAGCTTCGATGCATCTCTCGAGGATACAGACAAGACTCCAGTTGTGGGACCAGACGACTGGGCCAGAGACAACTCTTTTCACCACAGTGAAGGTGAAGATGATGACGGAAGCCTGATGCCCGAGGGCACTCGAGGCGCAATCAGTTCGGGGCGCCTATCCATGGGATCTGTTGGATCCGTCGCAGAAAACCGCCCTCTCCCTCCTCTCCCCGGCGCAGGTCACGTCAGGAGCCAGTCTGCCGGATCTGTGCCCTCATCCCCAGCCCTCTCACAGACTCCAGAGGGCTCCCACAGAAGCTTACCCGTTCCACCGCCTACCTCTGCGACAAAATCCGATATTGAGAGCTTCATTAGCGGCAAAATGTCGCTTGAAGAAAGACTCAAGCTCATGATGTTGTCCGACGATAACAGTGGTAAGACTGCTGCCGAGCAACAGCGCGAGCGACGTCTTCGTCGCAGCTCTGGCCGCAGTCGAAGCTCATTATCCCATGACAACTCGCTTGCCATAGTCGACACTCAAGATGACCAAGTCGACGACGACGCCCACGAAGATGATGAGCCAGAGGCGCATGATGCCCCTGAGGCTCGTGAGGAGGAGGAAAACATCGGGGATATGTCCGGAATTGGAGACTATCAGCTGCCACAGCCCATTTCCAGAGAGTCCATTATGAAGCGTGTTAACGGTAATAAGGCATTGAAGGATTCCGAAGCAGACTATAACTTTTCCTCGCCGCCTGGTAGTCCTCTTCGAGACCAACACTTTCCTCTAGACCCTGACGTCCCCATTCCATCCACTGAAGATTCATTGATGGACGAAGAAGAGGATGACGATAGGAGTTATGACGACGACGAAGATGATTATGACGACGAAGATCCGGCGGAGAGCAGTGTGATTATCCATCGGGTCATTCATGAAGACTCAACCGGATTCGACATGTACGACTCCGATTACGACGATGAATATGATGATGAGCTTGACGGTTCTCACTTCCAATCGGATGACGATCTGGAAGGCTCCCACTCTCACTATGGCGGCGAGGGGGATAGCGAGCATACAGAAGATGGTCGTGGCTATATTGACGGATCTATCCAAGCAGACATTACTCTTGACGTCCCTCCCAAAGAGCCGGCCGAAGAGCCGGCTCAGGAACCTGCCAAGGAACCTGCAAAAGAAGTTGTCAAGGAACTCTCTCCTCTGGACCATGAGAACGAGGCCGAAGAGGCGTTGACTCCACGAGCCGTCTCGCCATTGGACGCTATCGAACAAAATCACGCCGACGCTGAGTCTAGTATTGTCAGCGAGTTCGCAGGTTCGGAGATTTCTGAACTGGAATCGGATTTCACTTATGACACAGGGCTGGATCCTAACCACGATGTTTCAGAGGAGCTGGACGATGAGTCGCCAAGAGTATCAACTGATATTCCTCAAGTTAAAACGCCGGAAAAGTTGATCCCGAAGCCAGATTATGACGGTGCCGGTTGGGGTGATGATTCGTTCAAGTCGTACGACGACGATAGATCGACAACTCCTGACTCTGTCATCCACAATCCCGTATCCGAAGATGAAGAAGAACATACAATCATTGAGAAAGAATCTCCCGAAATTCCCGAACGGCTCGCAACAATCAAGGCCTCCGGCTCCAAATTGAAGACAAGAATCTCCAACACTCCTTCCGATATTGCAGCCATGCGAGAAGCTCGCAGGCACGTCAGCGGCGAAATACCAAGTGTTCCAACAATCCCGAACAAGCACCGTGGGCTTGCGCCGCGAGATGCCAAAGACCTTGAGCTGAGCAGTGACAATTTCTTGGCGCGACATCCCAGTTTTAAGAATCGAAGTCTCACCCTGGATCTGGATATGGGCCTCAGCTTAGATAAGGATTTTGAACGAGTTATCGAGACGCAAAAGGTAGCTTTGAGTCGCCCACTTCCCTTTATACCACAGATTACCTCCACCAATAACCACCCTTCGCCTCGACAAGTGTCGAGGGAGCAACTCACCTCATTAGGAATAAGTCAACTAGATGCTAATATTACCTCTCGTTCTCAGCGCGGATATCTGATGCGACAAAACACCAAACTCGTGACTGCCAGCGACAAGGATGCGGAGGATTCTTGGAGGACCAAATCAGCCAGTAATTCCCCTATCAAAGCTGCGAACCGGCCACAGTCATGGACTGTCGAACCTTGGAACAGCCAGACTCGTCGCAGTATTCGAAAGGGACAGCCGGTTTTGAGTCCTGTACCGCCCCTGCCGGGTCAGGAGAGCAACGCCACTGCTCTCAACAAAGTTGTCGAAGAGGACTACAACGTTGACGTGGCCAGCCCAGAGTCGGGTGAGAGAGGTCGCCTCTTTGTCAAGGTCGTTGGCGTGAAGGACCTTGAGCTTCCAATTCCGAAGAGTAAGCAGCGACGCATCCTTCTCTCTCTATTATGTCGAGCATGCGAAAATACTAACAAATACTCATTAGATGAGCGAAGCTGGTTTAGCCTGACGCTGGACAACGGCGTTCACTGTGTGACAACAGCTTGGTTGGAACTGGCTCGCAACGCACCGATCGGTCAAGAGTTTGAACTTGTCGTTCCAAACGACCTCGAGTTCCAGTTGACATTGAACGTGAAGCTCGAGAAGCCGACCTACTCTCACGTCCAGCCGGCGGCGCCCAAGATGGCAAAGCCCAAGACATCAACATTCAGCAGAGTTTTTGCGTCACCCAAGAAGCGCAAGGAGCTTGAGCTTCGGCAGAGAGCAGAGGAGGAGCGCTTTGCGCAGCAGCAGAAAGAGGCGTTGGCGCGGCAGCGTAAGGATGCCGGCTCAGCCTACGAGCTCTTTTCGCGGCTAGCTGCCGAAGATGGAAGCTTTGCTCGAGCCTACATCTCCTTGAAGGAGCACGAAAACCGATGCTTCGGTCGCCCATACACCGCCGAAGTTGTCTGCTTCAATGAGTGGGCTAGTGAGGAAGAGAGCTTCGCCTCTACCATCAAGAGCAAGCGGGGCAATGCTTCTGGCATTCTCCGGCGGGCGCCGTACAAGATTGGAAAGCTGGAGCTTCAGCTTCTCTTTGTACCTCGCCCCAACGGCATCACAGACGATGATATGCCCAAGAGCATGAATTCATGCATTCGAGAGCTCAAGGCTGCCGAAGAGAGACTCGCTCGTAACTGGGAGGGTGTCTTGAGCCAACAGGGTGGTGATTGTCCCGTAAGTTTTTTTTCACTCACATTCCTCTCCCTCTCTCTTAGCTTCCACTTTTGACTAACCCCATTGTTTAGTACTGGCGCCGTCGATACTTTAAGCTTGTTGGCACAAAGCTGACTGCTTATCACGAGGCTACTCGCCAGCCTCGCGCAACAATCAATCTCTCCAATGCTAAGCGATTAATCGATGATCGTAGAACACTGATGGAGAAGGAGACAACCGGTAAAGGTGGCAAGCGCCGCAGATCGGCTTTCGCAGAGGAAGAAGAGGGCTACATGTTTGTTGAAGAAGGCTTCCGGATACGCTTCAACAATGGTGAAGTCATTGACTTTTATGCCGATACGGCCGAAGACAAGGAAGGCTGGATGAAGGCTCTTTCAGATGTCATTGGCCGTGGTGATGCCAGCTTGGACGAGGAAGCCGGTGGGCCCCGATCGCGGGCAAAGTGGTGCGAGCTTGTCCTCAAACACGAATCGCAGATTCGACGTCGCACTGAGAGCCGAAGAGTGCACTCACGGACGAGGAGTACGTTCAACTAAGAGATGGTGGGCAAGACGCGCGGACTTGGGATGTACTTGCTATGTTATGAATACGTGTTGGATTATGGGGTATAACCGATGGTGGTGGAGGGGCATGGCGCAATTTTGCTACTACACACATTCATTGGCGTTGCCGGTGCTTTTTCTTCTTCTTGTCTCTTTTTACCTCTTATTTTCTGTTACTTTTCTTCTTCTTTCCACTTTCCTCATTGCTTGTTGCTATCTCATAGTTGTTTGCGGCAAAGACCGCTGTACGTATGGATTCTGATTTTGTACTAAAAAAACGGTAGCAAGTATAATGAGACCAACGCAGCCGATGCGCAGTTTCTTGATGTAAATGGAATAAATTGGCACACCTCCTTTTTCCTATTACTTTGTAGATGAAAATGGTATTTGATTTAGTCGATACGGACGTATGCTTTCGTCAAGGAATAGTTAATAATGAAGACTTCATGTGTGTGTTCTCTGCTCTGAACAGAGATTCGCCAGTTTATGTGACATGCTGAATAGAGGTTATTTACATAGCGAAGTAAGTACCTTGCTAGAATATAGATAGTATCCGTGCGTCAAGTAATATCGAAGCCAATCCTATTTCTGACCTTTGTTTGAAATCTCTCTCCTTGTGATTTGGGGCCTCAGTCCTCGTCATTTAATTATAGCATCTCTCAGAGCCCAAGGGGTCTGTTCAATGCCGGAGCACGTGACCCGTTACTTCATTATGGCCATACATCCATCATGAACTGTAGATGGTCACTGACATGAAGCTGCTGGAATATTCACTTCAGTACAAACTCGACCAAAATGTATAAACATCTGCATGTACACTGTTATAGTGCATAGCAGACCGATAATATCATGTTCATCGTCGCCAAGTGTCAAGGCAGCGCTGACAGAAAGCGGGCGCCTCCTGGTGGGGTTTCGAACCAGCTGGCGAGGCGCAGCGGGTCCCTCAGTGGGCTCGGCAGCCAATTGAGCTCATCCGGGGGGTCGTGCTCGGGGGGCATCGTCACCTGTAACAGCTGCGTATCAATACGCAGCACCCTTTCTCGAGCAGCCCCCCGATTCTACCTCTCCCAAAGCGCAATCCTCCTCGCACCTCTCCAAACGCCCTCTCTCCACGTCTTCTTTTCTCCTACGCCTCTCTTCTCCCCTTCAGCTTCCCTTTCCCAGAGGACGCCACAATGGCTGGTCGATTTGTCCGGGCGTCCAAGTACCGTACGTTGCCCAGTCGCGAACTGATAGCTTGCCCCCCTCTCTTCTGCGCTGACGACGACGAGGCTGACCGGTTTTGCACACCACTCTAGGACACATCTTTGGCAAGCCCACAAAGAAGGAGTTTTGCTACGATAACCTGCGCATCAGCCGAAATGCCTGGGACACGAACTTGGTAAAGGTACGGCGACCTGCGAGACGCGAGATCTGCTGCGGCCTTGCCTCGACACGACGTGCTGATACGAGTTGAAACACAGGCCAACGCCGAGTACCTGTCGGTCAATTGGGAGTCTTCTGGAGGCGGCGCCTTTGCAGTCATCCCGCTGAACGAGAAGGGCAAGGCTCCCGACCAGATCCCTCTGTTTCGCGGACACACTGCGACTGTGCTCGACACTGACTGGTGAGCTCCCCATTGACCCCCCCTATTTCCCTTTGACAGACCCTTGTCAGTCCACCTTTCACCCAGACGTTTGGGTCGCTGACGTTTTTGTCGCAAAAGGAATCCGTTCAACGATAACATCATCGCCTCTGCCTCTGAAGACGGAAAGGTCTTTATCTGGGAGGTCCCCAAGGACTTCTCGCTCTACACTGATGCTGAGGTGATCCCCGATGTGTCACCAGTCAGCAAGCTCGGAGGTCACACGAGGTAAGGCACAGACCCTTACTGTGCCTACTCTTCACGAGATTGAAGTGTACTAATGCATGCACGAATAGAAAAGTCGGGCAGGTCCTGTTCAACCCCGCCGCCGAAAACATCCTCGCTTCGGCCTCTGGCGACTTCACAATCAAGCTTTGGGACGTTGGCACTGGCCAGAGCCATCTGACTCTCCAACACACCGACATCGTGCAGAGCTTGTCATGGAACGCGAGCGGTAACATGCTTGTGACGACATCGAGAGACAAGAAGATTCGAGTTTGGGATGTTCGTCAGGAGAAGCCTGTGCATGAGGCGGCGGGCCACACGGGTGCCAAGAACAGCAGAGCAGTCTGGCTGGGCGAGCACAACCGCTTCGCCACGACTGGTTTCTCCAAGATGAGCGAGCGACAGATTGCTCTGTGGGAGCCCGGCCGCAGCGATCCCATTGGAGGTTTCACTCATCTGGATGCCATCTCTGGTGTCTGCATGCCATTCTGGGACGAAGGTTCCAACTGCCTCTACCTTGCTGGCAAGGGGTGAGCATACCCCTCTTCCCCGCCATTGATGATTATGGCATTCAAGCCACCACAACTCACCAGATACTGACGAGCTTGCAGTGACGGCAACATCCGCTACTACGAGTACGAGAATGACAAGTTTGAGTACCTGAGCGAGTACAAGTCCGCAGATCCCCAACGAGGTATCGCCTTCGTCCCGCGACGCGGTATCAACGTGAGTATTCCGACTTGTGGATGTAATTTGATAGTGCCTGTCTAATGTGTTGTTCCAGGTTCACGAGAACGAAGTCATGCGCGCCTTCAAGACGGTAAACGACAACTACATCGAGCCCATCTCCTTCACGGTGCCCCGCAGAGCCGAGACCTTCCAGTCCGACATTTTCCCTCCCGCCATTGGAACTCGTCCTGCTATGAACGCCAAGGAGTGGCTCGATGGCAAGACTGATATTCCTGCCAAGATTGATTTGGAGAGCATCTACGAGGGAACTGCTCCTAAGGAGGTTGCCGCCAACTACCAGCCGCCGGCCCCTGTTGCTGCTCCAGCCCCTGTTGCCGAGCCCAAGAAGGAGGAGCCCAAGGAGGAGCCGAAGCCGGCTTTCCGAGCTCCCGTCAGCGTCAGCGACCAAAAGAGCTCGATTGCTGCCATGGCCAACAAGTACCAAGACAACGAGGAGGAAGATGTTCCCAAAAAGGAAGAGCCATCAAGCTTTGACGAGGAAGTCAAGCCAGCTCAGCGAGCTCCTCTCCCCATCCGATCAGAATCGAAGCCTGCCACTCCGCCAGTAGCAAGCTCAGCCCCAGCTCCCGTCAAGGCAGCTTCCGCACCAGCTCCCGCCGCTGCTGGTTCCAGCGATGCCACCACCTCCTTGGCCGAGATTAAGGAGATGATTGAGAACCAGACGAAGATAATCAGTGCGCAGAACGACCAGATTGGACTGCTCGCTTCCGAGGTCGAGTCCCTAAAGAAGCGTCTTGGATCGGGATCCCAGGACCAGAGCGAGCGAATCAGACAGCTGGAGCTGGAGCTGGAAGAGGCTCGATCCTAAGTTGGCGCATAGCCAATGCAGTAGTACATAGTATCACGGCCTATCTATTTACCCGCGTCTGTCCAATTCCGTTCTATTCCGTTCTATGAGTCCATGTGTGTGTGAGTGCGTGTCGTTGTCTTTGTTTACAGAGAGAGGGGGCGGGAAAGAGGGGAATGAGCAAAAGGATCTTGGAAAATGAAAAAAGCAAAGAAAAATACTACTCTCTCTCCAACCCTAAGAGGGGAATAAAAGCGAGATGAGAGAAAGAAAAGAAAAGAAAGATGAGAATTCAGAGACGCAATTTCTTGATTCAGGGGGTTTGTGAGGGAGAATGTATGCAAGGGCGAGAGCAACCAGTTTCTTTTTTCTGTTTTTTTCTCTTGTCTTCCTTTTCTTGCAAAGAAATCAAAACAAACTTGTTGTAATACCGCGTTTTGTATGTGTATGTATGCATCTACGTGTGTGTGTGTGTGTGCGTGTGTGTGTGTGTGTGTGTGCTGGGGGCCAAGAAAGCAAGTTGTGCTGTTGCTTTTTGTCTCTGTCTCCTTTTTTCTTTCTTTTGTGAAGTTTTATCATTTTCATGATATCCAAAGGTAATGGTGTGATAGCCATCTACCCGGCATTAGCTCTGTTTTGTTCAAATTACACAAAACGGCTCGCAAAGTCTATTTTTTTCGCCCAAGAAACCCAATGTAATCATGCCTTGTTTCCTTTTTGTTTTTTTCCATATTTGTCTTTACATGAGCGCTAATGCAGTAAAGTAAATGATGTTTGCCCGTTCACTATGCTTATTTTAATTACTTTTTTTTTTTTTTTTTTTCTTTTGCTTTTTGTCTTACTCTCCTTTTTTTTTTCCCTTTTTGGTCTTGCTCTTTTTTGGGAAGTTTGTTTATAGTTTCTTTGTTTCCTTGTGACTTTTTTGCCCAGTGACATCGCTCAACTCACATTTCAAGCCTACCCTGTTTGTCAGACATGTTTGCCTTTTTATGTTTTTTACTCTCCCGCCCCCTTTGTGTGTGGCTGTTAACAAGGAATTAACCAAGAAGGATTCAATAAGCCTACATAGACTACTTTGTGACGAATTACGAGGAAGGAAAAAAAAAAGGCATTGGGGGCTGTGCAAGGCACGGAAACCATGTAACTCAACGGTTTAGTGGGAAGGTAACAGTCGAGTTACCGAGTTGTTTTTACTGGTTTCTCTTACTGTTACTGGCATGTTCAACAAGCATCATCCTTCTTCCAGATTTCATGCATGGGGTCATCGGTGTGGAATCTAGACCTTTGATTTGTGTGATCGGTGCTGCATGCAATTTGCCACTTCTATGCTTCTTTAACCTATTATCTAGTACTTATGGCCTCAATAACTAGGCCTATCAGACTACTGTCCCGATTCCATTGCTCCGATTTGTTCTATTCTTGTTGCTGATTCCCACGCAAGGACTTGTGAAACAAGAACAAGTCAACATCTGCATACCATTCTGCACGCTGCTGACCAAGTGTGCATATGCGAAATGAGCAAAACTACCTAACCCTACACGCTGCCTATGGAGCTTGGATCTGCAGCGTAATTTCCACGCCTGTCGTAAGAATCAGGCCATTTCATTCAACCAGCCTCGGTTTTTTTCTGCCTCTTTCTTTCCTTTTTGTGGTCAAAAGTCGGGTATCCAGAGCAATCTCGCCTGCCACGGGAATGACAAGTAACAAAAATACAGACTCTCTCTCTTAGTAACCCCCAGCGTCCAATTGCAGAATTTCAAGTCAAGCATGGGACCCCTCGCTGTTCTCACCATAAACCTCTCTTATCGCCGGGGAGACGGGTAGTAGTGACTAAACCATCACGTCTACGAATCGATCCCGGACTACCATCTGCATCAGCCCTATTTTTGTACTGGCTTAGGGTTGCTCCCTGGCTAGTCATTATCCAGTCTCAGGGAGGAACATTCTGAAACCCAGACATCGGACGTCGTTGCTTGAGTTCTGCCTCTTTGAGGCTGACCGAAGCGGCTAAGTGGCTGAGGGACTGCGAAGCATCTACGCCGATGTGATAGCATCTCCGCCCCTTGCCTCCCACAGAGGCTCCGAACAAGCGGGAAGGTGATCAAGTAGAGCCCACGGAACTGGATGGGCGCTGTTTCAAAGGCTAAAAGACGCGGTTTCAGAATGCTATACTTGGCACCTGCTGGTGCTATGCGGCCAATCGGATCGCAGCCCATGCAGTGGTCACGACTTGTATGCATGATGCAGGAGGGGTAAACGGCATTTCTTGATCATACTTGTACCTTTGTAGAGCACATCGTTGGGAGAGATGGAGTAGCAGGCATCGGATGCAGGTGCTTGCACCGGTATGGCAGTCGAAGCGGTAGTAGCGTGTCTAGTTGGATTAGCGAAAAGAGAAAAAGAGACGCGAGACAGCTCGACCAGGGGCTTGCAAGCGGAGATGGACATGGGTATGTGATATTATCCCGTAGCTGCATATCGTACGAAGGATGCCTAGAAGTCTCAACCGCCACAGAGACGACTTCGGAAGGAAAGGGGGAGAGAAGAGGGAATATTATCTAGTAGGAGCCATTCGGATGCTGGCTGCCAGAGCATTTAGTTCAAAGACCCCAGCCGCAGACAACATTCGCTCGAATGTTCGGCATTGCATATCTCTATCGCCGATGATTGTAGACCAGACCTATATCAAATCTTACCAGCCACCTATTATGACAGATTCCAATTCTCAGTGACTGGAAATCCGGGGCCGAGAAATCGCTTGTCTCCGAAAGCATGAGCAGGCTTGACCCCTCTGCGTGATGTGCAAGTAGATGCCATGGGTAGGCATTGATCAAGCTTCGAGAGAGGAAAAGCCCATCAGCTTCAGGCGTCTCAATACGCCTTCGACGAGTCAAGACTCAACCCAGCCTGCATGCTTAGGTTGGCGTATTTTCCTGCCCCCTGATTCTCATTCTTTCGCAGTTCACTTGGCTTGATAGCTGAGGCTCTCTACTTAGCCACGCAGCCAGATAAAATGGTCTCGGTGGTAAAGCTTGTTTCGAAACATTGACGTGCTGTAGAATTTCCAAAATTGGAACTGCTTTGGATAGTTTAGAGCTGAACAAAGTGGCACCGATCCTTAATCGTCGATGACTCTCTCTTCTGGGCTTCTAGAAGAGGGTGAAACGTAGCCTCAATGTCTCATGTGTACAGAGGTTTCGGCTTTTGCGCGTAATCGCGCGGCCAAGTGCCCGCATCGTGTTAAAAAAGAGCCGAGTCTCGAACACTTACTCCGCACATCATCACTCAAACTTGAGCTGATGGTAATAGCCTGAGGCGAGGAGCGGCCTTGGCGGCTGAATCTATCATTCTGCTATACCTCATTTGAATCAAAAGGTGCTCGAGTCAGCTACGCACAGAATGCAAGACGAGAGCAAATGACCCCCCATGGTCGATCGCCTGGTAATAGTGAGAGCGGGCAACTCCGTACGTCAGGTAGGTGGATAGTTGATCGCAGCTCTTGCAGGTACGCTATTATCGATATAGCTGCTGCGTGGAGAGCCGGACCTCGATTTTGGAGCAGTTTCGTCTTTTTCTAGAAGCTATGGTGCTGTTTCAGGTCGTCAGCCTCACCTGGCAGAGCAAGATGCGAGCTCCAATTTGAGCTCTTGGAAGCTCGATGCATCGTGAGATTGCAGATTAGTTCGATCTCGTGAGAGACCGCTGGAGACGACCGCTTGCTAAAGGAAATGAGCGAGGTCCTAGTCTGCGCTTACATCAGTAAATAGGCCAAGCTAAGTACGGCCCAGAGTCAACAAAGGTATTAGCACGCCAGGGCTGAACAATGAATGACTAGCCGACACCAGCCCCGCGCTGCTTTTGGCTCCGTTTCAGTGTCTGAAGCCGTGTGGCGTTGATCAAAAGGGCCTTTTTTGACGCCACGCAATATCAAATAGCCCAGCTTGGGACAGAGAGCTGCATGGCGAAGCGGTATAGCTTCACTCTTTCGGTTTGGCGGGCTAATCCTTGCTTCCGTGTTACTATCTTTATCTGTCTTGCTCTTGAAACCGCGTCTTGAGAAGGAGACCACCTACCTGAGCGGAGCGGTGATGCAAGATGGAGTATAGAGCTGGGCGAGCAGAGCGAGCAGAGCGGGAGAAGAGCATGCAGTCAGTATCAGTGTTGTGCAAGGATGATGCGCTGCAGGCCAATCAAACATAAGCTTTCTTCGCGGCATACTTGGGCGTTGAAGAGAAAAAAATCTCGCGCGTCTGGTTGGCCGATGCAGTGTTAAGCTTGATCTAATTTTGGCTCGGACCAACGATATCTGAGCTCTCCAGCGGCAAGTCGGAGCGTGCTGGCCGAGTAAGAGACCAGTTTATTACCAATGAAAAGCCTAGACAACAACGGTGGCTGACAAAAGGCCAATTTGTAGGTCGCCAACTTGTATTGCTAGACGTGAATATACTGGCATAGCGTCACTGGAAAAGTAGGCTATATACTTTGCCTCCAGCCTGTGTCAAAATAGATATATCATTAGGTGCGAGTCGAAGCGCCCGAGATCTTGTGACAAAAAGTCATGGCGTTGATTTGTGAATAGTCTTCTGCATGATGACAATGGTGCCTGCATATCACCACACGAGTAAGACCCGCATGGCCCCTTGCATGCCTCTTCTCACGAATCGACTTCGTCGTCACATAGTGGCCCAGATTTGTTAAGAGGGTCGCGGCGCGTACCGGGCTATCAGCTCACACGGGCGGGACGATCAAGCACGCAAGCATTTGTCGTCATGTTTCAGATGGCCACTACCCTGGCAAGGGCAACTAGCCATCAACGTCGCGAAGGCCCATGGCCGCAGGATCCCAACTGTTGACTGCTGGCAGAACTGTACTGGTGGTCTGTTTAAGACCATTGTCATGATGTGTGGCGTTTAACTGCAATACCTAGCTCGATGCCACAAAATTTTATGGAGCAGGCTGGCTTCTCTGCTGATGCCTCTTGTCTGTGCGCCGTGCGCCAGCCTCGTCGATCAACTGAGAAAAGCCTTTTAGGAGCATGATTTGTACATGATTGCATCTTTGGCGATCTGATGTGCTGGATCATCGCGATGGCTTGCTTGCATAATATGACCCTGTCGAGGAGCAACGGCGGAGGTTCTAGCGCCAGTAGCTGGCCTGCACATCGAATGCATCGTTTAGGGGGTAGCTTTGGTTAGCTTGTACTTGGCTTGGGCGATGCCATGGTCGTCTTACGCCTAGTAAGGCTTCCAGCAGTCGAATTTGCAGTGTGGTTTAATACTGTAGGCACGTAGGCGTAGTCGCAAGCCACGAGCTATAGCTCGCGGTTACCCTTGGGCAACGGCTAGGTTCTACAACGCTTCCCGCGTTGTCGTCGTCGGACAGGGTGGTCGAGAATAGACCGGACCGTCTGCTCGCTATCCAATGCGCCTGGGCGTTGAGCCACGACCCGCCCAGATGCGGTCACCTGCAGGCATCGCCAACTCTACCTCATGGGATCAGGCTTAGCGAAGTTGCATCCCATGCTGTGTAAGTTGAATACCGTATAGCAACCGACTCGTTCCCCTGTTCGTGCATCACGCATGATAGCATGAGGAGGGGAAGATGGACGGACACAGCCATGATTCGGCCGGAATATGTAAAGTAAGACAAGGGCTGGGGGCGTATAGAATCTGACGCAGCCAATGACGGCCGCGCGTGCCTCTAACAACGCCTTCTCTCCACAGGGGGCCACTCTGAAGCGTTGCTCCAGGCGCGTTTCATCTTGAAAGGTCTCTCGTGCAGCAGCCCGGGCCGCGCGGTGGTCCAAGCGATCCTTGTTTCCAAGGCCTCGCATCGATTGGCCTGCGGCGGCGCGATTGCAGGGAAGGGCTGGCCCAGACAGGTTTTGCGCAGAAGGGCCGTCGGCGGCGGAAAAAGGTTCGGCAGGCGACGCTCGCCAAGCATACGAGATGCCCGAAGCGAGTACAGAGGAGAGATGAGGGCTGCCCCGGGATGGCGAGGATGAGAGTGCCGCTTGGATACCGAGGAGGAAGTTGGATGAAATTGGGCGAAGCTGTAAGAGTCGCTGAAGCGGATCTTGGAGTTGCGGAATGGCTGTAGCGGAAGGTAGCGCTCGGGTGTGGTTTCCCGAGCTTGCAGAGGCACCTCCTCGATTTTGCTCGTGGTGCTGCGACTCCCCCCGAACTTGATTTACAGAGTTTCTTTTCCACTGGACTAAACCAAATCCATAGTTGCTCTCTCTGCCACCTCTTCTCTCCTCTCCTGCCGGAAATGCAGCGGCCACGATCTCCTCATGTTTCGAATGTGACCGGGGGCCTGACAAATCGACGGGCGAGGAAGAATCCTCGCGGCAATCCTACTGGTACGCCTGCCAAGGAAAAAGGTTCATCAGATCGTCACGATAGAGCAACATAGAAGAGCACAAAGCACTGACATCGCGAGGCCTGACTGGCGCATGCTGTGGGGAAGCCAGATCCCATCACAGCAGGGAGCATGGCAATCGAGCGTTACAGGTGGCAGTTCGGACACTATCTACCCATCTTTGCTCAGGATGTCTCCGATAATCCTATGCAGGAGAGCTGTTCTGACACTGCTGGATGCTACTAAACGACGACTGGGATCCGAGTTCTAGCTGGGATTGAAGCCTCTGAGGCCACCATCACGACGATGGCACTAGTACTTTGGTGTCTTGGCCTCGATCAGGTATTGCTATCATAGCAGAGGCAAGAGTGTGCCCGTTTGACATACCACATACCGTTTAGGATGCCGCCTTGTTTCAAATACTGTGTAGAGAGTTTAAATCGCCATGACTACAAAGAGTCAGCGCCACTGCGTGCAGTATCCGGCGTGGTTCTTCTCCCATGATGACGGCTGGAGACCTCAGACTCTACCAATGATTCCCGCTCGTTACTTTCCTGTAGCTATATCAGGCCAACAGAGAGATCTTATAGGCTATCTTTGGCGTCTTGGATTGATGAATCGAAAACAATGTTTATCGGATTCTTTCGTTGGGGTTCCTGGCTCGCATGCCGGCAGTGACGAGCCACGGAAAGGCGAGACATCGGCAATGGGGAGCACGGAGACACCCTTCTGGCCTGTTCCTGCGTCAAAGGCAAGCACCAACGGGTCCAATCAGATATCCTTGCTCACATGGGCTGCCAGATGTGGCCGTCTCATGAGCCGCCGCCAAGTTCTAGTACCTGCATACCGGACAGCTACTGTACAGTGTCTACGAGCGTCGCTCTCGAGGAATTCCTTGATGGAGCGGGTATGGACGCCTGCGGGGCCGGCAATGAGGTACCAGAGCATGCGCTACGCGCTGCCTGGCGATGGGCTCTCCATTCCTAGTCTGTTCATCTGCTCCGAGGCTTTCGTGTAATGATTAAGGGACCTAATGAGCTCCAGATTGCAACTTCATGCGGTCGAACATCCGGTCAGGGGTATGGACGGCTAGTGCCTATCGATACTTGCAGAAAAGTACTCGTATCAAGAGGGCCGCTCAATCAAACGGAACGCTAACGCGGCCTTCTTTTGCTTCCCATAAACTTCTGTTACGGTTCCGGCAATGGTTGACAGAGCCGGCTCAGCGGCATGAATGGCGTCGAACCGCACGTACGCGCCAATCTTCGACAGGCTGTGTCCTGGCCAAGGCAGCTGGTGGCAATATAACTGCTGCCAATTATCTGCTGGGTATTGTGAGTGAAGTCCGGCTTTGGGGGCAGGGGAGCAGCAAGCCCAAGAGAAAAGGGGACCGGTTCCTCAGCGTGAAAGTAACACTGAAGGATTGGAATTGGATTACAAGCAGCAAGGCCACGGGCTCTTGTCGCCAGCAGATTGCTCGGGACGTGGAGGTTGCTGGACTCCTTTGCCGACACACGCCCGTCCTATTTTTGTCTCGCTACCGACACGCCCACTCTCTGACACGGTCGTGCAAAGCGCTGGTCATATTGGCAGTGGGGGAGAGCAGATGAAGGGCCCGGTTTTCGCTCGCTGGGGCCCTGGGCTGCAATTCCACCGGCTGTCCAAGTGCAGTGCCGTACAGTGCTGTAGGAACCAGCGAGAGCGAGCGTCTGCCACCCGGAATGCACTGATGCATGCACGCATCATGCTTTGGCCGTTGGGCTCTTGCAGCAAAGCGCCCAGGCACCAAACAATTGCATTGGACGGGCCGCTGGTTGGCTGAGAAGCGCCGTTGAGAGCGCCAGGGCGGCGCCAATGCGCTGTGGCCGTGGACGCTTCCCACGTGAAGGGCGCTGGTTCGTCCAGCCCAGCAGAGCCTAGCGCTGTATCCCACTCTCGTCTCACTGCACTGTATTCTCTTCCGCTTCTCTTCAGCAATCTGCGTGCTCCTCTCTGCTGCGCTGCGAACCCACTCCATTGTGATTAGGAGCACCGCCAGGTACCACCGCCCAGTCCAGTCCAGCCCAGTCCAGTCCAGGGCCTGGCCCCAGTGGCTCATGCGCTATCGCCAGCGATTGCTCGTTTCCCAGGCCCACACCCTCTCTCAGTCGCGCTCTCGCCCGTGCCGCCCGCCATGCCCCCAACAGGCTTAGCAGCTGCCCGCCCACGCCTCTGGCTGGTGCTGGGCTCTTTGTGCGCACCGACCCCTGCGCACCCTCTTTTTCTTTTTTTCTCTTTTTTTTCTGTTTTTATATTATTTCCTTCCGCGTGTATTATTACCTAGTGGCTCCCCCTCCTCTCTCCCCTTCCGCTAAAGGGAGAGCCACTCCACCGCAAAGTACTGGCAAGGTACACGCGCCGTAGCTCCTGCGCCACGCAATACAAGAGGGCTACCCCGTGCCTGAGTAGTAGCTCGTAATAACAGCAGCCTCCCAGCCCCAGCCAGCCCAGCACCACTCACCACTCACCACCACGGCCACCGCCGCTGCCACTACTCGTGCGCACCCGTCCTGTAAGGCCTACAGCGCCAAAAAATAGCCCGTGGCCTGGCGCTTCTACCTCTCGCAGCAGCCACTCCACCCCATTAAACGTGCCATCCCCCCCGTTCTCCATCCTCGCGGCCTTCCTCTGAAATCTTTTCCCTGTGTTTCTTATTTCAACGTTTTCCTGCCCTTTCGCTTCTCTTCCGCCTCCACCCCTTCCTCTGCATTTTCCCGTTTTATTCAGAGCCGCACAGGATCCTCTGGTGCCCTCTCTTTTCTTCTTATTCTCTTTATTTCTTACCGTCGGGCCAGGCTGTCCCTCATCGCGCGCAAAGTCGCCGCCGTCACTCGTCTCATCTCTCCAAACAGCGCTCCAAGACAAGACACGCTCTCTGTCGCGGAGTTTTGCCGACCCTGCTGGTTCCTTCGCTCTATACGCATTTAATTCGCCGTCTCCGCAGCCTCCCTGCCACGGAATCACCAGCATCAACAGCATCACCATCGCCTTGACGGTTCGCTTTTTGGACGCGCCCATACATTCGCTTGACGCTGCTGTTTGGTCCCTCCTTTTTGCTGTGCAACCTCTTTCAGTCGTTTCGAGCTGGTCTCTCAACACATCAACATCGCGTCGAAACCGCCACGTTTTCGCGACACTCGGGCAGCGCCTTTCATTTGATATTTCCTTTACTCTCTGTGTGTATCTACTACACTCTCCGCGCGGAATCGCCAATTACGGCGCGCAACACAAAAAGCCGCAGGGACTTGATATCCGCCATCGCCAATCGCATTGGCCAAGCTGATCTAGGTTCCCAAACGGCTTCCTCCTAACGACCAACTGTCGACCGATTGCCTGGATCACATTCGCACCTCCACAGCCCCGCACATCATGTATTCACAACACCCGGCCATTGCGCCTCAAAAGCCCGAGACGTTTATGCTGAGCACCGAAGCTCAGCAGGCTCTCCCTCATGACGCACAGGTCGCCCTCCAGCAGGTAGACAACCTCAAGTACTTCCTCATCTCCGCTCCTGTCGACTGGCAGCCTGATCAGTATATCCGACGGTTTCTCCTGCCCACGGGCGAGTACGTCTCTTGTGTGCTGTGGAACAACCTCTTCCACATCTCCGGCACGGATATTGTGCGATGCCTCTCATTCAGATTCCAGGCCTTTGGCCGCCCCGTCAAGAACTCCAAAAAGTTCGAGGAGGGAATCTTCTCCGATCTCCGAAATCTCAAGTCAGGAACTGATGCCTCCCTGGAGGAACCAAAGAGCGCATTCCTCGACTTTCTCTACAAAAACAACTGCATCCGTACCCAGAAGAAGCAAAAGGTCTTTTACTGGTACAGCGTGCCCCACGACCGTCTCTTTTTGGATGCGCTGGAGCGAGACTTGAAGCGGGAGAAGATGGGCCAGGAGGCCACCACTGTCGCCGTCAGCGAGCCTGCTCTGTCCTTCCAGTATGACTCTTCACAGTCGCTCTACGAGCAGCTCACCAAAAGCCAGCAGGCCAATTCCTCTTCCTTCAACGCCCAGCAGTCCTCATTCAACCAGAGCCAGTCGACCTCTCCCGTCATGAGGGCAATGGACTCCATGCCTCCCCCGAGCATCATTCCTCACACCATGGCCCCTTTGGCTGAAAGCATGGAGACAATGGTCTCCTACGACACCATGGGCATGGCGCCGGCCGTTCCCCAGCAGCTGGCGGCTGTCAAGAGGGAGGCTGACTTTACTCGCGTCCACTACAACCAGAATGGCATTCCCATTACTCACAGCCACCACCGCCACTCGTCCATGCCCGCCTACGGCTTGGAGTACTCGCCTGCTCCTTCCTTTGTCTCTTCGGGCTATGAGGATTACAGCAACCGGGGTTTGTCGTTTGAGCCCATTACTCCTCCCCAGCAGGCCCTTGGCATGACTGCCGAGCCCGCCTACATTGCCAACGAGGAGACTGGCCTCTACTCCGTCATCCCCGACCACATGTCTGGCATGTCGGGTCTTGGTGGAATGGTTCAGATGCCGTCTCACCTCACTGGTCCGCAGTTTCCTCGCTCCTACGGCGCAAACAACATTTACTCCGTGATTGAGGGATCTCCCACCTACAAGCAGCGAAGACGCCGCACCTCCATCCCCACCTCCATGTCTGGCATCGCACCCACATCAACGCCTTCGGCTCCTCACAGACCGTCGGATCTGCGTCGGTCTGTCTCCGTTTCCATGGGACCCGTCGCTGAGGGTGAAGAGTCCACTGGCAACTCGCCTTCCAACATGTCATATGCCAACTCACAGCACAAGGATCTCATGGACATGTCAAGACATGGCAGCCCTGCCGTTCATCCCATGGCGCTGCAGCACGACTTTTCTCACATCAGCGACGATATGTCTGCTGATGGCCGTTCTATGATGGCTGGGGGCATTGTTCGACGTGCTCGATCGGCTACTGTGATGGAGCTCGGCCCTTATCCTCACAAGTCTCACTCTTGCCCGATCCCCACCTGTGGTCGACTGTTCAAGCGTCTCGAGCATCTCAAGCGGTAAGAATTCACTCATATATCGGAAGAAGCGACATATGGAAACTAATATTTTATTTATAGCCACGTTCGAACACACACACAAGAGAAGCCTTACATCTGCCCTCACTGCAGCAAAGCCTTCTCCCGATCAGATAACCTTGCACAGTATGTTTCCTCAAACGTAATCTCATATGTCAAATGCAAATGCTGACTTCAATCTTCTAGGCACAAGCGCACCCACAGCCGTGAGGATGGTGGTGAGGGTTCATTGCATCTTTCTGCCGAGGAAGAGGAAGAATTCTCCGGCGAAGAGCAACTTGGATCTGTCGAGGAGGCATCGCCTACATCAGAATCTGCTTTTGTTCCTGGCTCCATCAACGCAGCCGTTTCCAGCGGCACGATCTCTCCTCAAACCACCATGACATCCAGTCATAGCTTCAACAGTCTCCAGACTCTCAGCATGCCAATGACCATCAGCCACCCTACCCCCATCAACGCTGGTGGTGCCATGTAGAGTGCTGTTTTCTTTTATCTGTTCCACTTTCATATGACCTTTATTTTCTTTCTATTTTTCTCATTTACTTGCGTCACGATATACTTCATGTTCTATGGATCTCGGCTCAGGGGATTTCATGTTTGTTTTTCTCTTTCCTTCTTGATATCACTTTCTTCCATCTCTATCATTCACTCTTACCTTTTTTTATGCGTCTTATGCTCGGAATATCCTTTTTTTTTACGGCTGCAATCGCAAGTTTGCTCTTTTAAATACAACTAGCTCAGGCTCTCGGATCATCAGCAGGATTGTTATTAATTATCTGCTGATTTCCTCTTGGGCTTGGAAAGAGAAGTGAAAGGGAGGTTTTGCGTGTGACAGAGAGTGAAAATGACGCTGTCTGTATATATATATACATATATTATTTATTATTCAATGTCAGCTTATAGGAGAGTCTCCTTATGGGAGGCCCCCTTATCAGTGTTTTTTGAAGTGCGGGAATTGCTATAGACACGAAAACAAAAATTGCTATTTATTTTATGGAAAATATCAAGGCTTACATGCGTGACTTGTGCCAACAATCGTATTGTATCTATTAAACTTGCAAATTCCATTACCGTTTCAGTGACCATGGTATCTTGAATCAGTTCCCTTGAACTTTTACCTCTTCCCTCCCTTTCTACCGGAATCCTTGCCCCCTCTTCTGCCGAACGTATCTCTTGTTCCCTCAATGTTCTTGACGTCTCTCTCGCTTATTCTAAGCTCTGCGCCCTTGAGCCTGCCAACTGCCGGCCCAAACCCACCACCGCCGCCACCACCCCTCCTATCTCTCTTCGCCGTCTTCTTCTTCCCCGTTTCCCTCTCCAAAATGACGCCACTCTCCTTGGCCTCGCGCCTGCGCTTGGCCTCCCTCTCCGTCGCAGCGGCAGTGATGCCCTTTCGCATGTGCATGGGCATCGTCTCCTGCTTGTGGATGGACATTTTGGAGCCGAGGGCCTGGATGCGGAGGTCGAGGGCCTTTTGGCGGACGCGGCCCGAGGAAAAGGCCTTTGGCTCAGCGCCGGCGGAAGAAGTTGTTGAGAGGGCGGCGGAGAGGGAGAGCGGGCGGTTGGTCTGGAGGAGATGCGATTCGGAGATGAGGCGGCGGAGTTCGAGGTCTTGGGCGAGGAGGGACGGGGCGTCTTCGGGGAGGGAGGAGGATGATTTTGAGGAGGAGGGCTGGGTGGCTGTGGGTTTGGAGGAGGAGGTTTGATCTGGTGGGCGGGAGGACTGGAGGGTTATAGTTAGCATTGGGGATGGTTGTTTTTGAGGTTGGTGTTGGGGGGTGACCGACCATGAAGGCTTTGAGTTCGCGTTTGGACATTGTGCTTGCTTTGGAGGTTTGTGGAGCGGAGTGGTCTACCACTTCGATGATGGGAGCGTCTTGGGAGACTGAAGTCAGTAAATAAAGAGCTTTTGTGTTGAAAGGCTTCCAAGACCTACCATCCTCTTCATCGTCCTCCTCGTCCTCCTCGTCCTCGTCTTCATCTTCGTCTGATACTTCATCGCCTGACACGCCGTCCCATTCATCGTCTTCGCTACCATCGCTATCGTTTTCGTCTTCGTCCTCCTCCTCATCTTCGTTCCTCCGCACCTTTTGCGCCTTGCGCTTCTCTTGCTCTTCTATCGGGAGAAACTGCGCCTCAAAGTGTCGCCGAAAGATTTCCTGTGCGTCTTCTGAAGAGATTGTCGGCTCGGGGGCCTTGCGCTTTCCGAGGACCGCCATTGTGAAGTGATAAGAAAAGCCGGTGTCGAGCTCCTTTTTTCTGGGATATGCTGCTGCTGCTGCTGCTTGCGATGGGATGGAAATTCGCTGGCCAAAGCTGAATTGGAAACTTTTTTGCTTTATCGTTATCAGTGGTTCAAGTGGCTGTAACTTTGTAACTGGGCTGCTATAAGCGTTAACGCTTAGTGGCTTCGGGGTAACGGCTGGAGCTTTGGGCCCCGGCCCCACTAATACCACTTAGACGTCTACCTATACTGCAAAAGATTTAGATCATTCATCATACAATTCTTGAATTAATAGAACTACGTGGGATAAAGCAGCTAAATATCTTGTATTCTTGCTTTTCATTGTCAATCTTATGCCGTAAGTCATTAACCAAAATCTATTTCTGCTGTCTTGGTTGGCTATTCATTTAGTCATCAGTGTCCTGCAATGCCATGACAATTACCTATACACCAAACTCCAAACATCAAACCAAACTCCAAATACCAAATATGACGCCGAAACAAAGGTCAAGCTTCCTGCGCCCTAATCAGGCTCCTCCCGGTATCGAGTCGCCTGCGCCAATGCCCATCTCGCACTCTTCACCCAGGTCTCCTGGAAGAGCAATGCCTCCAATCCATGCTGACCGTCCCTCAAAGCCTCATCCACCTTTGCTGGCCCAAATCGCTCGACCATGTATGCTCGAGGTCGCGGCCGCCAATCATTGCCACTACCATATCCATGGAAACGTCGGAATGGGTCGAGTTGGCCATGACGTACCACTCCGGGTAGGGGTCCATGGTGGCCCCTTGTTCCAGAAGCATTGTCGTCAAAAGCATGGAGACGCCCCCCCGAACCGCATCTAGCATGGGCTAAAGCCGTCCAACCAAAGATGTCCTTGGCATTGATCTCGACGTCGTCCCTGTAGATGAGTAATTCGGCAATGTCCTCCGAATCCCATTTCACAGAGAGGCTGAGTGGTGTCATGCCGTCTTTATCCTTCGAGTTGGGGTCGACGTCTGGTCGTTCGAGCAGCATCCCAGCAATCTCAGAGCGGCCCAGAAATGCTGCCCAAGCAAAGGCCGTCATACCGCAGAAGTCTTTCTGGTCGGCTTTGATATTGGGCCGCTGGAGCAAGAGCTCGGCAATTTGCTTGTGGCATTCCTGGACCGCCTTGATGAGGGGAGTGACTTGCGTGCGGTTTCTCAGATTGACGTCCGTTCGTGGGTCCTCAAGAAGAACCTGACGGCGGCCTCGTCGCCCACGCAGACGGCCTCCTGTAAGGGAGTGTCGCGGAACTGGTCCTGAATGTTGGGATTGATGTCCGGGCGTGTCAGGAGGAGCTTCAGGGCGGCATGATTCTGGCTTCGAAGCGCCATGTGCAACGCACTGTCGCCCACGCTATCTTTCGCGTTGACATCAATATCCGTTCTCTGAAGCAATATCTCTATAATTGCTTCACGCTTTCGCAGGACTGCCAAGCTCAGGGCTGTGGTGCCAACGGTGCCTCGGGAATTGACGTTGACCTTCTCTCCGTGACGCTTGAGAATTGTCCTTACTAATGGGAAACAAATAATTCCCAATTACCTTGCAACAATGCCAGGTAACCTAAAGGCTTTGAAAAGATAGGCTAGTGGGAAACCCTTCTCAGATGTATTTCGGCATTCGGATTATTCTTTATAGGAGCTTCGAGAGACAGCTCGAAATACTGCCATGCATCTCGCAAAGGGATTACACCCAGCGCCTGTGGCTAAATACAAGCCTCTCACAGACGAACAGTTCGAGAGATTTCGACAAGATCCTTCACTCCCCATCAATACCGACGAACCAGTAGGTCCTGGTAACCCCCTCGCTCAAAAGTCCTTTGCAAACTATAACCAAACTGGCCGGCTAAAACTGGGCAGGCTCTGAGAAGCGCGTATTGCCCATTGCAGTCCAAATATTGTGCTACATGGAGGAGTGTATCGATGGAAAGATCGGTAGGCATCTTGGTATCGGAATTGGTAAGGTGTCGTTGCGCTGTTAAATTCGTATCGTGAGTGTCTACACAAGAGATGGACTCAAGACTGCTACGAGAACGTTTGAGAACAGAAAGGGAAGGGAAAGAAAATAATTGTGACAGGGCGATAGTGCTGCATTATATACATGACTGAGCAGGACAGAGGCTACTTTGCCTTTACTCGAGATGGATTATTGGGAAGCGCCGTTCAAGAATTCAAAGTTTTAAAGGGCCACTGGGTGCAGCTACAACAGGTTTGATACTATTTTCAAAATCCACCCAAAATGGAGCAACTACTCTCCAAAAGCGGCATCAAGTCGAAAATTTTTAACTTTAAAGCAAATGAATTCAAAGCTGAACCCGGCGGCATCGTTCATGGGAAGCAAGTAATTCCCCGTTACCTTCTGTGCCTTAATGCCAGGTAACCTGAAGGCACTGAAACAATGGGATGATGGGCAGAACTTTTCGAATGCATTTCTATATTAGGACTTTACTCTTTAGGAAATTTAACAGGCAGCTAGAGATACTGCTAGAAAAGGGAAAATTTTCCCTAGCACCTATGTAAAATACAAGCCTCTGACAGATGAACTTTTCGAGAGATTCGGACAAGACGCTAGAAGAACAGAAGAGAACCCAACGAAGCCACGAGAAAAATGCCATGCTAGCTGCTATACTATTGTATTCCACGGAATGAAAGTTTTCGAAAGCCACCACAAAGTCTGAGCCACAGTGGATGTCCAACTGCTTTATGTACGAACGACTGGTGCTACTTTTGTAAGAATACGATGGCAAATAAGACTTGGTACCACATAGAAAGAAGCCATGCTATCTGAGTATTAAGGCTTAGAACTGTATAAGGCTTCAGTTTGGCTGTTCTGGGAGTCCCATGAGAATTTATCTGCAGCAAAGCATGCTATGTATCTATAAGCCCAGCGAGATCAGACTCAACAGGCGGCCAAAGAAAGAGATAGGCCGAAAAATCGACTACGACCATAAATTCATCTTTACAGTGGTAAATTATAAAAAATATCTAGAGTTCATCTAGACAGCCATTTGGTGTGAGTTAACTTTTATATGTTATAGTTTGAGGCTTTGCACAGCGAAACTTATATGCGTCCAAATAAAGTACATGACACTCAGCCATAACTTAGAGCGCCCCGGCGGCGGCAAATCGTATCTCCGCAGCCTGTACAGTAAGCAAGCACCAGCGCCCCTCTCCATTTCGTCACTGCTAGAGGGACAGAGGCCGAAGTAGCAGCTGGGGAGCTGTTTATCCTCGGCTTAGAGCCGACGCTTTCCAGTACTTCTACCCATCTGGAGCCGGCAATTACTTATCAGCATTTTTGCTTTTTGTCTTGAAGCCGCACCTTTATGACCTTTGTCTTCTCCTTATTTTTAGTCATTGAGTCTGCTTGAAAGCTTTACCAACGCCATGAACACCTTTCGTTTTATGAGACCGGCAGTCGCCAAGGTGCCCTTCCAGCGGTCCACTCTGCCTCGAATTGCGCGGGCTTATAGCTCCAAGACTTATGAGTATATCCAGACTTCTACTCCGGCGCCGGGCGTTGGACAAGGTGAATATTGCCGGACGACCCATTAAATCTTAAGGGCTGGTTAATTGACTTTGTCAAGTGACTTTGAACCGACCTAAGGCGCTCAATGCGCTGTGCACGCCTCTTATCAATGAGCTCAACGAGGCTCTGGTGGATTTCAATGCCTCTGACGAAACCTCCGTCATCATCCTCACCGGCTCACAAAAGGCTTTTGCCGCCGGAGCGGATATCAAGGAGATGGCTCCTCTGACCTTCTCAGAGGCTTACACCAAGGCATTCATCGAGTCGTGGTCGCTTCTGACTACCCAGGTCAAGAAGCCCATCATTGCCGCCGTCTCTGGCCATGCCCTTGGCGGTGGCTGCGAGCTCGCCATGATGTGCGATCTCATCTACTGCACGGAGAACGCCAACTTTGGCCAGCCCGAAGTCAAGCTGGGAACCATCCCCGGCGGCGGCGGCAGCCAGCGCCTCACCCGCGCCATTGGCAAGTCCAAGGCCATGGAGCTCATCCTCACGGGCAAGTCGTTTAGCGGCGTGGAGGCCGAGAAATGGGGCCTCGCGGCCAGGACCTTCCCCACGTACGAGGCGCTGATGGAGGAGACGCTCAAGTTGGCAGAGAGCATCGCCGGATACTCAAAGGTGGCTGTACAGGCCTGCAAGGAGGTCGTCAACAAGAGCCAGGACCTTGCTCTGCGGGACGGAGTTGAGTTTGAAAGGCGCGTCTTCCATGCTCTGTTTGGTAGCCAAGATCAAAAGGTTGGCATGAAGGCTTTTGCGGAGAAGAAGAAGCCTGAGTGGACTCACTCGTAGATGGGTGGGATTTAGATATAAAATATAGCAAAAGGTATCATCACAATTGATGAAACAAGGGGCGTATACTAAAAAAACGATATATAGAGATATATGCCAGCCAGAAACAATGCAAATCGGAACATTAGAGCTACCAATCACTGAAAACACAGAAAGCAAAGTTTGAGGCGTATTGAACTGTAAATCTTTTGAGGCTCCATTTCCCGGTGCGAAGATTGGCATTCTGGGCTCTCCACATATTTGGTCTGAGGTTGCGTTGAGAAATTTTGGGAAAACGCAATATCGTTTATTATCAGTTTGATAGAGTTGGGAGTGTAGCCTATGGCTCAAAAAGTCTCATTTAGTCCATTGCTCAATTCTCAAGCGCTTCCTCCTGCTCTGCCAGCTCCCCTTGTCCAATCCTTGCAATGTCAGCATTTTCAAGCGTCTCCTTGTCAAATCCTTTCGTTGCCTGGCTGAGCAGCGTCGCCACGACTTCATTCAGGTTAATGATTGGAAGGCTAATCAAAGAAGTAACCACGCTTTGAAAAGCGTTCATGAGCTTGAATCCTTTCTGAGAGTCTCGAATAAGGCCCGGCCTGACGATACAGGCATCAACAGCGCCGTTGGAGTTTTTGGCAATCTCAAGGACGCGGTTCTCTACTTCTCCCTGTGGTAAAAACTTTTAGTAACAAGACTTGCTGGGCAGTGCTCAGAAAGAGAATGCCGGATACTTACTCTCATCAACAAATAACCACCCATCATCCAAGGCTTTTTAGTCTGGTCACGCTCAACGTTGGCGCCGCTGACATAGACAAGCCGCAGAGGCTTGGCCTCATTGCCTCGCGGGAGCTTGGAAAGCGTTTCGACGCCAGCAACGGTGTAGTCGAGGCAAATCTTTCGGACTTCATCCCAAGGCATAGTCATTGATTTATTCGGAGTGACAGCCATGAGCCTGTAATGAAGAAATGTCAGTGATTCAAGCCGCTAACACCGCCTTCAATAGAGGCTCACCAGATACAGGCGTCAGCGCCAGACAGTTTCTCCTTAACATCGTCTGAATAGTTCAGAAAGTCATCGCACACAACGGATGTGAATTTTGCCGCATCGGCAGGGTTATCCAGATTCTCTGGAGCGGGAGTGCTGCGGCGACCAAGGCCCACGACGGACGTTATGGCGGGAGAGCTGACTGCCTGGCGGACAACTGCTTTGCCAACGTAACCGCTGGATCCAACGATGATCAACTTCATACTGACGAGTTTATTGTTTTCGCGGTGAAAAGGTTGGTGTTTGTTCCAAGTTGGAGGATTAAGTTGCGTCACTGGCATGAATTATGTCATCTGAGATATTAATGGTGGAAGGATGCAACGCTGGGATAGGCCGTTTACCCATGGTGGCTTATCTGTGATTTTTTGGGTTAAGTGAAATGTAACCTGAACATAGGTCAACAAACGCGACTGAGAGCATCAGATAACAATACTGGATGCCATTTACTGATACACGAAGTGAGAATATAGCAGTGAAGATGACTGCCCAAAGTGGAAATCAGCTCTCCAGAAAGAGTGGCTTCGGCTAACCCGCACCTAGCTCTAACTTTAACTTATAACATGCGGTTGAGCGTCTCTAGTAAAGTCCACCGAGAATAGCTGGAGGATCTATAGAGCCATCTGTTTCACAATAGCTGCCTGACTATGGCGTATAGATTTATAGTGTGTAATCACGGCTCATTCGCCTGATCCCATGCTCATATAAGCCCCGCTCACGCACACAGTTGGTGCTCTGCCTCGTGCAGCTACTAAAGTACGTACCCACAGGCTGTGCTCTCTAAATGGCTGGTGGCCACCGCTACGAATCTGCCTCCTCCAACCACCAAGTCGGGGCTGTGATGATACGGACTTTTATTCCTCTCACTCATATCTCTGTCCACATGCGCCGCCCACATCGTCCTCGCTTCTCCCCATCCGCAAAACGAAACAAAATATGAATGGAGTCTCGCAAACCTAGCTTCGACCTGGGCAAGGAGTTGACATGCTCGGTATGATTTCGATACCCCGCGTGGGAGCCCAAGCCTCCATCACCACCCAACTGACTGACACGTCATCATATATAGATATGCGCTGATCTCCTCTACCAACCGCTCACTCTGCTCGACTGTCTTCACACATACTGCGGCTCGTGTCTGAAAGAATGGTTTCGCTTCCAGGCTGAAAGAGTTGGGCGGGCTCCTACCCCGCCACCACCAGACGCCGTCATCTTTACCTGTCCATCATGTCGGAGCTCAGTGAGGGACACGCGGCATAATGCCACTGTGGCGACTCTCCTTGAGATGTACACGGCGGCCAACCCCGCCAAGGCACGGTCAGATGCCGATAAGAAGGAGATGGAGGAAAAGTACAAGCCTGGTGACCAAGTCATGCCCAAGGTCAAGACTCGTGAACGGACCGCCGAAGAGAAGCGGGCCGAAGAAGAAGATCGAAGGTTGATCGATGAAGTGAGAGAGCTGAGTCTGCAGGAAGCCATTGCCGCCGCCATGCCAGAAGATTCACCAGCAAGGGCGGCAAGAGCGGCGAGGAGACAGGCGGAAGGGCGATCTCGATCGAACTCCGAATACAGATCCGACGGGCGTTCGCCGCGGCCAGCAAATGGCAGGGGAGAAAATGGCCGGGGCAACTCTGATTATCTAACTGCAGACGGAGACTCACAAGCTCGAAGAAGACGTAGTGAATCTCGACAGCGACAAGTTGAGCACCAATCGTCTCTGAGGTCGTTGATCGGGTCTGAGATGAGTGAGCGAGATATCCAGAAGGAGATTGAAGAATTTGCACGGCAGATCCAAGAAGAGGGTCTGTTGGATGGCCTTGATCTCGACAACATTGACTTGAGCCGGGATGATGAGCTCAGTCAACGCATCACCGAGGCGTATAGGAGGCGCCAAAGGGGTCGCTCTAGACAGGAAGATAGAAGATCCGACTCACGCTCACGACATTCTGCATCTGCATCGATGGACTCCAGACTGCGGCCTGACAGCGCCAGGCATGCAAGCCAGCATCGCTCGCACTCACGATCAATAAGTGACGCGGGAGACCGGAGTAGGCCTCCGATATCATCTTCAGCAAGCCTTGACGCTCGAGGGCCTGAGAGGAGGACCAGGAGGCGAACCGCCAGTGGTGGGCAGGTGAACACTTTGGGAGCCACGACTCTGTCTACCATGGACGCAAGGCCTGCTGCTCATTCTCAGAACGATTTAGCCTTAAGAAATCCAAGCAACTATGATCCCACAGCATCAGTACCGGCTCTGAGAATTGGCCGAAGTTCCAGTTCAACCGGTGTACCTGTTGCTGCTCAGACTGCCGATGCGCCATCAACCGGCAGTGCGAACAATGCATCCTTTGCGAGTCGAGCGCAAACCCTTCCAGCAGCGCCTTCTCAAACAAGTCTGATAACTCCCGAATTGATCGAGCTGGGAGCTGCGCGAAATTCTCAATCAAACCGCCCAGCTGATGTGGCTAGTCCTCCTAGTTCTTTGGTGTCCAGCCCTGTTCAAAGCCCAACGGTGACCTCGGCGCATCAGCGCACTCGGCAGCTTTTTGAAGAGCCTTCAATCAGCTGCTCGCGATGCAAAAAGTCTGATATTCAGTATGACGTGCATTACAACTGCAAAGTGTGCGAAGATGGCTATTGGAACATTTGCGTTGACTGCTACCGGTCAGGCAAGGGCTGCCTTCACTGGTTTGGATTTGGTCATGGCGCTTGGAAGAAGTGGGAGAAGCGCAAACAGGCTGATGAATCAATTCCCATGCCTCACATATTGAATGCTGGTCGCTATCTGCGCCCTACATCGACAACTACGAGCTCGGATGGCAAGAAAATATTGACGAGTGATGATCCCAAACTGAGACTGGAGACGGGTACTTTTTGCTCACGATGTTTTGCTTGGGCCAACGAGTGTTTTTGGCGCTGCGACGTCTGCAATGAGGGTGACTGGGGATTCTGCAACAGCTGTGTGAACCAGGGCAAATCATGTAACCATAAGCTTCTGCCGATGGCCCACGAAGGGACGCTCAAGCCTACATATCGACCTCGTGGTCTCAAGCCGTTAAGCCGACCCTCCACGGCAACAGCCATTGCGGGATCACCAATATCCGGGATTGGGCTGTTCAGGCCACTTGAGTTCAATAGCAAGTGTGAAATTTGCAAAGATCCCATTCCGCCATTGCAATCGAGATATCATTGTTTCAGCTGCACAAGTACGGCTGTTGAAGATGCTACTCCTGGAGATTTTAATGTCTGTTTCTCCTGCTACGGTGATTTGGAGTCAAAGGGAGATGTAAGCGAAGAGAATGGCTCGTCAGGCTGGAGAAGATGCCCCAGTGGTCACAGAATGATTGTTTTCAAATTCCTAGAAGGCAAGGTTGGCCAATGGCGATATGTGGAGAGAGATCTCGTTGGCGGGAGAGCTCTTCGCATGGAGCCTCTCGAGAATATTGCGCATCCTGATTTTCAGAAATGGTCGTGGTATGACGGAAATGAAAAGCTAGAGCGCCTTGCCACTACACAGGTATCGGCAACAGCCCCGGAGAGCTTTGGCGAAATATCTTATACGCGAACTTTCCCGCCTGATGGTGGTTGCGGACTGGTAGGACATGCAATGTGGGCATGGTATCCAAAATCGGGCAAAGAAGATGATCTACTCTTTCCTCGAGGGGCTGGCATTGACGAAGTAAGGGATATCAACGGAGATTGGTTTTTTGGTACTTATATGGGTGCCAAGGGCATGTTCCCAGCACCATACGTCCATCTGCCACAGCAGCCATGAAGCGATGTAGAGTGCAACACTTTGGCAATGATGGGATAGAGAGATATATATTGGGTCAAATGCCTGCTCAAGCGCAAGCTGATGTGATTTCGTGAGAGGTTCCTGATGGGGTAGGCACTAGGTCCGAGTCATTACTTTACTCAGGTGAGGCTGAGCCATGCAGACCTGTGCCGCTGATTCAGTTGGACTTTGACTTGGTTCGCGGTCTTGGGTCAAAGCCATCTATCGAGACTGCGACACAAGTTCGAGTCCAGGCGAAAGCTGCATCACATGGATATGGCTCATTTGCATTTAATGTAAACTAAAGACTCGGGTTCCGTGCCTGATCAATCAGGGGTTTGGGGTGCCTTTTCAAGAGTCACGGTGATGATATTCCACATAGTATAGATGATAAATAATCATAATGTATTCTTACAGAGACTTATGTTTTGCTTCAACACGGATATGGAATACCTATGTCCATCCATGTCATGAGAAGCTGGCTACATCTGCACAGCCTCACTCTTACCTCGGTTATCAATACCACTGCTGTCCGAAGACGGGACTGCATAAACCACCAACTCAGCATCCACCATCATTTCTATGTAAAATAAACCTATGCGGCAAAAAAAGCGGTATCTTCCAGACGACTGACGCTCCCTAATTGAAGCGCAAAATGACGTGATCGGGTCCTCGGGCGTCGGCCCCACCACCGGGCCCTCGGCGCCAGAGGTTCTGGGGAAAGAGGCCATTGATTGATTGAAGCTCTGCAGCTGGAACTTACAAATCCACGGATCCCTCTCTCTTACTCTCAATTGAGGTTATTCAGAGCTCCAAAGACAAACGAGAAGCCCTGAATTGCTGCAGCCATGTTCCGACAAACAGCGCAGCGCTTGGCTGTTGCGGCGGCCAAGGCTGCCGAGCCCAGCGCTTATACTCTGGCCGTGTCCAAGGCGCAGGGCGTGGCACGAGGCCTGACTGGAGGTATGAAGCCATCACTACTGCTATTCGACTGTTACTGTCACAATGGATAACGTCTTGCTAACATGTACTTGCGCACAGCCATTGGCAACACGCCCCTCATCCGCCTCAACCGCCTCTCTGAGGAAACCGGCTGCGAGATCCTGGGCAAGGCCGAGTTCATGAACCCAGGCGGCTCCGTCAAGGACCGCGCAGCGCTCTACGTCGTGAAAGATGCCGAGGAGCGCGGCCTGCTCAAGCCCGGCGGCACCGTCGTCGAGGGCACGGCCGGCAACACGGGCATCGGCCTGGCGCACGTCTGCCGGTCGCGCGGCTACAAGCTGGTGATTTACATGCCCAACACGCAGTCGCAGGGCAAGATTGACCTGCTGCGGCTGCTGGGCGCCGAGGTGTATCCCGTGCCGGCGGTGGCGTTTGACAACCCGGAGAATTACAACCATCAGGCGAGGAGACATGCCGAGGCGCTGGACAATGCCGTGTGGACGAACCAGTTTGATAACACGGCCAATCGGCGGGCGCATATCGAGACGACGGGCCCGGAAATTTGGACGCAGACGGGCGGCAAGGTGGATGCGTTTACGTGCGCGACGGGCACGGCGGGAACGCTGGCCGGCACGACGAGATACTTGAAGGATATCTCGGGTGGGCGTGTCAAGAGCTTTCTGGCCGATCCGCCGGGCAGTGTTCTGCACTCGTACATCTCCTCCGGCGGCAAGTTGGTCGAGCGGACGGGCTCCAGCATCACCGAGGGCATTGGCCAGGGCCGTGTGACGGACAATCTGGCGCCGGATATTGATCTGCTAGACGGGTCGCTGCACATCTCGGACGAGAAGAGCATCGAGATGGTGTACCGGTGCCTGGATGAGGAAGGGCTGTACCTGGGCGCGAGCTCGTCGCTGAATGTCGTGGCGGCCAAGGAGGTGGCCGAGAAGCTGGGACGGGGTCATGTTGTGGTGACGATGCTGTGTGATGGCGCGTATCGGTATGCGGATCGGTTGTTTTCGAGGAAGTGGTTAGAGGGGAAGAAGCTTTTGGGGGCGGTGCCGAAGCATTTAGAAAAGTACATTGTGCTACCTTGAGCGCTGCTTTTTTACATGTTATATTATACACGTATATATATATATATAGGATGATACATATAGACTTTCATCTTTTTCGTCTAGGCTCCCTTTTTAAGTCCGTCTACTCGTAAATAGGTGTCTTTTCCCGTCTTCTGTTTCATTCCGCTTTCCTCTTCTCCTTTTTATACAAGATTTTACCACTTCGGCGCCTCCCCAACGATTGTAGAGTATGCCTGATCCCAGCCCTCTGTTGAGCTCTTGCTGGTCTTGACAAAATTCCGCAGGTGATCAGCCAGGGTAACCTCCACTGGCGCGAGGCCCTGAGCTTCTTCGCCGAGAACCTCGCGCGCCAGCGAGATACCCTTAATGTTCTGTGCCAGGACCTTGACGTATGCACTTCCGTTCAGGGCTGTAGGGATCTTGACTCCCTTGGGGTTGGAGTTTCTCTCCAGGGTGGGATTGAGCTTTGCAAAGTCGGCAATCTCCTCCAGGTTCGCGCTCGTTGAGTCCTTCCATAATGAACTGAGCAGCTCGACTTCATCTTTGAGCAGGACGAGATCTTGCTCGACGGGTTCGCCGGCTTGCTGCTTGACTTTGGCAGCGGAAGCCTTGGCAAAGAGTGTCATTCCGCGGACGACGCGGGAAAAGTGTAGTCTCTCTCGGGTGGGCTGGCCTTCAACGGCATGCTCTCTGCGCTGGAGAAGATCGAGAACTTGGTCCGCCCATGTCTGTGCCTGCTTCGTCTCGGCGACGTCCCAACTGCTGCTGGTAACCTTCTCGTTGATGTAGGATAGAACTCGAACGACTGTTTCCCGGTTTGTGAACATGAGCCCCGTCTTGTCCGACTGCTTCGCGCACTCAATCACGGCGTGGATGTTGCCGCTGTCTCCCGCCATGCGCACAATCTTTCCCCAGTGGTTGGCCTTTAGCCTTATGCCGGCCTTTTTATACCCCGCCAAGAGAGTGCCCAGGTTGGCCCAGTCATCCTGGCTCTGCATGCTCTTGAGGGCCTTTGTGAGAATGGTTTTGGAGTTTTCGATGCCGGTGAATCGATCGATGGTGGAGAATTTGTGTTCGAGGCCCTCGACTTCGATGATGATGGGGTTCTGCTCGAGGTACGACTTCATCTTGGGGTCGAAGACGAGCTGGCGCTGCTTTTCGGGGAGGTAGGCGGGGAGGATGATGGTTTCTTGGATGGTGTTGAGGACTTTGTTCATTTCGTCGTTTTCGGTCTCGGCGAAGACGGCTCTTACACCTGTTTCACAGCTCGTCCGTTAGAAGTCTCATTCGATTGGATTTGTATACACAACTTCTGAAGATTGCTATTGCGTACCATGCGCTGGCGAAGTGCTGAATTGCCTCGGCGCAAGGCCCGATGGCCGTGCCGTTCGTCCATTGAGGCGACCGACCGACCGAACGGCCGTCCTTAGTGACCGATTTGACATTATTCTTGTTGTAAAGTTTATGACCGGTAGCGATCTCTCGGAATTGGAGAAAAAAAGTTACATGCAAGGCCATTCTTAGGCGCAAGTTGAGTTGTGTGGGTCGGAGAAAAAGAGGAGCCGGGCCAATCACGGCAGCGGAATGCATGGGCTTTTCAAATCCATTGGAGCTTTTGCGACTTTCTCGCCCAAAACGTTAGTTGAAGATCTTCAACGACGCCAATTCCAATCACGATGAATGCTGCTGTTGCGAGGCAGCCGATGGGCTGTCTGAAGGCGGCTCTGAGGAGGACGAGATACCAGAGAACATGGCAGAGATGCCTGGCGACAGAGGCTGCGAGCCCCTCCATTGCCTCCATCGCGAAGAATGCTTTCAGTCAAAGACAACGTATGAACCCTCGTGCTCTATTCTTAGTTGGATTTTGCGACGTAACGTCGGGGGAGAGAAGCAGCCTCGCTAACAATTGAATCATTCAGACATGGATAAACAAAAAGTCTCAAAGTTCCAAATATGGCCCCAGGTCCCTTCACCACGAGCCACCCATCCCGACCCGATGCCCACCCTGAAGCAGCAAGAAATCGCCCGCCTCGACCCGACCGGCGCCCGTACGAGACTCTTCTCCAGAGACCACGCCGACAGCGCCAAAGTGGGCGACGTCCTCATGGTGACCACCAAGGCGGGGGAGCCCTTCTCGGGCGCATTCATCCAGATGCGGCGCCGCGGCGTCGACACGGCCATCCTGCTGCGCGGACAGCTGATGAAGACTGGCGTGGAGACGTGGTTCAAGATTTACAGCCCGACGGTGACAGGCATCGACATTATCTGGCGTAAGCCGAAGAGGGCGAGGAGAGCGCGGTTGACGTTTATGCGCAAGCCCAAGCACGACATGGGCAGCGTGGATAACTTGGTGTCGGCTTGGAAGAAGGAGAGATATGCGCTGCGGTCGAAGGCGAAGCAGGGTGGCGGAAAGCAGATTAGAAGATAGAAGGGAAATGGTGGAGACGGAGGTTGGGTCATGATTACGCTGTATGATAAGTGTCTAAATGTAAAGTTATTGCACGAAAAGCTGTTGGAGGGGGACCTCCAGGATTTGAAGATTTACAAGTCTGTAAAGGGATTGATAGATATTACAGGTACTCTATCATGAGAGAAGATAAACTCTTTTACTGGCTTTGGCTCATCTCAGTATTACGCATCACGATTCAAGTCGACTGGGAACGCGAAATATATTTACTAAGCTGCCGCAAAGTAGCTACAGTCCAAGATGAGATTACCTGACAGGATTCATCGAAAAGCTATACCTTTTTTTTTACTATTGCTTGGCCCTTTGCAAGTCCCTTTCCGATCTACTGAAGAGGCAACGGAACATTCAAGGACTACCCGGCAGTGAAACAAGGAACGGGTGGATAAGAGTAACAAAGTATTCACACATCGACCGATGTTAGCATAAATGCATAATGAAGACTTTGATTCAGTCGTCGTCTTTTCGCCCTTGTAGATGCGTAGAGTGTGGCAAATACTACGACGCCAGGACAAGAAGCCCCATATGAAGAGTTGGAACGTCTACAGCTATACGCAGGTAACATGTATGTCTTGGTATTAACGGAGAGCAACTATTCATCAATATTATTAAGTATTCTAATGGCTGTGGAATGAGACAGAAAGGCATTTAAACATAGGAGGCAGCAAGACGCGGAGCGTGAAACATCGATATGCAGATGTAGTCTTGGATACGCCATTGTACGAATTGTGATAGTGTCATTGAACCAGACACAAAGCAGTCGGCATCATATTGGCCGTTGGATATTATTGTCACTTGATTGTGCAAAGAAACGTGCCCAGGTAGCCATCTTTGACTGCAAACCGTGAAAGACGACCTGTCATGTCGTTGGAGTCTGCACCCTGCGTGGTTTAGGGGCGCGTCTTTGGAATAAGCTTTCCAAGTCGCGATTTTGCCACGCCACCAGGTATGGATTCATATTTCCTAGGCGGCTTTTGCGTTTACTTGTGATAACAGAAGGCAGTCATCTGTTCGTACCGGTAATAGTACCGCCAGGGATGATGCAGAATCAAAGCTACCCAGCCACGAGATTCTCTGCCACCGGCCATCAAACTGTCCATTCCGAACGGACATGCTTGTTCATGACTTGCCAGCTCAGCTGAAGTTAACCTGTTTCTGCACCATCAAACGACTGCCGCGCAATCACCGGATGGAAAAGAGTGGGGGAACCGGACGAAAACGACGATTCTTGCAGACAAGCGAAGGACTATTCGCTGGCCTTGCTTGGTAGAGTTCCATCACCGTTTATGCGACCTGAGGGTTGATGCATCTCCATGCAGCAGCTGCTGGCGTTCGCTTGAAGAATAGAGGAGGTTGGATCGCTGGATCGTCAACGAGGCGAACCTTGTCTCGATACTTTTTGGTGATGATTCGAGTTTAGCTCTTCGATGCCGCCATGCGCTGACTTCTTGGCCGGACCCTGGCGGATGGACGTTTCTCATGTGGCAGCGTGGAGCCGTGCATGAGGACCCAATCGCTTAAGACGGCGAGGATGCTTGAACGGTGCCACGTCGAACGTTACGGAGCATCTGTCAAGCTCGCCCGCAGCAAGGTCCAGAGAGGTTTCTGATACATCGTGTTGAGGGCTGTAGGTACCTGGCTGGAAGAAGGTATAACTACAGTCGAATTCCGGACGAGAAAGAAAGAAAAGAAATAACAGAACAAGAGCAACAAAGCACAGTAATATTAATCTAATTCCTAATAATCTGCTGAATCCTCTTGTCTTTGGGTGTTGTCAAAAGCACAACCTCGTTCTTCATCTCATTGTCCCAAGCGTTTCAAACAAGGGAAGCCGAGCTGTCTTATCGATAAAGCCGCTTCTTTGTCTCCCGTCCCTGCGTCGCAAGTACCTGTACATGTACCGGTACCACGACGCCGACTGCCTGTTACCGCTGTCACTCGTAGCGCTACTGCTGCTGCTCGCGCCCGCCCTCATGGCCTATAACAGCCTGTGCCACAGCGCCACGGGGCCGCTAAAGGCGCCTAGACAGCCGGCGCCCACAGGCCCTCGCGGAAGGAGCTGCAGCCCGGCAACCTCGAGCTGGCTGATCAGTTCCCCGAATTTTGTTTACAAGCCCAGCGCCACCTGGATCTCGACGCCAAAGTCGCTGCATCCACGCGCCAGCTCCGTCTCCAGCTCCAGGTCCAGCGTCCCGTTACTCCGCCGGACCTCTGGACGCCGCCTAGATCGCCCGTATCGCCCGTCAGTCCTGCTGCCAATCTCAGTGGCACCATCTCCGAGGCTGAGGCTGAGCCGCTGCCATTTGCTGGGCGCCTACAAAGGGGCCCCTCCCCATCGCTACCCCGGCCACGCTGCATTTCGGACCCCCCTCAGCGGAGTGGGCGGGACAAGGAGCATAGTGGCATTACTGCTACGCGCCTCCAGCGGCCAGAGAAGCGCAGCTCATCATTGGGCACCAAAGCCCTGAGCCAGTCTCCGACGCACTCAAAGCTTTCCAGTCCTCCCAAGCCGCCGCCCAAGCCCGCAAAGTTTTCCAGACAACCTCGCCCGGCAGAGTCTCAGAGGTCTGAATCCCCTGAAGCTGCCTCTGACCTTGCCCTTATCGAGAGCAAGGCGCCTGCTGCCGACGTACTAGTCGATTCGTCGTCGATTCGGGGCGTCCATGACCAATTTCTCACAAGGATGACCTTCTCGGAGCAGCAGAGATGGATCACGGTCCAGCAGAAGACGTTTACCAAATGGTGCGTTCCAACCTGCCCAAGCAGAGCAAGATTCCCAGATGCTTTTTGTGTTAGAAGCTCCGTGAAATGCTGACAAAGACCATCTCTGCAGGCTGAACACCAAGATTGTAGCCAGAAACCTGGAGGTGAAGGACCTGGTAACAGACCTTAGTGATGGTGTAAGTTGAACTCATCCTGAACTCGATGCACGCTCTGTATACAGTGTTTTATCCCTGTCGCTTGCCGCCATGTATCGCCAGAGTCTCTTGCTGACATTTGTTTCGCTTTTCTTCGTCTTCAGGTTATGCTGATTCACCTCCTCGAATGTCTTTCTCAAGAGTCCCTCGGTCGATATGCCTCCCGTCCGAAGCTTCGAGTCCAGCGATTCGAAAATGCCAACCTGGCCCTGGACTTTATCAAGTCCAGAGGCATTCAGATGACAAATATTGGTGCTGAGGATGTTGTTGATGGAAACCGCAAAATTGTTCTTGGTCTTATTTGGACCCTGATTCTTCGTTTTACAATTAGCGACATCAACCAAGAGGGTATGTCTGCCAAAGAAGGCTTGCTCTTGTGGTGTCAACGAAAAACTGCATGCTACGATGAGGTCGAAGTTCGCGACTTTAGTAGCAGCTGGAACGACGGCCTCGCCTTCTGCGCCCTGCTGGATATTCATCGACCAGATCTGATCGACTTTGACACGTTGGACAAGTCAGACCACCGGGGCAACATGCAGCTTGCCTTTGATATTGCTCACGAAGAGATTGGCATCCCCAAGCTGTTGGATGTCGAAGATGTGTGCGATGTAGCGAAGCCCGATGAGCGAAGTTTGATGACCTACATTGCCTACTGGTTCCACGCCTTTTCCCAGATGGAAAAAGTCGAAAACGCGGGACGACGAGTCGAAAAGTTCTTCAACAACATGCAAGGCGCGTGGGAGATGCAGAATGCCTACGAGAGACGAATGCGGGAACTCTTGAAGAATATCCGAGGCCAGGTTGAACAGTGGCACACGGCCAAGTTTGAGGGCACTTATGCAGATGCAAAGGCCCAGGCTTCTGAATTCTCAGAGTACAAGAGGGGCAAGAAGCGAGAATGGGTTGCCGAGAAGAGCGAACTTGCCACTCTATTGGGAAACATCAAAACGAAGCTGAGCACATATCGGTTACGGCCTTACGAACCTCCGGCAGAGGTCAGTCAGGATGTTATTGAGAGGGACTGGAAGAGTCTTACCAGCAGCGAGATGGCTCGCGCGCAGCTCATCAATGAGACGATTCGAGAGTAAGTGAAAACAGAACCCTGTGTGACGAAGAAGTGTTTGACTTGAGGCTAACAACGCCGCAGCATCAAAAACGCGCTGAGGAAATCGTTTGCCGACAAAGCAAATGACTTTGCCATGGCCCTCAACACTATGCAACTTGCTATTTCGGGATTGGATGGCGATATTGAAGATCAACTGCATCATGTCAAGAAGCTCAGTGAAAATTTGCCGCCTCTCGATCGATATCTCAGTACCATTGCGGAAGTAGACGCCATGTGCGAGGAAGCAAACATTGAGGAGAACGACTTCACCACCTACACATATGACGAACTGGCATACGAGCTGACGCTTGTGAGATCCTCGGTTCAAAAGAAGCTCTCCTTCTTGGAAAACCAAATGGTCGCTCGCAACATGACCAATCTAACGCCTATTCAGCTAGAAGAGTTTGAGAGCGTGTTCCGCCACTTTGATCGTGATGCCTCGAATTCGCTCCAAGAGCTTGAGTTCAGCGCAGCCCTTGCCTCACTGGGCCTGGTTTTCTCTGAAGATGAGATGCACGATTACTTTGTCGACACCTCGGGGGGCAAAGAATATGTTACATTCGAGCAGTTCATCCGCTTCATGGTTGACGTCACTGAGGATCAAAATACCGCCGAACAGGTCTTCCAGTCGTTCCGTGAAGTTGCAGACGGCAAGCCATATGTAACAGAAATGGATTTGCGCCACAGTCTTGTGCCTGAAGAGGTCATTGATAAGCTTCTCGAGATGATGCCGGCGCATAGCGGCCCAGATATGTCACGGGATCGTGGTAAAGACCAATTCGACTACATCTCCTTCATGGAAAAAATGATGGGCGAAGGTGATGATCACGCTGACGGCGATATACCAGCCGGTATGCTTCAAGATACAACAAACACTGGCGATGATAGGCCCCGAAGAGACTCCAAGGTGAACGGCCATGGGTAGCCGTGGTTGATGCTCCATGTTTATGGACGGCCTCCGTATAATTCTCTGTATACTTCCCCCCTTTTTACTTTTTTTGCCCCTTGTTGCGCGTACACGCGTTATACGGAGTCTCTGTCTCCTATTGTTGTCTGGATACTTGGTTGGAGAGGCAGCGGTGTTTTCTCGGTACCCTGGATGCATGCTAATGGTGTTTTTTTTTGGATGGTAAGGGTGCTGTAAAAATTGGACACAATTTTCATTATAGTTTCAAGTCTTGACGTTGAATTAATAATGCTACGACGTTAGATAGTCAAATTAATTGGCAACGGCCTCCTATTTCCTTTTGAATCGTTTTCGTCGCTGTTGCTTGTAGAATAAATGACACCTCAGTAGACATATACGTGATAGCCGGGAAGAGTCCGTGTTCGGAGACACTGACAGGCCCACTATAATGATCTCAGAGCCTAATTGGACGCCTTAGTACCGCAAGAGCGACGCCTAGCAGTGGAATTACGGCGCTTGAGCTACCTAATAGGCTCCTGAAGAATTAAGCAATAGCTCCGGCTCTTGCCTTACCGGAATTTCGATAACCGAAAGAAAGGAAGCTTCAACGTAGCAGCCCCGTCTGACTTGATTTTTCTCTTTTCCTCTCTCCCTCTCTGATCCCGCCTCTTTGCTGCTGGCCGCACAACCCCCGCTCCCCTTGTTGACAGAGAAAATGGTTACACGATCGAGGCTTGTGCGAGTGCTGCGGGCGCCCAACCGGCGGATTGGCGCAATTGGCAGTGCTAGCTTTTTGACTAGCCATTCAGCTGCTTCAGCTCGATGCTTTGCGACTTCGGTTCCCAGGCTGCTGTCTCAATCACATGCGGTCCAGCACCTGGCCAAGCTCACCACCGACACCTACCCTGAAATCAAGAGAGATGCCAAGTTCGCGTCACTAACGGCAGAGGATGTTGCTTACTTCAAAGACCTTCTTGGTGGCGAGCAGGCTGTGATTGATGGCGTCAATGCTGCGGCTGAGGACGATCTCAAGCCCTTCAACGAGGATTGGATGCACAAGTATCGAGGTCAGAGCCGGCTTGTCCTCAAGCCAGGATCGACCGAGGATGTCAGCAAGATCTTGAAATACTGCAACGATAAGAAGCTGGCCGTCGTGCCGCAGGGTGGCAACACTGGGCTGGTGGGCGGCTCGGTGCCTATTTTCGACGAAATCGTCATCAATATGAGTCGCATGAACAAGATTCACTCCTTTGACGAGGTCAGCGGCTCTCTCGTGTTGGATGCCGGCTGCATCTTGGAGGTAGCCGATCAGTACCTCGCCGAAAGAGGATATATCTTTCCCCTCGACCTGGGAGCCAAGGGATCATGCCATGTAGGCGGCAATGTTGCCACCAACGCAGGCGGTCTGCGATTGCTGCGCTACGGAAGTTTGCATGGAACTGTTTTGGGCATGGAAGCTGTGCTGCCGGACGGCACTATCATGAATGACATGTGCGCTCTACGCAAAAACAACACGGGCTACGACTTGAAGCAGCTGTTCATTGGCGGTGAGGGAACCATTGGAATCATCACGAAGCTGGTTATCCAGTGCCCGCAGCGCTCGGCTGCTGTCAATGTGGCCTTTTTTGGAGTGGATTCCTTCAAGAAGGCGCAGCTCGCCTTTCGAGAAGCCAAGAAGCAGCTGGGAGAAATCCTCTCGGCCTTTGAACTGATGGATTCTCGCAGCCAGCAGATTGTACACGAGATTAAAGGAGAGGAGCGGCCGCTGGAGGGCGATCACCCATTCTACTGTCTCATCGAGACCAGCGGCTCCAATGGCGATCACGACAATGAGAAGCTAGAAAAGTTCCTCGAAGACGTCTTGACCAAGGAAATTGTGACGGATGGCGTCGTTGCGCAAGGTGAGTCGCAGGCCAAGGCGCTGTGGAGCTGGCGTGAGAGCATCACCGAGTGCATTGGACATGGCGGTGGCGTCTACAAGTATGATGTCTCGATCCCGCTGGCAGAGATGTACTCGCTTGTCGAGGATGTGAGGGAGCGCATGGGGGAGGCTGGTCTGATCGGCGATGCCGAGGAGCACCCGGTGAGCGCAGTGGTGGGCTATGGTCATATGGGTGACTCTAACCTGCATCTGAATGTGGCTGTAAGACGGTATGACGCCAAGGTCGAGGAGGCTCTGGAGCCTTTTGTGTACGAATGGATCGCGAAGCGGAATGGTAGTATCAGCGCCGAGCATGGGCTGGGATTGGCCAAGAAGAACTTCGTCAACTACAGCCGGAACGACACCGTGATTGGCCTGATGAAGCAGATTAAGAACCTGTATGACCCGGTAAGTTCCCTTGTCTCCTCGCTAGTGCGCTTTACTTTTTTTACCGTTTTCGCTTGTCGTCTATCGCTTGTTTCTCATCCATGGCACCTTTGTTTCAACTATTCGTGTTTCAAGATGCGCCGTTTGCCGTCTGATTCATGATGGCACGTCACATGTGCCGGTAGCTGCCTTGCGGCTGGAGGAGGGCGCGCGCAACCATGCACGATTTACACACTATTGCTAAGCGGTAGGGCTGACACTGACGAATTCTTGATGACAGAATGGCATTATGAACCCGTACAAATACATTTGACCGGGATGTTGGACCGAGCAGTAGAGAGGGTGGCGGACGAGGATGCCATAGTAATGCCAGGACGTACCTATTTGCGGCACTTTGCAAGTCATTCTCGGCCTTTTGCATGTCTGTATGTAAGTCATGACATACTAGCCTCCCGCCTAGTAAGAGTAGCACATGTATGCGGACCGCTCCCCTGGATCCCCTTAGGCATACTCTTCACATCTTGTAACTCTTTTGAGCCTGGCGCCGTTTCCCGATCCAGTGTTATGTCGGCCGACACCGGTTTGTGTGCACGGCAATAAGGGGGTTTGCCGGGCTAAACGCAGTCGCGGGAAAAAGGCCATTGTGATTGTAGCCCTCGGAGCAGGCACCGTTCTGGCGGTCTACCTGATGGCAGCTGGATCATGGTATTTTACGAGGTTCTGAAGCACCCGGTTCTGGCGAGGCTGCTGGGCTCCCGGAACGGTTCCTTGGGGATTTCGCGACCGGGGGGGCTCCGGCCGGCCTATCAGAGCGCCGGACGGGTGAGTGCCGGATAGAGGCTGAGGGAGCCACCGAAGCCCAAAGCAGCCCGGTGCATTTACCACGATGCTTTATTCCTCATAGGCTGTATTCCTGTCATTTCAGCAGCCCGTCCAATGGCAGCGCGCGCCTTGTGCAGACGTTTGATCGCTGACGCACAGAGACATGCTCAGATGCTTCGGTGGATCAGCCAACCAGGAGCACAGCTGGCCCTCCGCGTCAGCCCTACGAAACTTAGTGCCAGAAACAATATGGTGGGACTGCAGCAGCGAGGGCTGCCGGTCATGTTAGCGTCTTGCCGGGCGGACACAGCACAGAGGGTTGCTTTCTAAGAGCAGAGCTGCCCGGCATGTGAGGGAGGGACGAGAACGAGATGCCATGAGACAGAGTGAATCCAGAGAGAGCGAGGGAGGGCTTGCAAGAGGCCTCGGAACCCCTGAACCGACTGAACGTTACCGTGTAAGCCTTGCATATCATGTTGACCCATGAAGCTCGATGCCGAGAGGCCATCACAGCCTTCTCATTCGCCCGACGCCTGGTCGCCGTTCGTACCATTTTGGCTTCGGTGGTTGCCGGGCCTAGATGGGGGAAGCAGCCAATCCACGTCCAAAGCCCCATGCTAAAGGCGGAGATGGGTGCCTGCCACTATCTCCCAAAGGCCAACGTTGAGATGCCATTCGACACTCAAGAATGGACATATCTCGTGTGGAGATGATCAATTTCCTCCATCTGGCATGGACCGTCTGCTGCCATGTGGTTCTGACTTGGCTGTCCCTGTTCACAACCTCACCTCCGTACCTGTCCCGACCCATACCAGTTCCATCCATCTACATGACTACCTACCTACCTTGTTTGCTGCTAGAATAGCTCCCGTGCGCGAATGCATGTCCAGGAGGCCTATGGCTCACGCCGGCCCTCTTTCTCTCTCGTCCCTCTTTCCACAAATATATAACAGACCCAACATGATGCAAAGAGGATAGGCGGTGGCAAAGAGAGCAAGGCTGCGGGTCAGACTGCAGCATCGAAGAGCCAAGCAAACAAACCTCTTGTTCTATAGACGAACCGGACATTTTATTTTTTCTTCAATTTAATTTCTTTCTGGAAAGGCTCAAGAAACAAGCGCTGCCCTTCCCCACACAGGCCAAACCGCACACACACATACGCTCACTCTCACACGCACACACGCACACACATACACAGACTCCGGGGCTCATAGAACAGGCCGGGCTATACACGCATTTATACGCATACACACACAAACGCGCCGAGCGTAGAGATCGACAAAATGGTTGGTGTTCCGGGCAAGTACAAGGGGTGCGAGACTTGCCGCAGACGAAGAGTAAAGGTTTGTCCCCCGTTCCCTCTAGTTTCTTTCTTTTCCATGCATCCAATGCAGGAATAGAGAGGATAACAATGATGATGAAGATGAAGAAGGAGAAGAAGAAGAAGAAGATGATGATGATAGCGATGCTGGTGGTGAGAAAAAGAAAAAGGGACAGAGCGAGAGAGAAAAAAAGACGAAAAGAAAGAGATTGTAGGAGAAAGCAACTAACATGCCGAAAAAACAGTGCAGCAATGAGCGGCCATTCTGCCAGAACTGCATCAGCAGCGGCAGAACCTGCGAAGGATACGAAAGAGAGCGAGTCTTCATCACCGGCACACCTGAAAACAAGGGCCGTGTTGCTTCGCACCCCAAGAAGACGACGCCATCCAGGAAGCCAAAGGCAAGCCCCAGCCCGAGCGTCAAGGCAGACGACCTGGAGAGTGGCAGCAGCAGCATCATGAGCAGCCCTCAACTCTTCCAGCCTCTGGGACCACTAACCTCAGCATGGGACGATTACATCCGCTTGTCTTCTGGCGGCCCAGGGGCAACCGAGTTTCCCGCCCTAATTACCGCGCTTCAGACGAGTTTGCACAATGTCGCGAGACACGAAGTTCCAGCCGGCGGCGAGAGCGGCGTCGATGGATCTATTGCGGCATCTTTGAGTGCTTTGCAGTTCCCCCCGTATGCAGCGGCAGAGTTGCTATTGGTGGCGGACGATGCTTTCGGTATGAATGCACAATGCTTTGTGCGCCAAAAGGCCACTAACGGTGAGCATGACTCAACAGAGAGTTATTGCACGTTTCTTTTCGAGGTGAGTTTTGTTTGTTTTTTGCGCGTTGTATAATGCTCAATATCCGAGTCATGATTCCGCGGAACTTTGTTCGCCGAATGATGTCCTGGTTATATCCGATCAGGAGCTAATTGGCAATGAACTATTGCAGCACGACACGTCGGGTGCGGCATGGAGACTTACCGCAGAGCATATGACTCGGCTTGGGCCGCACTATTTCGCCTCTTTTCCAAACCATCATTTCTTTGTGAGGGTATATCGCCCTGTGGCTGTAGGTTGTCCCACTCATATCTCCTCTTCTTTTCCCGAATTCTAACCATTGGACAATTAGATGAGCATTGCTCTCTTGAGCCGGCACGATACTTTTTTGCGAATCCCTGAATGGACGACGATACCATGGGAACAGCACCCGAAGTCCCCTCTCGACGAGCTGTTTGACATTGTGCTTCAAATTCCCGTCCTCCTCGAACAAATGGATCGAATAATCCATCTACAAGCGACTCTTGCTCGCCGCACGCAAGCACAAGAGCTCCTTCACCATTGCCTAATTGTAGAAGCACAGTTTCGACAGTGGCTGCAAGGTGCTTACAGGGGAGCAGACGAACATTCCTTCCCATACTGGGCCGAGGAGTTGAGGAGCCCTGGTGGCGCCATTCCTTTTGCCAACGCATATGCTTTCAAAGACGGACTCACCGGTTTGATGTTTGTCTATTATTGGATGGCCATGATTCCATTCCACCAGTGCATTGAAACGATTCATATGGCCATTTTCGAGCCTGTTGTCGATGCGTACCCCCAGGTGTGGCCGGAACTGCCAGCTAATCTGCAGATCGACCCAACCCACTACCAAGATGGGCGAGAGCTGGCGGCTAATATATGTCGAGGGCTAGATTCGGCTCTCGAATCTACAGTACAGCCTGATATGCTCCTGGGCCCGATGACGGTTGCCATGAACTTTTACCGGGATATCAATGTCACATCACAGGATGGTGTGCTTGAGATCCTTTGGCTGGACGGCTTTAAGAAGCGGCTGTGGGCGAAAGCACAAGCCGTGACGAGCGTCTTGCAGACCCATGTATGGTCTGAAGTGGCTAAATTCTAATGAATAATATCTTTCGGAACGTGTCAACAACGATGAGCGATAAGAGGAGAACGAATACCAACGATCGAACGAAGACGAGAGCGAAGATAAATAATAGATTCGCGACTAAGACGACGGACGATGATGGTAATTCAGTGTAGAACACCTTGTATAGCGACATTTGAAACTGGGATTTTTTGCGATTAAAAGAGGATGACAGCGGGAAAACAGATAGATAGGTGGGATTTATATATAGAGGTTTTGCAAGGGAGAGACAGAGACAGCTGGACTGCCGTGGAATTAAGGGACAAAGAGCGGAAAGCTTTTTACAACACCAAGCGGGACATTGGCTTCTTTCTAAGAAGGGGGGTTTATTTTTCTTGTGTGAAAGCGGAAATTGTATCATTTTCTATAGCCATTTTTTTCTTGAAATACAGATTACTACTCTATTCCTACCTACTTATCAAGCAGCTTCTATTTTGGGGTTTATGCTTGTGTCTTGGTAATCCGGCCTGTTTTTGTCTAAGTCATGCATGGCTAATAATAGCACCAGAGTTGAGACATGCAGGGTGAAAACACGCGTATTTTTCTGGAGATACGCTAACGCCTATGCTGAAGCAATCTGACTTGTCTTAACTTGATTTGTCTTCTTGCATCTTAAAATCTGGGAAGAAGATCCTCGCATGACAACCTGGGGTATAACTCGTATTAGCATCAAAAATCTAGAGGCAGCCTTCTTACTTATTAACCTTCTTTGGTGGAGCATTTTGTTGTTTGCTTGCTTTTCTTGCCACTTGCTGATTTGGTTGGGGCGGTTCATATGTGCATGCGTTTGATCTTTTCTTCTTTCGGTAACTCGTATGCGGAACCTTTTTTGTATACTCCGTACTGACGATTCAATAGTTTGGCTAGCGTGAGATCAGATTAGATTAGATCGTAGGGCGGAACCACTTTTGGGGGATGTTTGGAATGCATGTTTGTGTAATTGATAGCGTCTTTTGGTAGATGGGGATTTAAATATGTATTTTACTATTTTTTTAAGCGTTTAAGACTTGTCGTTGAACATAATGTTGTGGAGGGAGATTGCATACCTAATTTTCGGAAACTGGGATAAACTTGGCACCTCGAATCTTACTATACCTTCTATAAGTACCCAACTTTGAGTTCTTAGAGATATTTCATTTCGCCCTTGCTCAGCCTCTAAATTTCTGTACTCTAAAATCTCCGTGTTGTCAACATCTCATTCGTTGATATGATAGGGTTGTTTCAGTCTAACGCTGTGGGAGGCCTACAACATCAGTAGGCTGACGCTGCTATCCGATGAGAATCTGTCCAATGAAATAAGAGTGCTCTTCTTATCAGCCAAACCTGCAGGGTGTGGCACTTGGCAACTTATCGTACGAAGTGTTTGGCGCCTAAAGCAGAGGCTTTGCATGATTGAGAATGGAGAGGTATAAGAACTGAGCCATTTCGCATTCAACGGAGCAGCCAGATCCTTTTCGCTGCACATCACCCAACTCCGCGCATAACTCTTTACGAGTAACAAGTTACTATCATGGAGTCCCTACACGCAATCTTAAGCTGCCTTTGCGGTTCACCTGAGCCTGCATCGGATTTCTATCTTGACGAGAAACATTTCACCTCCAAGCTTTTATCTCCCGATCCGTCTCTGTACAGTCATGAAAAGGTCGCGGCTGATGTTGTCTCCACCTTACTTCGTACAGAAAAGCATGGCGCAAGCCTCAAGAAGCAGCTTGATGAGATGGTAGAAGTGTTTGGGTGGTCTGAGATGCTTGCGCAGCGCATCCTTAATGCTCTGGTAGCAGCAATTAGACAAGGTCGTGACAAAATGGGCCCGGCCTTTGCCAAGGCATACGACAATGCTGTCAAAGAGACCGATTCGGTGTTCCACCAACTAGTTCAGGATGCCAGAGACCATCCTTTGGAGTTGGCAGCCACGGTCCTTATAACCGTGATTGCTATCGGCGTCCTCGTTGTGCTGGCGCCGTATGTGTTGGAGCTATTGGGTTTCGGCGAGCTCGGGCCCGTAGCAGGTAAGTTACCTTGTATCTGATGGCATTTTGATCATTATTGTCCAAAACTAATTTTTTTTTTTCGATGGCAGGGAGTTTTGCGTCCTGGTGGGAGTCGACTTACGCAGGCTACATCCCGGCGGGCTCTATGTTCTCGTTTTCCCAGCGATTGGGCATGATTTGGGGATGAACATAAAAAGCAGAAAGAAAAGGTCTGATAAAATCAAGAATTCATGCTGAATGTATGATGTTTGGTTTTTTTTTTTCTTTTGTATTCAGAATATTTGTTGGTAGAGTTGGGAGTCGTGAATGCCTAATCTGCTGAATGCTAGGAAGGGCACATGGTTGAGAATTGAGTCTGATTGCCTGCTTGGCACTTCATCAATCGTTCGTTAAGCTAGTTTGACTCCATAAATCTCCTAAATCGAGAATCTGCGTATCAAAATTGCTAAAAATATCATTTTTATATCTCCAAACCTCGCTAGCAAGTGCATGCATTTAGATCTGTTCTGCTGAGAGTCGACGTGTAAGTGGACAAGAACACCACAAAGTGGCAGCGTCATGTGATGCTTAGCTCATCCGTCCAATCAAGCCACACATACGCCACAGAATGGTGAACGCTGTTGCCCGCCATCACGTTTCTCCGTTCCCCAGCGCGGTTGCCAGGGAGCTCTAGCTCTAGCCTTCCATCGTACCGCCACAGACAGGCAAGGTAGGCTGCCACTCTGACGAAGCTCCGCTGGAACCAGCATATCGACCCCCCCAATAGCGACGTCAAAGCAGAAGCGCATCCTCATCTTCCACAGCATTGACCAGCCACCAGATTGCATTCTGTGGCTCTGAGCGAAAAGATTGCTTAGATTTCAATTTCACAGCCAATAATTCGAGGCCATGGCATCTGGTTACGACAGAGCTCTGTCGGGTAAGTTATTCCGCATTCTGGCTGGCGTTGATACCTCTGCTGACATTGCTCTTGTTTCCAGTCTTCAGGTTTGTGCTGCCGCAGCCGCATTTGCCCCCGAACACCCCATCTGACACTATCTCAGCCCCGACGGACACGTTTTCCAGGTTGAATATGCCGGCGAAGCTGTGAAGAGAGGTCCGTTCAACTAAAACAAGGCCTTCTCCCACCCCCACCTCGACTGACTCTCGGGATAGGTACATGCGCTGTCGGCGTCAAAGGCAAGGATGTGGTTGTGCTAGGATGCGAGAAGAGATCCGCGATGAAGCTGCAGGACACACGAATTACGCCTTCCAAGATCCAGGTCTTGGACCACCATGTCGCTCTGGCCTTTGCCGGTCTGAACGCAGATGCCCGAATCCTCGTCGACAAGGCGCGAATAGAAGCCCAATCCCACCGATTGTCGGTTGAAGACCCCGTTACGATCGAGTACATTACAAAATACGTTGCCGGCGTGCAGCAGCGTTATACACAGGCTGGAGGTGTCCGGCCATTCGGCATCAGCACCTTGGTGGTTGGCTTTGATAACGGCAGCCAGGTTCCCAGACTGTACCAAACAGAGCCTTCTGGTATCTACTCAGCTTGGTAAGCTCTCTTATTACGACACCTACTGACGCTGGGCTTCTTTATAATGGCTAAACTTTTCGACTATTACAGGAAAGCGAATGCTATTGGTCGCTCAAGCAAGACGGTTCGAGAGTTCCTGGAGCGAAACTACAAGGAGGATATGGATAGACAGGCTACCATTAGACTGGCGATTAAGTCCCTTCTCGAGGTCGTCCAGACAGGTGCCAAGAACATTGAGATTGCCCTCATGGCCCCCGGCGCATCTATGGAGCTGCTGCCGACGGACGAGATTGAGGGCTTCGTGAAGGAAATTGAGCAAGAGAAGCAAGAGGAGGCTGCCAAGAAGAAGACGGGACGGACACCGGGCACTGGAAGCGCTGCTATTCTGACGAGAAGCGGCGAGGACTCTGCTGCTGAATAAAGAATAAATGGGACTTGGTATTTATTGGAATGCAAACAAACTTAGAGCGCAGATGACGCCGTATCAACATATGCAGACCTGAACAAAGGGATGCCGTGAACAAAATTGCATCCTATCTTTCAGGGGAAGAAAAATGAACTCCAATTTATTGAGATGCCGTGCAACGCCGCTATTTCCTAAACACAAACGTATAATGCCGCTCAGCCAAGCTTGTCGGCGTCCGGTGTTGGGTCAAAGATTGTCCTCATGCCATCCTGCTTTACTCTTTCGTCCTTGAGCAGCCTGTTGTCCATTCGGATATCGTCTCCCTCGATGGTCAAGGCGGCCTTGGGGGTCTTGGCCTCAATGACGAAGTGGTTGTCGCAGTGCGGGCAGTATTCGTCGCTTTCGTCAAATTCTTGGGCGTCTTTACGGAAGACCTTTTTGCACTTTTTGCAGGCAAAGGTCATTTCGAAGCTCTGCTTGAGAGGATGGGTTTCCTGCTCTTGGTGGCACTCTGCGCAGTCGAACCATTTCCGGCCTGAGAAGTCACAGGAGTTCTGTTAGCAACGAGTAATTGACACGATCGATGAGCGCTTGATATGGATAAAGTTTGGGTAGTAGCTTCGGTGGTGTTGCAATCGTAACGTACAGCATGGTGACCGGATGGAGACTTGGGCGTTGAGAATATGTTTGCTAGACGCATGGTTAGCATTAGGGGAGCTTCTCGATATTTCGGGTTCGCGGTGTGCTGCGGTACTTAGTACGTACCACATGGTAAATTTAGAAGCTGCAGTTTAGAGTAACTTGCTTCTATTGTTAGCTTCTAGTAAAGAAAACGAGAGCTAAACTTGCGGCGCTGTCAACCGTAACGAAGTGTATTTCAGGAGCTGCTGAAGATTATCGTGCCTTCAGTGGTTGATTTCTCAGATGCCCAAGAACAGCTGCTATTGGCGGGGTGTTTTTAGTGCGCCCGCCTCCCTGGGCTGCCTGCCAGGCGGAATACGGCGCTTTGAGATTGCGGCTCTGCGCGCTTTAGCGCCTATGAGTCAGCATTCAACCTGTGACCTTGGCTGATGACCGTTAAGTTAAGTTCGCCGCCTACCCAGACAACTGGAACCTCATTCTTCTCTTCTTCCCCAGTCGTTGGCTTGCTTGCTCGCCACTTCTCAAACTCTTGACAACGTTGCGATCGTATCTTCTTTCGCCAGACAGAAGACTACGGTTCACAGTCTTGAAATAGCAGAATCTATGATGCCTCCTAAAAGGAAGGCTGGCAGCAGCGCCGTGCAGGGAGGGCTGAAGGCCGGTCGGTCCTCACGCATGTCGACGCCTGGGGGAGTGACTCCTCGCAGCATCGAAAGTGGCGACGAAGTGGTGGAAGAGGAGGACGCCCCCGTGGACGAAGAGCTGGAACAGGATATCGATAAGAATATAGATCGCTTCTCACTGGGGCGGTACCAGAAGAAGCACCACATCCGGGAGCCTCTCCCGCATATCTTTGGTAGCAATGATTTCTCGTATCTCGATCTCAAGAAAGATCATCAGAACCGGCCGCTTTGGATCGATCCTCAGAAGGGCAGAATCATCCTCGAGAGTTTCAATCCGCTGGCGGAGCAGGCCCAAGATTTCCTGATTACTATTGCCGAGCCTTTGTCGCGCCCGACTTTCATGCACGAGTATGCCCTCACCACACATAGCCTCTACGCCGCTGTATCTGTTGGCTTGTCGCCCCATGACATTATAAATACTCTCGATCGCTTTCTCAAGACGCCTCTGCCGGTCGAGATTCGGTCGTTTATCGAGAGCTGTACGCAAAGCTATGGCAAGGTCAAGCTTGTCTTGAAAAACACAAAGTACTATGTCGAGAGTCCGGATCCCAACATGTTGCAGATGCTGCTCAAAAACCCCAGGATTGGCCCGCTTCGCGTTCAGGGAACGGCAGAAATCACGACATCGGCGGCACCTAAACTTGGTAACCTGGTCATTCCTGGCACTAAGAATGCTGCGGGTGCTAAACAGGCGAACGGCGGCGAGCAGCCGCACGAAGGCCAACCAACCCAAGAAGGCGACGTGCTCGCTCGACTGGGCGAAGAAGATGATGACGACCAGGAGGTCACACACTCTTTCGAGATTGCAGACAAAGACGTCGAGACTGTGCAAAAAGAATGTCTCAACCTGGGTTTCCCTGTTCTCGAAGAGTACGATTTCCGTCGCGACGAAGTCAACGCGACTCTCGACATCGATCTTAAACCCGGCACTCAGATTCGTCCTTACCAGGAAAAGAGTCTGAGCAAAATGTTCGGAAACGGACGTGCCAAGAGCGGCCTGATTGTCTTACCTTGTGGTGCTGGAAAGACGCTGGTTGGCATTACCGCAGCATGCACTATTAAGAAAGGCGTTATCGTGCTGTGCACTAGTTCCATGTCCGTCGTTCAGTGGCGCAATGAGTTTTTGAAATGGTCCAACATTAATCCAGACGATATTGTCGCCTTCACATCGGACTCCAAGAATAGCGTCTTCACAGGAAGCACCGGTATTATAGTGACTACCTACTCCATGGTCACCCAATCTAGAGCCAGATCCTACGATGCCGAGAAGATGATGAGATTTCTCACTGGGCGAGAATGGGGTCTGATGCTTTTGGACGAGGTTCACGTCGTGCCCGCCAATATCTTCCGAAAGGTCACCTCGTCAATCAAGACTCACTCCAAGCTAGGCTTAACAGCCACACTGCTCCGAGAAGATGACAAAATCTCCGATCTCAACTTCCTCATCGGCCCAAAGTTATTCGAGGCCAACTGGATGGAGCTGTCAAAGCAGGGTCATATTGCGCGGGTTCAATGTGCTGAAGTCTGGTGCCCAATGCCTACCGAATTCTATGACGAATATCTTCGAGCACCATCGCGCAAGAAGAATTTGCTCTATATTATGAACCCACGCAAGTTCCAGGCTTGCCAGTATCTGATCAATTACCACGAGTCAAGAGGCGACAAGATCATTGTCTTCTCTGATAACGTATACGCCTTGAAGGCATATGCCCTGAAACTGGGGAAAGCCTTCATCTACGGTGGCACTGGACAGGCGGAACGTCTGCAAGTGTTGGAAAACTTTCAGCACAATCCACAGGTAAACACGTTATTTCTATCAAAGATTGGCGACACATCGCTGGACTTGCCGGAGGCTACGTGTCTGATTCAGATATCGTCACATTATGGATCTCGACGTCAAGAAGCGCAGCGGCTTGGACGAATTCTGAGAGCTAAGCGTAGGAATGACGAAGGCTTTAACGCATTTTTCTATTCGTTGGTCTCCAAAGACACGCAGGAAATGTATTTTTCCTCCAAGCGACAAGCCTTTCTGGTTGACCAAGGCTACGCCTTCAAAGTCATCACCCAACTGGCAAACATTGAGAAGACGCCCGGGTTGGCCTTTGCAACTGCGACTGAGCGCCGTGAGCTTCTACAGAAGGTACTAGTCGAGAACGAGACGATGGACGATGAAGATATCACAGACGACTTATTCCATAGCGGTACAATGGGGCGGAAGAAGAAGGGAGCGGCCCGCCGAACGGCAGGCACTCTGGGCGAGCTCAGTGGTGGACAGGATATGGCCTATATTGAGCAGAACAAGAAGATGAATGCTGCTCTCAAGAAAGGAAAAGGAAAGAAGGAGAGCAGCGCGTTCTTCAAGAAGATTGGGCGAGAAAATGCTCGGCGAGCTGCCTTGACTTAGGCATGCAACCAGCACACGATTCCATTTTTGGGCAATCTTTGATAAACACCTACTACAGATTGGATGGTTCGACACTGACAGAATGTTTAAATTGGTGCGCGACGTTATGATCTATATATGACAGCTTTGCGGAAAAGCAAACTGCTCTCTGGGTAAATGGCGTTACTGATTTCTGAAATTGTATTAGCGAAAACGGTCTACTTTGACCCATACATGAAATACATTATTAGACGAATAAGTTAGCTTTGGCAAACACAGTATTTTTTTTTATCTTGCTGTTTCACAATCTTGGCTGCATGCGTGCATAGTGAGTAGTCATCTGAGTATGCATCTCGTGACAGCCATCCTATGCTGGCGAGACATGGGGGGATGTTTACGGCGAACCGAGTCCATTGGATCGGCAATGCAAAGAGGAAGCCTGGAGATGCCCAACGGTTGCCCAAAGCAAGAGGCATTATTTTCATTGGATGCGAATGAGAGTAATGCTCACGTCTCCTCAAAGGACTGCATATCGCGATGGGGGCATCGTGAACTACCTTATTAGCCGCGATAAGCAGAATGGCGAGCTGGACGGACGTATGTGCCACAGGCTGAAAGACCATCGTGTGATATATTGGATCCATATTTTTCTGTCTCTTTTTGTACAGAGTTTGTCTTGCGAACAAACTGCTAAGCGAACATGGCAGGCTCATGCATGTGTATGGGCCTCTCTGCTTGTCTACCCCACGCAATTCTTCTTTGAAAGAGAAGTGATATGGAACGGAGGATGCGGCCCTATGCACGGGTATGGTAGGTGCGTGGTGCATGTGCATATGCGTATGCAAGTCCGTGGGCGTGCGCATCGTATATAACGTAGTTATCGACGATGCGCGAGTTTGGGGTCTTGTTGTATCACAGGTGGGATTGATAGGTTGCTTCGATGTTGGTGTTAGTGATGTATGAAAAGTGCATTGAAGTGGTTGCACGAAGTATGGAGCTTTTTGGTTCTAGAACATGCCTGTTGCAGAGATCCTCATCGAGCATATCTTGCGTTTTTGTGTACGACGATGGAAGCCGATATAGTTGGGAGATAAGGTATTAATTAGGATTCGTGTTGCGTCATGTTTCACCAATTATAGCACCCCAATCACTCCGAAGAGATGCATGTAGGGGAACCTCGTCGGTCAACTGCCAAGTTAGTTACTCAATGGGGGTCATGTTTGCGGCTGGTGTTTGCTTGCTGAAACAAAACGGCCATTGCTGAGGGACGGACGTTGCATCTGGCCGGGAGGCCATCGCAACAAGAGCCACAACGAGAGCCACAAAGAAATGGGGCAGAGTATTATGTATAGGAAAAGTGCCGCAAAATGACACGCTCGTGGTATTGTTTTGGATTCTTGGGGGATCGGCAGTGGTGCATTGAGAAGTCTGAGCTGGGGGACGATAAGAGCATGAGTTGGGTGACATCATTGTCAGCTGTGACTGGTAACATTTGGCTTTCGTGATGCTGCCCAATGTTGTTTACGAGACAGTTGCATTGTAGTAGTGATCTTCTCTCAGAGTGCTGCTTATTCTGCTGCGTATTCCTGCTGCGTATTCCTAATCAAGATATGATATCAATTGTAGATGCAGGTTGTACTTAGCAGCGCCGTCTTTTTTTAGCACTCGACTGCTATACAGTATTGAAGAGATCGGGTTTCGTTAGCACTCATCTACCCCGGCTGCGCGCGGCATGGCCGTCGGGCACTACGGGGCATTTATTGCTTCGGGGGAAGTCGCTGAGTACTAGCTGGTACAGTGTTCGCTGTTCGGCGTTTCTGCCCGGACCGGTCGCCACATTCTGGGCCACCGCGTGTTTTTTTCTAGGCTCAAGCTCCCTTTCACAGTGTCGTTGCTTGTAAAGTAGATCAGGGGAGAGAATTGGGGCGATGAACGCGCGTGGCTTTTGTTAGGCTCCTGTTATTGTGATGCCGCCTGGCCTTTGGGCGTCGTAGACGTAATGCTTGGGCCTAGTACCTCGTGATTGGTGCTGCTAGAGCCAATTGAGATGTAATCGTTAGGTATTCGGTATTCTGCTGTTTTAGCATGCTGCAGATCTAGATGTTAGACTCGAGATCTTCTTGCACCATGAGCGTTCATGTTACACCTGGAGAAATTGTCGGGGTCTAGGCTGGATAAAGGCAGAGCTCCATCCAAGCAGAATTACTCGTGCCTCTGCGCTCCTGCTTTCAATCAAGGCACCAAGGCCTGGCAGAGGCCCGTAATAGTGGCTCTCTCATGCCTGGTAGTGGCATTTACAGCGGCTTTGGTGCTAAGCGCAGCTCTGACCCGCTACCCACTCGTTGCTGGCGGCGTTCTAGGTCAGGCATATGGGCAGGGCTAAGCTTTGTGCTAAGTGTACTAAGCCACTCTTGGCAAGGGCTGTCCGCGCCTGGGCTGGCAAGAAGGGAAGGATAGACGCAAGAAAAAAACGATGGCAGCAGCAACAGCCACAAGGCGCAAGTCATTCAATTTTCTTCGCCCCCCTTCTTAGTGACCTTCAGCGCCTCGACCGACGTCTCTTCGGTATCTCGATCTCTCTCAATCACCTCCCTCGAGGGAATTCGAGTGCGACGCCTACCCACGATTCAACCAGAAACGCAGACCAAAAGGTCGTTGATCCTCGGCTTAGACGACGGTAGCCTTCGCTGTGCTCCATCCGTCCATCCGTCCACCCTGCGTGCTCCAGTCTCCAGCCTCCGTGCTCCGAACCACTCAGCCCGAATTCCCACGTCCAACGCCGCCAAAGGGGTTTGGCGTCTGTCCGCAGCCGCGGGACTCAACGAGGCCGGGATAATTCTTCTGGCCGCAACCTTGCATTGCTGCTCCGTCCACGCTGCTTGGGAATCACGGGCCCGCGCCATCGCATCAGCCCACGAGCCAACACAAAGCGAGAAGGGGCATCCCGGGGTCCTGTTTTGCTGCCGACGTTCTACAACACAGAATAATCTTGGGCCTTGCTTCTGGTCTCACCGTCTTTTCTCATTTGAATAAACTTTTCTCCAGCTGTCTGGTTTTCGTTTACCATTGTGCAGGGCGCCTGCAAGCCATTCGACGAGTCGCAAGCACGCCCGACCAAGTCGCAACAGCAGCCGCCAATAAAGATCGTCCTCCTCGCCAATCTCTCAAGCGCTATCAGTGGGATCCTTGTCTTTTCTCACTGCAAAATCAAGGATACTAGTGCTCGCAAGCATTACATCGTCAGCACCGCTGCTCCTGATAAGCTGCTTGTCGGCAACAGTACTAGGCCCAGGCCTCCTTGTTTTCTTTTTGCTTCGGGCTCGCAAATCGACGACTAGCTCGCACCACCCTTTATTTTTTCTCCTACTGCTGCTTGCCTGGGGTTTTGTACCTGCAGCTGCACGGCATTTTCAAGGTCCTTTCTTTCTTTAATTCACAAGGCTTAGCCCTTTCCTGGGCTCTTTTCAACGCGCGTTTCCCCTGGCTCGTTCAGGATTCAATATTCCCCAGACTTCGAGTTACGCCCCCTGACCAGACATGGTCGCCTCACGATAGCCGTTTCTCGCTTTCTGCGTTACCCTCGATCATGCATTTTTGTTTCCTATTCCTTGTGACGTCCTTTGATTGGACTCACGCCTAAAGAATCCAGGATCATTTTTCAACCAGCCTTTGATACTTGAACAGAACTCAACTCAGACGACAATTCTCCCATAGCCTTATAGGCTGCACTGGTCGCATCTCTATTCATCATCTCACCTCAGCGCCGCGCTTGCCTAGCCTGTTTCTGAACCACTTTCTTTTTATTTCCTTCTCTTCTTTGAGAGGATCGTTTGTATATACTCCTTGCACGCTTAGAGCCTCTTTGACATCGAACAAAATGTTCGACAGTGCTCGCGCTTATGTGGCGGCGCAGCTCAGGGGAGCTAGGCCTTCCGTGCTAACCAAACATCCGCATTTCAACTTTATTACTATCCACTGTGAGTGGCCCGCCCCCATTTGTATCCTCAGTCTTGGATGAACCTTTTATACTGACTACTAAACACCTAGATATCTGGATTATTTTCGCTACATTACTTGCTGCCGTTCTGATATATGCCGGCGGCAAAGGCCAACTTCACTTTATAGACGCGCTCATGTTTGGCAGTGGTGCAAATACCCAAGCCGGACTTAACCCTGTTGATGTCAACAACCTGAATGGATTCCAGCAGTCTTGGATCTACACGTTTTCTTTATTTTCTAACCCTATCACGTTGCATGGTTGTGTTGTTTTTCTCAGACTTTATTGGTTCGAGAAACGCTTCCAGAACTGGGTACAAGAGGCAAAGCTACGCCGCCGAACTATTAGTAGATCAAAGTCTAAGGCACGAAACGATCTCAGCCAACTTGAAAATGGACTGGGTGTGAACGGGAGGCGTATTGCCGTTGTGCCAGAAAATAACAGGGCACATCGAATCACCAACGATGGCATCCTTCTTGATAAGATAGAGGAAGCCGAGCCGAAGGTTAATCCGAGTAGCAACGCAAGTGATACGACTACGGCGTCCGATGATCTGCAGAAAAGTGCCAATCTTGAAGAAGATATCGGCCCCTTGGACCAGCCTCGCCGGAGAGATGTTTCAGATGCAGACCAACGTCGACAAAGAAACGACGCAGCAACAAGTCCCTCGTTACCGGAACAACACCTCACGACAGCAATCACATTTGCCGACACTGTTAAGCGAAGTGACGGAGTCGACGATAACCCTACCAACTTCGCGCAACGACGACCTAATGCAGAGCATATTGCTATTCTTGAAAGACAGCGAAACCAAGATAATGAAGTCCTTCATATTCCTGGACCGCGAGATATTGAAAGGGGTCTAGGTCCTCGAAGACTTCAAGAAGGCGATCATCGAGAAGATGATGATCAACCCATTGCCCGCCACGCAACTTTTGACTCTCGCATCAATGAACCAAGCGACCCCTACGGCCAACAACAAACAGCCATTACCTTTACTGAGGCCGAGCATCCTAAGCGTGAAGAGCTGAAAAACGACGCCAAAGCTATTGGTGGTACCGTCGATAGCCTGAGATTTAGAAAGCCGCGCTTCCTCAATCGCTCCCAGGACAAGGTACACGAGGACGGAGAACACAGGCCAAGATCGAGGACCCCACACCCACACCCTGTGCGAACCAAGACGATGGACACCATTCGCTCCGTCTTGTCTCGCGATAAGACATCGGATGATATGCCATATCTCAGCTATACACCAACCATTGGCCGTAACTCAAACTTCCTTGGTCTTACACTCGAACAGCGTGAGGAGCTCGGCGGTATCGAGTATCGAGCATTAAGAACTTTGGCATTGGTGCTGATCTTCTACTTCTTCGTGTTCCACATTCTTGGCGCTATATGCTTGCTTCCTTATATTCTTGCGAATCAACATTACGGAAACATTCTTACCGAGGACGACATTGGCAAAACCTGGTGGGCGTTTTGGACCTCCAACATGGCCTTTATGGATGTAGGATTTACTCTTACGCCCGACAGCATGAATTCATTTGCAAGGTCCGAATGGGTCTTGATGGCCTTGTGGTTTTTCATCATTATCGGAAACACTGGTTTCCCTGTGATGCTGCGTTTCATGATATGGGCCGCTTCTAAACTTACCCCAAAAGGTTCCGGTCTTTGGGAAGAATTTAGATTTTTGCTTGATCACCCTCGTCGGTGTTTTACCCTGCTTTTCCCGTCGAATGCGACGTGGTGGCTGTTCTGGATCCTTGTCCTGCTCAATGCCATCGACTTGCTCTTCTTTATTGTGCTTGATGTAAGTCTTATCTCTCCTTGTATAGGCGGATGACTGCTGCTTTGTACTGAGCTATAGTGCTAACTTTTCAAAGCTTGGAGCAGAACCCATCACTGCCTTGCCACTCCACAACCGTGTTGTTATTGGCCTATTCCAAGCTGCTTCTACTCGAACTGCTGGTTTCTCGGCCGTCAGCATGTCCGAGCTACACCCTGCCATGCCAGTTCTGTACCTAATCATGATGTACATTTCCGTGTTCCCTATCGCCATTTCCATTCGACGAACAAACGTCTACGAAGAAAAGTCTTTGGGAGTGTACCATGATCGGAACGAAGAAGACCCCGACTCTGAAGCCAGCGCTCTTGACTATGTGGGAACTCATTTGCGACGACAACTGTCCTTTGACTTGTGGTATGTCTTTTTGGGCTTCTTCCTTCTCGCTATTACCGAAGGCGGAAAGATTGTAGGAGGCCGATTTGATTTGTTTTCTGTCCTTTTCGAGATTGTCAGTGCCTATGGAACCGTGGGTCTGAGCATGGGCGTACCCAACGTCAACGCATCTCTCTGTTCACAATTTTCTGTACCTGGCAAGTTGATCATCGTGGCTATGCAAATTCGTGGACGCCATCGTGGCCTACCATACGGCCTTGATCGAGCCGTGATCCTTCCGAGCGAAGCGCGGCTGAAGAGGGAGCAAGAAGATGCTGACGCCACACTTGCTCGAACAAGCACTGCCGTTTCCACCGGAGCCGCAACAGGTCTGCAGCGACAGCCAACCGCGGGACGGAGTCGCAGCAAGAGTCGCGAAAGAGCTAACAGCAATTTGATAACCAAACTGTTGCATCCGGGACCAGTTGTCCCACACGAACATCTCGGACGACCAAGAGGGCGATCAGTTGATCAAAGAAGCAAGTCCGTGGACGTTACGAATGCCCTATCGGAGCCCTCTGATGCTCATTTAGAGCCCCCAAGAGAAGATGATGACGAGTTGGAACACATCTCGAGCTCCGATCTCCCGCCGAGTAAAGCGAGACGGACAGAGTCGTCTGTCTTTTAGAAGAACCCGTGGACATAACAATTCGAATTCACCCAACTTCACTTCTTTCACAGCTGTCGAGAAACAGCTTCATTTCCTCCCGTATTATCTTTATTCGACACGAGAACTTGTCTCATGCATTCTTCCTCTGATCTTGAAGAGATTATCTAGGTAGCTCGCTCAAGGTGACTTGGTGATCATGGAGAGTTTATCTTACTTATTTTTAACGAAGAATCCACATGTGGAAAACAACAGCACACTGCACTTTTTCATGACTGGGTCGCATCTAGAGGCGCTTTTTCTGTTGCACTATCCAAAGTAGCAACAGTTATGTCATAGCGGTTTGTTTAAATAATGTATTTATGGTTATTAAGAAGAATTTCTCAGGAAAAATGGCTCAAGTAGCCGGTTTCTTGTATTTCGCTATAACGCCTGCTCTATATCCGTGTTGCCGTGTAACGAATGAGTCCATATACGCCCTCCCACCTACTGCCTGTCTTTGGGGTATACCAAAGGATAGGGAAGGGAAGGGGCCCGAAATTTAAAGGGAAAAAGAAGGCATTTATCCAAGAATATCAAAGGACGTGATACAGATGTAATCGACAATGCCATCTCTATAATGATTGTATCTATTTGTCTTCAAATGCGCCCATATTCTTCAACGCACCAGCCAGGCGTCGATAATCTTTTAATAGGTCTAATACCTCGCTGAGCCTCAATTCGCCCGGGTTTTGAAGCTCCATGAATCGTTTGTTAGGAGGACTGATTTTGGGAATTTCTTTTGGTGGTAGGACATCCGCAATGTCAGGGAATGCCTTTAGTGTTACCAGCAGTTAGCAACAGTTCGAAAATGGCATTCAAATGAAAGGGAAACTAGAAAGATGGAAGAACTTACAGTTGCTAAATCTCCTCCATCTGTGGGCTTCAAGATATCCTTGGAGTCTTTTGAATCTTTGGCGTCTTTGACTGCGGCGTCCTTTGAGTCCTTTGTGTCCTTGTCCTTTGCGGGCGTTGCTGGTGCTGATGTGTTTCGACCGAATCCTCGGACCAAGCTGATGCCAGAGAATCGCGCCATCGGATTGAATGAATTACTCAAGTTTCGCATTTGCTCCAACATTGCCGGGCTTTGTGGTGCTGGCGCCGTGCTTGCTGCTCCGGCCTTTTGGTCATCTATAAAGAGTACCTTTTTGGAAGAGCTCGCGCTTCGACCACTTCGGCCACTGCGAGCGCTGTCCGTACTATGATCGCGACGGCCGCCGATGATGCTCAATACACGTTCGTCCCGCCTCTTTGGTACATCCAATTCAGCAATGGCTGCGACGTTCTCTTCGTCTTCAGGAGGTGGGGTGCTGACGAGTTTGCGAGCTTCATCCAGGGTCTTTGGAACGGCGATAGGTTCTTTGGGATCCTCTTGACGCTCCTTAAGCTTGCCGAGGAGGAAGCTATAACTCTCGCCGAGGCTGTTTGAGATGGTTTTCAGCCCTTGATCGGCTGTAGTGAAAACAGCATCACTCGCAGCGCCAAAGGCTTGAGCAGGAGTATTGACCAAGTCGCTCAATCTTCGATTTTTAAGGGTTGAAGCAGCCGGCTTGAGATTCGCAGGCGATGATTCCGGCTTGGAGGCCGTGGCGTTTTCAGTATTGACTTCAGCAGTGCTCTGCGGTGAAGTTGTCAACCCCTGAGAATAAGCCGGCGGAAATGTCTCTACTTTGGGCGTTCCAGGCTGACCCGGTGCCTTTGCAGGCCCTGATGGGCGCTCGTCTTCTCTTAGAGTGGCAAGATCAACGGTTTGTAAGAAACTGATGGTAGCTTCAAGATTTGTCAGGCAGTAAGCCTCTTCGCCGGTAAGCTTCTGCTCCCATCGAAAGTTTTGGATAAAGTTGAGATCGCTTATGGCGTGAAGGTGCTCGGGAGGCAGTGTGATGAAGGTGTAAATGAGCATGGGCATAATTTCATCTGCTGAAGCAGAAGGGTGAAATTGAGCAAGTGTATCAACGATACTCTTGTGCGCAGCTTTCAAACGATTCAGCTTGCCCAGGGGATACCTCGATTCGCCCATTCGAATCAAATCTTTTCTCGCCGCCTCCAATTGGTTTCGTATGGTTTCCGTCTTTTCGGCTGTAGTTTTTTCGGTCTCTGATTCCCCCTCGCCCAAGTCTATCCCCAGATCAGATGGTCCGATGCCCACAAGGGACAGAGCAGCTGTCTTGGACCTGAGTTTTGCATCCTGTGCCTCATCTTGCGTGCTCCTGTGGCGATATATTCGGTCATAGATGCCCTCGCAAAGCCTCCGCTCTACAGCTTCCTCGAGGAGGCTTCGTTTCGCCTCAAGGGCTTTCCTTGCTTTCTTACGGTTGGCTAATTCTTCGGGTGTGATCATCTGTTGTTCGACCTCTGCCTTTGACTTGTCTTTGGAGCCTAACGAGGCGGCTTTTGATCGAAGGCGACTGGCGACGGACGGCGGTGATGGCGGTTGTGAGTTCTCGCGGCTTTGGCGTGTGGCAAGGGCGCTAATGTGTGTGGCAATGTGGGATGATGCCTGAGCATAGAAATCTTGAAAGAGCTGGGACAGCTTGGTGATATTGGGCGGAGTAGCGTGCACCTTGGCAGAGAGCGATTCCACGAAGCTAAAGAAGCTGGTCAGACCAATGTTTGTCTTTGCGTTGCTTGCAGATTCTATCGTCTCACCTATCAGTCAAGGTAATCAGCTCGATTGGGAGATCGTCGAGTTCGATTGATGCTCGTGTGATCTCTGGGAATTCTTCATTGTCAGAGTTGTTCTCGGTGGTGTCGAATGTGTCGGGAGTTTCGGTATTAGAGCCGGCATCTTTATTCTTCTCGGAAGGTGATGGCGAGTGAAAAGTATGAGCTCTCTTTGGAGCCGGAATCCTGTCTTTTGAGTCTGAACTGAGCTGATTTGAATAGGAAGCGAGTCTATCTGGGCTTGGTCGAGTAGCGGGAGGAGTATCGGGAGATTGAAGAGAAGCCATGAGCTGCTGTAAGACTGACGGTGAGCTATTATTCCAGATGGGCATGGCTCTGTTAGTTTTGAAGAATGCAAGAAACGGGACAAGAGAGTTGCGATGGATAGAACGGCTTATAAGAGAGCATGCCGCCCCATGCTCTCCTAGAGAGTAGAGGCCATGGAGGAGAGAGCTTTTGGGCTGAAGCAGTAGCTTAAACTACTAGCCAGGTAGGTCCTTAGGGGTTTGACGGGGTTTCATAAGTGTGACACATCTGTACGTACATGATATGCTAGCTAGAGCATCCGTATGTCGCTTGCTTGAAGAAAACAGAGTGGTACAGGTGCCCTCGTAGATGATTGAGCGAGGATGGAAGTTCCAGATCGGCGGAATGTCTTGGGTTACGGATAGATGCACAATAGCGGGACGGCGACGCTCAAAACGAGATGCCAACTGGAAGCCTTTGCAGCCGATGGAATCAGAGAACTGCGGTGAATCTTGGTGGAAACAATGCAAGGCAATGTCGAGACTCGATGCAATGGCCAATGCGGATGAAGCGGTACCCGCGATGAGTGCAAGAGCAGAGAAGATGACGAAGCTGGCGACGATTTGCACGAGCTCAGATGCGGCGCCACCGAAAGCTGCACCCGTTGCGGGCACGAGCCCCCCACCTGTTATCGCCCGGATAGCGATAAGCCGCCGTCTGATCTGGGTTCTGGGTACTACAGCCGCGTTGCTGACGCTGAGCCTGGAAATGGAATATAGAGGTTACTGTGCTTATGTCTTCAAGGAGGCATATTCAGCGAATACCGGACCAGTGCTTTATTGTAAATGGCACAAATTCACCCAACCCTGATCACTCCCTCCCATCCAAGTCGACACAAGATCTGCGAGCATGGATGAGGCATGGATGGGGCGCTAATGCTAGGCACGCACCGCCACTAACAGTAGGCGCTCAAGCGCTGTCGCCACAAACAGGCGCCGGATGCAGCAAACGACAGGCGGCCATGGCAAACTGTATTTGACGGACCGTAGGCGACATGTCTCGGATACCCTCGATTCAGGACATGGGTTCTCTCTAGCCTTGGAAGAAGCAAACAAAATACATGAGAAAGCAAAAGCCGTATGACTACTACTAAGAAGACTGATACAGGTGCATTACACGAATATTATGTGATACAACCCTCGAGTCATTCTCCCGCCATGCACTAACACCGTGTGCATCACGGCGTACGGTCCGGCGTATTCGGAGTGCTACAGGTAGACTGGAAGTGCTAAGCTGGCAAGATCCGACAAAAATGCGGAGGCCCCCAGATTTCCCCATCGGGGCTCCAGCACTACTAGCACTTGCTACAGGGCCTATAGCCAGTCGCTGGTTTTACAGCCGTGCCGTCCCGCAAGCTGCATCGCAGTGCTGATAGAGCCGCGCTCCGGTCCGGGACTCTTGAACCGAGGACAAGCTGCGAGACTGTCTTAAAGAGAGGCTGATCCCTTTTCCCACCTTGTCCCTTTTCTTCTTTCCTGTCTGTCTCCCATAATCATGGCTGTCACTTCAACGTGTGCCATCCTGCACTGCATCTAATGAGTCCTTTTCTGCTTTAAGCCGTTTCTGTCTTCACTTATTCCATTGACGAATCGCCTGCGTCTCCTCCCTTGGACCGCCACTATCCAGAGCCTCATCCCTCGCCTCGCACTTCTTATATCTCATCTTCAGTCGCCGAATTGCCCATCATGTCTGGCCCACCATCTCGCATCCGCTCAATTCTCGGCCATCTCGTCCCCCAGCACTCCGCGCCTCCTCACATCCACCAGCTGTCGCCAACCTTTTTCCTGGAGCGCGCCGCATCCATCGAGCCCAATGCCGAGGCCATCTTTCACATCACCTCCAACGGCGCGATACTGCACCGGTCCTATCAGGAATTCGCCGATCGCGCCAGAGGCTTGGCCTACTATCTGAAAAAGCACGGCCTGAAGCGCGTTGGCATTCTCGCGCCCAATACGCCGGCCTTTCTCGAGGCCATCTACGGCATCCCGGCCGCGGGCGGTGTTATTGCGCCTGCAAACTACAGATTGAAGCCAGATGACATTGCTTACATATTTGAGTTTGCCGAAGTTGATAGCATCATTGTCGACCATGAGTTTGTTGGACTTTTGGATCTGTTCAAGGAGAGACATCCGAATATCCCCCTGATCATCGACTCGGTAAAGCCGCCTTTTATACCCATGATGCATTGTTGTCGCTCATCGCGATATTAACACGTTCTCTAGGATACCGATGCCACAGAAGGCCAACTATGTGGTCCTTTCGATGAAGCTGTCCTGGAGGGTTTAAACTATGATCGGTCTACTGGAAACACAGGCTGGGCCGGCCTCCATGCGCATGCCACCAATGAAGATGACATGATTGCCATTCCCTTTACTTCTGGCACGACATCTCGGCCAAAGGGTGTTGTTTACACCAATCGCGGATCATACCTTGCCACCATGGGCAATATTATCGAATCAGGGCTTAACAATGGCCGCTGCAAGTACCTGTGGACCCTGCCCATGTAACTCTTCCAGTCATTTCAGATGCCATCATTATCTACTCAGTCGACTAACGATGGAATTTCCAAACAGGTTTCATGCCATAGGTTGGACGTTTCCGTGGGCTGTTGTCGCAGTGCGCGGCTTAAACGTCTGCTTGAGAAAGATTGACTACCCATTGATATGGAAACTCCTGAAAGAACAGGGCATTACGCATTTCAATGCGGCCCCTACAGTCAACACTCTTCTGGTAGCAGCAAAAGAGGCTGAGAGGCTCCCGCAAGAGGTCCGAGTAACGGTCGCAGCCAGTCCGCCAAGCGGCCACCTCTTCGAGCAAATGGTGAATACTCGAAAATTTGAGCCTCGTAAGAATCCGCTAACCCTCTCGGTAGACCAACCTTAATCTCATTCCAGTTCATGTCTACGGAATGACTGGTAAGCGTTTAGACTCTTTCATCCCGCTTTTGTACTCACTTATTTACTTCAAATACAGAGACATATGGCCCTCTTACCAAATGCTACATCTTGCCGGAGTGGGATAATCTTCCGCCACAGGAAAAGTATGCTAAAATGGCTCGCCAAGGCCACGGTTTCATCACCAGTCTTCCTATTCGAATAGTCAAGCCTGATCAACCCAACGGCGCGTTGATAGATGTGGCCAAGGACGGCAAGGAAATTGGCGAGATTGTCTTCTTTGGAAATCTCTGTGCCAAGGAATACTACAAAGACCCCGAGGCCACCCGCAAACTGTTTGAGGGCGGTGCTCTACGTTCTGGAGACCTGGCTGTGTGGCATCCTGATGGCAGTGCCCAGATTTTAGATCGTGCCAAGGACATCATCATCTCTGGTGGCGAGAATATCTCGTCGGTGGCATTAGAGAGCATGCTTGTTCAGCATCCCGACGTTCTTGAAGCCGGAGTTGTGTCCGTTCCTGATTCTCACTGGGGTGAGCGGCCCAAGGCATACATAACTGTCAAGGAGGGGAAGAACCTGATTGGTGAGGACGTCATCAGCTGGGCCAAGCATCAGAGTAACATTAGTAAATTCATGGTTCCGAGGGAGGTGGAGATTGTCAAGGAGCTACCAAAGACAAGCACAGGCAAGATTAAGAAGAATGATTTGCGGCAATGGGCTAAGACGGGACGCAAGGAGTAAAGAGAAGGCATGAAGAAAATAGATGGGAACACTTTTTCCCTTTTCTCCTATTTTGAGCGGCGCTATAAGGCGCAAGGTTTCCCAATGGCTTACGATTTATTTAATTTTTTATTCTTTTTTCTATTGCAAGACAACTGCTTGATCTGTAGCTGCTTGGCCCTCTTTGTATTTATCTAGATGATACATTGCAATCAGAGGACAGAAACTCAAGCCAGAGCATTTGAAGGCACAGCAACCTATTGATCCACGTACAGAACTTTGAGCTGACCATATTCCAATGTATGTAATCTATTTGCGAGTAGCGAAGCGGACAAAATGAAATCCTATTTTGAACCTTAGCATGAGCATCTTTTGCGCTTCGCGTACACTTTGATCTTTGTACTACCTGAACAGAAGCAGCCCACCAATGCGCCCGACGAAGGTCAGCTTCTTACAGCGTCATAAGTCCCGTTGTCTGATATGCTAGCCTGTCTCGCTTGTCAACTGTAACTGCGAAGGACAAATAAGCATATTCGTCGCGGAAAACCTCAACGTCATATAGATAATCCCTGACGTTCCAATACTCGGAAAGCAGAACAAAAAATGTAGTCGAACCGGGAATCGAACCCGGATCTGTCGCGCACTCTAGATTTAGTGTGAAGCGACTGTACTAACCGCTATACGATTCGACCATTCAGAATCCATTTGATGGTGGAGAAAAGGCTTAATGCTTCTTATGAAGGATGAGTGATGTGGAGGTGAGATCGTGAGAATTTTATGGAGTAGCGCGGAAATGACCCACATTATAGATGGCGCTAGCCGAACTAGGCAAGGCAGGGCAATCCTCTCTGTTATACGGCGCCCTTCTACTCTTACAGGACGAGCTGCGGTTCAATTGTGTAATTGCAGTTACTGGTGTCCCTCATAATCTACAACTTCGACCAGCAGTAGTGGGGTTTGCAAAGTTGTTAACAATGGTGAGAATTTGGATGCCGGCGTGTCGTGAAAGAACAGCCTGGCTCGAGGGCTGAGCTGCAGACGATTGTTTACTGCACCTGCCAGAGATACGATTTTTCCTACTACGCCTAGCAGTGGAAATCTCTCTATAAAACTTGGCGAAAGCAACCATTATATTGTACCTGGTGATGTGAATCTTCTTGCCGAGCCAAAACTTATTCGTGTTGGACCACAACCTCTACAGCCACAAAGACAGATTCATTCAATCCTCAGAACGCTTGCGGAAGATGTCAAGTTTATTATAAACAAGAACCTCAGCGGACTGGACTATAACCTGCCAAGGGCAACGTGTGAATCTGGGAAAACAGATGCCAGAGACGTTTTCCAAAACTTGAAGAGCTCGTTGACTATAAATAACCGCTTGGCAACAAGAGTTTGCGATCACACAGGAATTTAGCTCTCATATGACTAAACGAAGCAATATGTGGTTATGTAAATACTACTGATTTACTTGTCTTCGCTTGATTTCTATGCAAGCTAGATCTTTGTATAGCTGTCTTTCAGATATCTTTGTCACTTATTGATTCCTCTGTGGATAGACTGCTCTCTCTATATTCCTGCTGTCAGATATAGTCTATCTTCAAGCTCCATTCCCATAGATATCTCAATTCTTTGATAGAAGCTGTTCTAATTTTACCTTTCACCATGTCATCCTCCAGTAAGTTCCTTTGCAGTTGCTTTAATTGAAGTCTTCCTAATAAAGTGTGTAGATTTAGCCGACGAAAAGCGCAGTCATTCTCCTCCTGCTCTTTCCGAAATACAACCAAATAAACGCTACAAAGAAGACACACATCATGATAATGATTCACCAGAGCCTTCCTCAGCAGCACTTATTCGGGTTAATGCACAGCCGCAGGAAGGACAACAATATCTTGTAGCAGCTGTTAAATCATTTGCCGAAGATCACATTAAGTGGGCAATAGACAAATGCCAAAGATCAATCGATAAACAACTGCCGAATATGACACCCGAGATTATAACAGCAGACGCCAAAGATATTCTCAAGATCGCTATGAAATCATTATCTATAAACGACAATTTGGTAACTAGACATTGCGATTACACCGGGATTCCATTATCATGGTCAGAAGGGCCCGGTCGTATATCGTTAGAAGCGATCTATCCTTACACTATAAAGGAAGATCGTATTGCATACCATTCAGTGCCCAATATATGCTTTATTGCAATATCCACCAACTTTGCGAAAAGAAGACACCCTGCTATCCTCTTAGCTTTGACTGCAGTTTGTTTTAATAGCATGAAAGAGGGTAACACTTGAATCTTTTGACACTTCACTGTATATAAAGTACTCGGGCTTTATATTCCTTGTCTTCAGCTATAATATAAGTTATTACTGCTATCACTGCTATCACTGCTATCACTTCTATCACCTCTATCAATGCTATTACCCCTTAAAAGCTTTAAAATAATTAAAATTAGCAACAATATCAATTCTTAAGTGTCATTCTCAAAAGTTCTATTTAAATAAGCATCTTTATAACTACTAAATTCTTCAAAAGTCACTCCTCCCCCTAAATAACACTATAAGCTTACTGACCGGCAGTGCTATAAGCCGAAGAGGAACTGGAAGTCTTTCTCTTTGTCAGTAACACACTTACACAATTTATCGACACACAATGAAACGTACAGTATAAATCTTGTTACGGCCAATACGTCCCGATTTGTCGGAGATCGTGAACTAAAGCTGGAGGATTATCCAAACCTGGAAAGTGCCCCCCGAAATCCCAAGCTATCGATTTCAGCGATCAAGATATATCAGATGGGCGAAAACTAATACTCACATTTATAGTAGACAAGATTTGAGAGAGATCGAATGATCTGCTCTGGTATGAAGAAGGGGTTATATTTGAAGTTGGAGAACAGAACTGGTGTCACCTGCTCCGACTTTTGGAGGGGAAGCGCAAAGGATTTGGGATTCTGCTCATACATGTACGCGGCTGAAGTGAAAGACTGAGTCAGGTAGTAGAGAGATACGGTCCGCAGAATTTCGTGGTTTGTGAGAACAGATGGTCCGGTACCCCGTTGTGGATCAGACCCTGGCAGCCCTATAGTCAGCAATCGCGAGCCAGTTCACGGCGACGGTATTATCACTCATTACTTACAAGAGATATACTTCTCGGCGATCCACGCTAGTTGTCCAACAGGGTTATCTTGCAGAGCCAGGCCGATCGTGTTTGGCTGGTTGATTGTCTTAGACGGAGAAGCGGCTACATTGGGCTTGTCTGCTCACCTTGTGTCCCTGCAAGATTGCATACCCAGAACCGCCAGACGAGGTGTCGACCCAAAGCTGCTCGCTGTACGCCGCGTCACCGGAGAGTGTGATGTTCATTTCCGCCAACTGATCCGGCAGGAAGCTGTTCTCGGGCAACAGTGCTAGATGCAACGCTTTGGCGCTTTCTGGATGCTGGTTGTACATGGACCAAGCAACAAAAGCACCCCAATCAGTGCCGTGTACGGCATAAGTCTTGTAACCCAACACTTCACGCATCAGTTTGTCAAATATGCGGCTGGTGTCCTCGACTGTCCAGCCCAGAGGCGTCGGAGAAGAAAATGCGAATCCGGGGAGTGATGGGATCACGACATCGAAAGCAGGTTGGTTAGAGCCGTTTTCCCTTTCTAAGGTGAGCTCGTCAATTAAGGGCAGCATCTCCAAGAAAGAGCCTGGCCAGCCGTGCATGAGAATTAGGGGGATTGAATTAGACTTGTTAGAGGGTTGGTGAATGAAGTGTATCGTTTGATCCTCGACATCAGTTGTGAAATGATTCAATCTGAACAAATGTCATAAACACGGTATATTCCAAATCAAAGGCAGGCATTAGGCTACTTATGGAACTTACTCATTAAGTATTGTCTGCTCTTTATCCCAATCCAAATCGTTCAGCCATTGGCTCCGCAAGTTCTTCAAGTCAGCCAAAGATATGCCGGTGCTAATGGATGCATTGGAACTTTCAACAGCAGCATTTAAGTCTTCAGATGGCAGCTCTGTTCTTCGTATCATGTCGAGCATATGTGGTACACGGCTAGAAAGATTGACCTTGAAAGGATGCACAAGAGGTTCAGATGGTCTGGCTAGTACCAGCTGGAAGCTGAGACCAGACAGGGTCAAGCACAGGGCGGATAATGGCTGCATGATTCAAAGGATTATAAAAGAAAATGAGATTTGTGGTGAAGGCTGCTGTGATCGTGGTCACATGTGACTTGTTTGGGTTGTGTCGCATACTTTAGTGATGTACGACTCGTGCTATGTTTATATACTGTTTTCAATTGTCAGGCTATGATGTCGTTTGTCACGAAGCCAATGATGCAGTATACTAAATCTTACTAACGTGGTAGCTCGCCTAACTCGTCAACAAGTCCACTGGTATGGTAGCCATGGTGTTATCCCTGTAAGTATTTATTGCTTACCCATTGCCGCGCGCTGGAAAACTTGGGCGGAGATTAAGCAGCTTCCAGCGACTCCAGGTATCCAATAATTGCCGGTGCGGGAAAAGTGAGAACGATTCCTTACTTGCAGTGCCTGGCTGACAGCTTTATCTGCCTTTTGTCAACTTGAGCGTCACGCCTCGCTTGGGTCAGCATACCTCATTTGCTGCTTCAAAGTATGATCCTAACCCTCAGGGAAACGCCCATGATGCAATAATGACTTTGTCATCATAACTGCACAGGTGAACTCAGCTTAGTGATTCCTGGCAACTGTTTCGTGACGATCTTGACACAGCTCCAACTCCCTATATGACATTAATGCGTTGAAAAAGTTCCCTTGCAGTATTTACTACTATTGCTACTACTGCTACTACTGCTACTACTGCTACTACTGCTACTACTGCTACTACTGCTACTACTGCTACTACTGCTACTACTGCTACTACTGCTACTACTGCTACTACTGCTACTACTGCTACTACTACTACTACTGCTACTACTACTACTACTGCTACTACTGCTACTACTGCTACTACTGCTACTACTGCTACTACTGCTACTACTGCTACTACTGCTACTACTACTACTACTATTACTACTATTGCTACTGCTGCTGCTACTATAGTACTGCTACTACTGCTACTACTATAGTACTGCTACTACTGGGTTTGCATTTTTGTACTCGGTGATCTTGTTACTCATGTATGCCGCCATCCAATACACCATGGTGGTCCCATTTAACCCAGGTTCTCCATGACCGGCTGCCTCTGCATGGCGATTGCATTGGTGTTTCAGAGCTCGGGTCAAGCTGCGTTCGAATACAATAGCTGCATTCCAATCCCAACCATTTTCTATCGTTTGGGCTCGTGATAGTACATGGGAAGGGTAAAAAACTTCTCTAGTCGACCAGGTGCATCAATAGTGAGATATGTGAGGAATTATTCTTCAGTGAGCCCATACTTGCGTCCAATTGATACCGAGGTCTCAAGGAAAGCAAGATCAGCAGCGACTTCCTTTGCTGATGCTTTAGCAAGAGGTTTCCTGCTACTATGAAATAGTTCAGCCGCAGAGATCCCAGACAACAGTTCTTTAACACAAGAAGACTTTTAGTTCCGGCCCTCAGTGCTTCAAAAGCTTCTTGCTGTCGGCTTTACGAACATGGCTATGCTTAATTATGCAGTTGCTGATTGGGAGTGGCTGAGATCAACTCTACAGCAGGTCCACTTCTACCATTCTTTCTGGAGAGTAGACAACAAACTCGGAGACAACGTCTAGAACTCGAGTCAAGTTTGCAGAACTACTCCCATGCCGTCTCAGCCATCCTTCGATATGCCACTTCTATCAATCAAACTCTGGTTCACTATTGGCTGTGAGCAACCGTTAAAAGTTCTCTGTCAAGAGTGTTCAATCTGCAAAGAAAGTTTTAGCAATATCGGTCTTTTTATCCAGCACTTCCGGGAGAAACACAGCTCTATCCCCGAGGTAATCCCTGGCGTGGCAAGTAAGGTTGAGCAAAGCGATTCTGCCACAGCGCATTGGAGCACGTATAACGTTTGTCCTGAGTGTGGCACTGACTTCAAAAGGAAATGGAACTTGGAGCAGCATACTGCTATAGTTCACTCAAAGGAAAGGCCGTTTGTCTGTGAACAATGTGGTGAGGCATATGCCACCAAAGATCTTTTACAAAGACATAAGAAGAGGAGAAAGCATGAGTAAAAAGCAGTTTACATAAAACATCAGGGGAGACTCCCACTCAATTCTAGACAACAATGTCAGCCAGCAAGAGAAAAGAAAGCCTGTTAACAATTGCTGGGTACAAAGCCAATGCCCAGCACCCCAATAGAAAAAGAGGGAAATAATTGAAGCCATCTCAGAGAGCGAAAGAGACAACTCCCTTTCTTGTACAGCTACTGTCTTTCAACGCTCTTTATCTTTCCTTTTCCCTTCCATTCACTTCTATTGAACGCACTATTAAATGGATTCACTGCGGTGAGATGACCATATTAACTACTGGCTGCCAGAACGTTCTTTTTTTCCAAATAAAACTAGCCGGCTGGCCACAGCTTCTCGGTAACGATAAACAAGAATACCATGAACAAAAGAAACACGCGAAAATTCAAGATAAAAAACACGACCCAAGCTTCTACAAAACAACGCCGCTTATACCTCTCTCGCCAAGCGTCCCTCCTACCCTAATGTTCCACAGAGAAGCAATGTACCTCCTAAAAGTTCCGCGAAGAAGGCACCCTTGGCCGTCGTGTGACCGCTTGTTCCGGCAGTCCTTCATGGCTCCTCTTGAAAGAAGACCGCCTAGACTCTCCAGGGAAGGCTACATTAGAGCCCTCGAGCTCTACGGGTGCGAAGATAACCTGCGTAGAAGTCTTAAATCGAAGGTCAGCCTTTTCAACAAGTGGCGAAAGCAAAACCCCGAAGACCTAGAGCTCTGCCGGAGTTACGCAAATAGCTTGGGCTACGACTGGCTAAGAGGGTCTGTCACAGAAGACGGTTTCTACACATCTTTCGTTCGTGCTACAGCAGCAGGAGGTCCTCCAATGTACGACTTCAACAACCCGCCTTCCTTTGAAGATCTTTCGGGCCGTCCTAGAGATATCTCACAGGTCATCCAAGCCGAAGACGTCAGAAAGTCTGTAGGTGAAGAGTCTATGACAAGAGATCCCAATGGAAGATTCGCTGCAATGAACTGGCAACAGGCCAATGCCCTCAACAGCTCGCACGCGCTACACAACCGGACCGTCAATTTTCAGACGCCAGAAAGTACCTTGAAATCACTTACTGTTTTCAAGCACATTCCATCGGTTCTCCAAGGCGCGCCAGGTAACCTACAATTCGTCCCAGGAGAAGACCAGATGAACGCGCTGGGAGCAGCCAGCATCGCCTACGTTGCCCTCACTGTGCTCCGCGGTGTGGCGGACGGCTCCAAAGAAATCACAACGGACGACATGGCGAACATCAAGGCCATGCTAAATTACGTTAGCGAAGAAGACATGAAGAAATTCGTAAAGGGCTTCCAAGCAGGCCTAGCCCCCCAGGGCCAACGCCGCTTCGCCATCTTTTCCCAAAACGGGACTCTAAATTAACTTTTAGATAGCACTATCACTTCATGTTAGACAGGACAATAAACATTTATGAAAAAATTATCCAGCACCTCAGTTCTATTATCCAACACTACTGATGCTACTGATGCTTTGACAGACATAAAGGATTCGCATATCGCCGAGGCTATATCTGGGAAGAAGACCAGACGAGTGGTAGACCTCTGGATTCATGCCGTTACTAGCAGACGAGCAAAAAGAAGAAGACCAGCTCTATAGCTACAAACAATTGATTTAGCGTGGAGGCTCTTCGCATGGATTTCCCTACTCTATACGTTGGTAAGGAGGCGATCCAATTTTCCCCCGTCAGAGCCAATGGCCATGTTTGGTACATATCATCAATTTCAAAATAGCTTCCAAGTCTTGATAGCAGTAAATTTCCAGAATTCGTGGCCACCTACGCTAGTTCTATTGTGGCTGAATATCTTCGTTCACTTTACGGCATCGTAAATCTTTTATATACGCAGTAGCACAGCTCATGAATGAATTACGCCGTTGTAGCTTCGATTGTTAGAGTCACATAAATGGCATGTATTTCAGGCTCTTGTTAATTACTTGTGGCACCTACTTCTCCCGCCAACCTTGTTCTTTTTATCAATCTAGCCCCAAGTATTGTCCCTAGCTAATTCTCGATAACACAGGAATGGCTTGCAGCCTTCAATTCCCATATTCGATTACTCCGTTGGTGACCGTTAGTGCGCCGACTCAGTCTTCTTCATTGCGAATTTGCCTTGGAGGTGGCGGCGAATCTGCGCTCTTATTCTTCTATTTCTTCTTCCATTTCACTTTCTTCTTCCATTTCCATTTCTTTATCGATACTTTCTTCTTCCATTTCCATTTCTTTATCGAGTTCGTTGGTGAAGCGGCTGCGCTTTCGAGGGAGGTCCAAGGGGGCGGCCTTCTTGGCCTTTGTACGGGAGGGCGTGACAAAGTCTTGTGAAACGAGACCGAGGCCTTGAGAAACGAAATCGAAGCCTTGCGAAAAGATAGCAAACCGGGATGGAAGTGAACGTCCAATGGCGGTTTGAAAACTTCCAAGGTAGTTGGGAATCTCGGGCATTATGAAGTTGAGCGGGCGATTCTCGGCCACGGTGGGCTTCTTGGCTTGTTGGTCGTTCATTATCTTGAACCTTCCGCCTTAGTTAGCTATATGCTCTTCACCTGTTGGCTCGCTGATGACGTCTGGATAAATAGCTTACGATGAAGAGGGAGTAGAAGATTGTTCTTGGTCTTCTTGTTCGTCTTGTCCGTCCGCGAAAAGGACGCTGATGAGAGTGCTTTTATCTTTTGTGTGGGAGAGCTTCAGCCAAAGAAGAGGAATTTTAGAGCTGCGAGTAAGGTAAAGAGGCTCCTTTATAAATCTGAGGAAGGCCGGTTGAAACTCTTATTGTTGAGATCAAGTGACATTGGCTCAATGGCAAGCCAGCCCCACAATCTGCGTGCTGTCGTTTCGTTTGTAAGAGCATACCCTCTGATAGTTGCCTTATCGCCAATGCTAACCCCGTAGCCTGTATGGTGTCGTTCCGTTTGTTGTGCTTTTAGGGCTTGTAAGAGATATTACCAAGTCGTTTATAGTTAGATAGTTGGATAGATTCACCTTTGTTGTTCATCTATAGCCTAATATCTGGGCGAAACTTGTATAAATATAGACCTCAAAAGAATACATGCAGTTGCTGTGTGAATAGAATTGACAAATCGTAAAACTAATATCGTGACTGTCCCACTGGCCGAGAGAAGAGCACGCCCTCTGATTGATACCTCATCACCAGTACATATAAACGCTGAGCTGGAAGTACGTTTGAGAGAGAATGCTCATACACACCGCCAGCGAAAGCGTTAGCATGCCTATGCACAGACCGTAGCTATATCTATTCTTTCTTTCTTCTCTTCTCCCCAACATTCTTTTCTTCTTCACATCTTTCCGTCTTCTATCATTGTGTTCTTTCCCATAAAAGACTCTCTTTGGCTGCAACTCAGCTAACTTTAAGCATTCTGCTGCCTGATTCATGTAAGAATGATTTGCCAGACTGCACATTTGGTACGCAAGACTGAGCGACAACTAATACTAACAGTGAACACGCAGCAGAAAAGAAGAACATAACTCGGGCTCAAATCGCAAGATGGATCAGGGAATCAACGAGACCAGCGTGCCCTTTGATATGAGGCTTCGTGTCCCGCACATGGCACAAGCTTCTTCCACAGCAGACCCCTACCAGGCAATGGAGAGACTTGCAGATGACGGATACATCACGCCAAAGCCAAACGTAAAGCTTAGAATGGTATCCCAAGGGGTTTGGAAAGCCGATGGGCAGCCCCTCCTCGCAGAAACAACATCGCGAGAGGGACATCTTGTTCAGCCATGCGCCTCTGCAGATGATATTACGCCTCCTGCGCTACATGTTTCGCATGACGACCAGGGCCCTTACCTTATGAGCTTAGAACCAGAGAGTCAAGTTCTTCGCCAGATAGCCGAGGTAAAGAAGGTACTCATGACGAAACATGACAACGCTCACCCGACTTGGACTATGTTACAAGAAGAATTGAACAAGTCGAGGCCTTACGGTTGGACCGAACATACTCTCGAAGATGCCATTACCGAATCATATAATGAAGAGGCCACGGACTGGTACGCTTTCACTACGTCCTATACAAACTATAAATATAACCACCCCAGTACATGTATTCAACATGTAAGGGAGATGAATGATCTCGCGAGAGCACTATATCATTTCTGCGGTTGCCCTAAGGATAATACCTTCTTTCCAGATGTCCTTTCGGTAGAAGACGAGAGAAATGAAGCTGTGGTAACTGAAAAGCTGAATGCACTAAAGCTAGGGGCACGAATAAAAGATCGACAAAACGCAATTATAATAACTCTTTACGTCGAGTCGGTGCGGTCTGCCAGAGGCGTTGGCTGCGATTGCCAACGCAAGCTCGTCAGCACAGAAGATCTTTATGACCATCTGACGGCAATGATTGAAGAAAGATTGCTAGGGGAACGTATGCTGCAAGCACTCGACGTCTGACCAGTACGGCAAAAATTCTTTAGGAAAAAGGAATTTTCTTTTCCTCCAAGGATTTTGAGGGAGCCCCTCCAAATTTTCTTTATTCTCTCTTTTTTACGATATTTGAGGAAATTGTTTCTTTTCTTTCTTCCTAATTTGTCTTCGCGAGCGCACATTCTTATTTCCCGCGGCATTGGGAAAGTTGGCCGGATTCTTCGCGCAATTGAGGAGTTTTTCCGATGAGCTCGTTTTATACACTTTGGCATCGAACATGCTGAGGCCTAGGTTGCGTCTATTTCATCTGGATTTGCGTTAGTTACTATGGTATTGGGAGAGCACGCTGGGTGCATTATGGCGAAAAGTTTATCTCATTATTGACCTCGTTTTATTTTCCTATACTCTCTTTATTAAGACAACTCCACTCTATTACTATTATGAACAGTTCAATTGACTTCTTCTTTATGACCAGCGTGACTCCAAACATTGTTCTAGAATTTCTTCCCGATGACACAAAAACAGCCTGTTCTCCGCAAACACTAGATCTGTGTGATAGGGTAATCTTAATTGTCAAGTGTACTACCGCCTACAATGCCCTTTTGGTCCTACTTGACCGGTTTGCTCAGCAAGCAGCATGTATAAGTATTACACATATTGTTGCCACTCGCACAATGAAAGAACTCAGACACTGATGTCATGATATGCCAGAATATCGAGATTTGATGGTAATTCATTCCAAGACAAGCTCATATATGCACTTGAGACATATGACGGTGTTGTAGATTCGCATATACAAGCATTCGGATGAGTGTAAATCGCCACCCATGCCCGAATCCAAGGGTAGGATAGCAATAGGATGATGCCTGGAAGGTACTACTCCAAACGCTCCCTCCCCGGATATCACCAAACACAGAAATAACATTCCCGAGGTTCGCTTGGGAAATCTACGTACAAGCGCTGTATTGAAGTAGAAAAGGAGCTGCGAGGACGCAAACTCGTCCACATCTCAAACATCACCACTCTCATACCTAACAAAATACCTCTATTCAAGTCCCTATCAGCCAATCATCGTTAAAATGTCCTGCAAATCCACCTTCATCCTCCTCGCAGCCCTCGCCACCTCCATCCTGGCCCGTCCCCCAGACGTCACCTTTCTCTGCAACGAAATGCCCGAAATCTGCACAAACATGTGCTGGGCCGTCCGCTGTGCCCAGCCCTCCTTCTCGCAGACCTTCACCCTCGACCTCGGCGGCTACGGGCCTGGCTCGCAAAACGAGAGCATCGCCATCTCGGCCAGCTGCCGCATCAATAACCTGTGCGGCAACCTCCACGGCGTCAACAAGACGGGCCATCGCGATCACCCTTACAGCGCTTGCAACGTCTATCCGTTTTCCATCTCCACAGAAGGGAGCTCGTTTCCTCCTATCGCGCTTCCTTCTGCTTCTCAAGTCTCGAGATGTGTTCCTGAAGCAGAGCAGTGCGAGCAACGCACCCAGCTTGAACTGCTTGCGCAACGACTGCAGAAGCAGCAGCAGCATGGTGGGCAGCAAGGTCTACGCCAGCTCTCTATCAACTTTGGTAACCCTGGAGGCGTCAAGTACTGCAACAATGATCCTTGCGTGAATGATGGATTCGAAGTTCAAAACAGCTCTGTCAGCAGGCGATCTGAGGCGCCTCTCTTCAAATACTACAAGACAAAGTCTGGCATGACGATAGCTTCACTTGACGATATCGACATGCCGTCTTTCATTACTCGTCGTGTGGGCAGTGGCGAGTCGATCCCTTCTGGGTTTCGCACTTGGTTTGAACAGTCGCGCGAGGTGACGGTGCACATGGTGGAGGATGCTGTCACGCAGCGTCTGTCTGCCCAACCATTTGCGGGATGAGAACATTCCGGTAAGGGACTGCTGAATGATAGGATAAGACTTTCTTTAAATTCACAGTGAAAATAGATTGAGGGAAAAAAGAATAAACGTGTTTCCTATGCCAAGTTCGTAACGACTCAAAATATGACTCCAATGATTGTCCCTGGGGTATCTTAGCTTCCCAACGCTTGATTTTCAAAAGAACAAACGCCCGTATCCATAAACAAGTGCTTTCAAGCCAGAAAATCCACCACTGCCTATTTGATATGCACCTCCAATGTGTCCATGTCGTTGATATCAACATCCTCCATAGTCTGGTGCTCCTCGAGTCGATCGCCATCAAACCATATGCCCACGTCCTTGCTTGATGGAATATTCCTCTGAGTCCGGAATCCAACAATGAGTGTCTCGACTGTTGTTTCTAGCCGCACAGTCAATTTAACTGCTTCCAAATCCTTGGCTCTGAGCACAATGCGCAGCTTAGTCTCCTTAGCTTGCTCTTCCTGTGTCGGTTCCTCGTCTGATAGCTCGCCCGCCTCTCTCTTCATGCGTAGCTCTTCTTCGAGTTCCATCTGCTGGAAGCCTTCTGTCGTCCACGCTTCAAAAACCACCTTTGTCCGTCCATCTTGCAAGCCTCCCTTTGCATATTCGTCGGCGATGATTTTGCCGTCACCTTGCGGTCGAATTCCTAGTCCAAGTAGCGATGAATATGTGTACACCTTCTTCCGCTGCCATGTCAAGATGATTTCTTCGGCTGAAGCGATTGGTAGGTCTGGGTGCTTGTTCCTTTCTTGAAGCGCAAACCAGCTGTCGCGTATTAAGCGAATGGGTCTGTCAAACTGATACTTCATAATGGCGACTTTGGTGCCAGGAATGTTGGATTTGACTAGAATATCAGCTGCCGCATCCTTCTTGGTGGCCTTGTCCGACTCCATCTGCATCATGTCTTTGTTGCGGGCGCGCTGTTCCTCAGCCTTGCGAACATAGTCGGCGAATTCATCGTCGTCGTCATCTTCAATCCCCGTCACTGCTTGGGGTTTGGGAGTAACAAGTGATGGCCCAGCGCCAACTATATCTGAGGTAACGAACTCGATACTATCTTCTCGTTGCCCCGACTCGGGCGCATTCGTGCCGTCGTTACCATCGAAATCAGAACAAGAGTCAGAGTCAGAGTCGAGTGATATTATCGGGGCATCGATCGGTATGACAGACTGCTTCCTGGGTTGTTTAGTAGGAGTAGCGGTATTGGATTTTGGCAGCGTTGACTGCGATGGAGGGTCGTTGAACGGATCGTCATCCAAAGGCTCTACAGCTGATCGCTGCCGCTTGGACGATCTTGAACCTGGTTCCGAATCAAGTCTCGAGCGCTTCGAAGAAGGGGGAGTAGCCAGTTTCCTGCTGGGAGATTGTTAGCAGCTGAGCGTCGTTGGCGGATAGTAGCGGCGTAACTCACCTAACGCTGTCTTCGTCCATTGTCATAGACTCGTCCACCGGGGTCGCTTGAGTCGCCTCAGCAGTAACCGGCAAAGATGGAAGACCATCCTCGTCTGAATCCAAGAGCTGTCTCCCCACCGTATCCGAGAGGCGACGCTCTTCCGCCTGCTTCTGCTTCTTCCTTAGCTTTCGCGCTCTTTCAGCCTCCACGATCGATTCCATTTCCCTGGCCTGGCGAAACAAGCCCAGCCCATCATCTTCCTCATCGTCGCTGCCTTCCTTTCGTTTGCCATTCTTTACAAAAGCATCAGGCTTCGACTCCAGGGCCGCCTTGCGCAAAGCTGTTGGTTTAAAAGGGAGCTTCTTCTTAGCGGGCGCTGCGGCGGCAGCTCCATCACTCATGGCGAAGATCTCCTCGAGGCGACCTGGTCGCAAAGACCAAATCCAAAATTGGCGACGAAACCTGCAAAAAAAAGAGGAAGAGGCAAGTTCCCAAAAACAAAGAGATGCGAGGCTGGCGGAATAGCTGCCCAGCGCTGCGCACAAAGAGACAAGTACAAATGTATCTTTTGAAGCGGGAATGGCATGACGATCTTCTTCGGGGAAGCTCCAATAAATACTGTGATGCGCGCACCGCTGTTTACAGCGCCCAATTGGAAATTTACGGGGACTTGTTAGGGGCTTTCACAGGCGCGGTGCACCGCTGATGAGAGCTGCTAGCTGCCATGGTGGGGTTACAGTGCGAACCGAGCCGCATTCCTTTCAGCCGCCTATCAAAGCAAATGTACCTTTTGGGGGTTATCTTATCGAGCCTCGCTGGCGCAGGCCAAACTTCCCCACGACAAAAGCAAGGCCGCCTAAACGTTCCTTAAAACCACCACACCAGCAACGTCATGGAGAACGGCGGCATCTCACAGGGCGAGGGCAAGGACCCTTCCAGCTTCCTCAGCGACATTATCGGCAACTCTGTCATTGTGAAGCTCAATTCCGGCGTCGTTTACAAGGGTGAGTTTTGCTGTCCAAGGGGAGGCGGCTCAAGATGTCTGGGTCTCTCGTGAGTAGCTTGTGACGACCTAACTCTGGTGCGATTATAGGAGAACTGCAATCTGTGGACGGATACATGAACATTGCGCTGGAGAAGACTGTGGAGTATGTCAACGGTACAAAGCGGAGGGAGTATGGCGATACCTTTGTGCGAGGCAACAATGGTGAGTGAACGGCATCTGAATGGTCAACTATGAAGTAAGATGAGCTAACTCTTTGATAGTCATGTATATTTCAGCGGACTCATAATGTTTGAACAAGAGAATCTTATTTAATTGCAATCAACTTTAAATTTTCCGGCTTTACAGCAATCTCTACTGCGCATCTGATACATGATAAAGGCCATTCTTACAGCTTCTTACTCCACGCCAAAAGCGTCACCCCATGCACACCTATCTCGCCCCTGTCATTCACCTCGCCATTCTCTCTATTCACCTCTTCGTCAAACTTCGCCTTGAACTTCGCCTTCTCCTCGCCCTCCAAAGTATACACATGGCTGAGCGTGTGCACCCGGCTCCACACCGCATCCTTCTCCAGCCAGACTGTCCAGGGAACCTTTTCCTCTCCGATTGGCGTCGAGAACAGCGGCTTTTCGAATTTCGCTTGACGCTCGAATACCAGCGGCCATTTGAGGTGACGGAAGCGAGGGGGGCCAAAGTCTGGGAGGGCAAAGATGCGGGCGTTGAGTGCCTCTGCCCATTTGCTGCTGGCTGGCCACGATGCTGGCTTGTTATCTGTGCGTACGGGTTAGTCTTATGCAATCGCCGTCAGACAAAACAAACTTACAATCTTCCACGTTCCAAATCATTCCCACCGTGCCTCCTGGCTTGAGTACTCGATGAATCTCTGCCAATGAAGCCTCAGTCGCAAACCTTTAACTGATTAGTAGATCCCAATGACTTCGTTTTCCTCGCCAAGCCTTACCAGTGAAACGCCTGGGCAATCACAATCCCATCCGCCCACCCATCCTCAACATCCATCTTCTCAGCAGTCCCCTCCTTTGCCGTCACGCCCCTCAGCCCCTTCTCAACCAGCGTCTCCCTCATCGACCCCGTAGGCTCCACCGCCAGGATCTCATACTCCTCCGGCCGAGCTGCTAATAGTTCCGTAAACTTGCCCGTGCCAGCTGCAAGATCGATGATTCTCGCTTTCGACTTGCCCGCCACGCCGAGATGAGTCAGGAGGCTTTGGACAGCCTCGGCAGGGTACGACGGCCGGTGCGTGTCGTAGGCTTTGGCGTCTTTGAAGCCAGTTGATGAGGCCTGTAGGTACTCTGCGGACGCCATTGTTCGAACGAACTTGCTAATTTTACATGAGTTTTGAAATTTAGAAATGTGAGAGTCTGTCTTCACTATATAGCCTATCTCTCAACATCGAACTTCTAACCTCTGCCCACTAAAGCGGAGGTCTGACGCCAATTCCGCACTTATTCCCGTGCCGGTGTGCCGGGTCGGCGTGGGCAAGTGCCGATGCTGAGACTATTTTCTCGAATCAACTGACGAGATGCCGACATATGAATTGCGTGTTTGACTAAATTTCTGTATGTGGGGAGTAGATACGTAGAGAATAATCACTTTCAGGTCTGGTGGAGCATGGACGACAGTCGTTCCTTTGGTGTTCATTCTTTCTTTGTCTGATAATTCAGCTAGTATTTGCAAATGGCCTGCATGGCAAAAATTTAAGTCCAACTTCTTTTTTTTTCTTATAAAACATAACTCATGAACGGCGTGAAAACAAGACATCAAGTCATTATAACGTGTGAAATCATAGCCCCGCCAGGGAGCTTCAGTATTCTTTTCTCTCCACCCTTCCTGCATCATCAATTTCGTACTGGCTTATAGAAATGCGACTTTTTCTGTAGTCTGGAATGCCCTGTCTGTGGTCGTTGACCGGCCACCTCTGCGCTCTCTGCATCAGAACTGCTGTATCCGTGGTCCCAGGCCGCGGACGGAGGGTTGGGAGGGGCATCGTAAAATTCGTTTGTCCCAGTTCTGGATATGTCAGAGTAGTATTCGGTGGATCCCTGAAGGATTGGTTTTGAGCTGGCATAAGAATTCCTCGAGTGGGGAATCAGAAACTCGCCCATGGATGACGAGGCCATGCTGTTGCGGTTGGCAGAGGAGCTGCGAGTGGCCATCTGGCGAGCAATGCCTCGTCGCTGAGCATCGAGTGATCCCTTGGGTGTATTGGAATAGTCCATGGGTTGCTGGACCCGAGGCTGTCGTGTATCATTCATATCGCTATCATCAGCTCGCTGGGGTGTCGAAGAGCCCGATGTAGGTGTCGTCTGAGGAGGTGACGACGATGAAGCTGTCTCGCTAACTTGCACCGACATGTAGCGAGCCTTTCCTTTGCTTTTCTGCTTCAATTTTGCCTTGAGCCCTGTAGGGTCGCCGATAAGCGTGGGAGAAGAGGCGGCATGGCTGGAGCCAGGTGTGTTAGGCCTTGATATCCAGATGCCTTCCACTTCGATGCCACTTTGTATTGCGCGCACCCCAAAGGGGATATCGGTGATGCCGCGAGCGTTGATACCGCAATACCGCATCTCGGCTAATCGTACGCGCCGTTCTTCGTCGATCAATTCGAGCTTTGCAATCTTGCGATTCGTATACCATAGTCGTACCAGCCCAAAGGCAAACACTAACACGATGGAGCATGCCAAGACCTATAATAAAGATGGGTTAGAACTTCAACTTGCCGGCAGAGCAAGAGAAACGATGAAGTAGAGCAATTTTTATAGTTTTGAGAACTTACAAAGCTCATTTCCTCCCACAACTGCCACCCAGTGAAGAAGGCACCCATATTGGCGAGCTCTGGTAGAGATTGCAGCCCACGAGCAGCCTGTATAAGCCGGCGACAGGCAAGAAGAAGTAGTCTGGAATTCGCAGAAATATTTCGTAAACGATTAAAATTCAACCAGTCTTCCTAAAATAGAAATCCCGTGAAAAAGACTGGGCGGGATGAAAAACGAAAACGACTGTATGTGTTAAGACCCAAAGGTGGCTCGAGAGCAATCCACGTGGCGATGGTGAGATGCTGCGAAATCTCGAGTCCAGGGAGGAGCAACAGAGTCGCAGCTGCTGGTTTAAAAGAATTGAAAAAATGAATGAGGGCCTGGTTGGTTCCAGACAAAAAGGTAAGCGAGTGGTTAATCGGCAGCGAAAAGAAGGCAACAGCGCACGAAAAAGAGGAAAAAGATAGTCGGCATCGTTAAACAAAAATAGCACTCCATCACATTCTTTTGTGTCTCTCGTATCCCTTCGGCCGCATCCAAGGCCCGCTCGCCAAAGCCAAAACCAGCATGTGCGGCACCAGATGCTGGGCCGGGATCTGCCCCTGCGGGCGAGCGAATGGATGGATTCAGAATGGCCTCATGCAGACGACTTGGATTACTGGGCCTTGTCTTGACACGGGAGGTGGTTTGTGGTTGGGGCGGTCCCGTGGAAACACAGCCCGCAAAAAAAGGCCTGCAGCTTACCACCTCGCATGCGGCTTGTTGGCAGGCTTCAGTGCCGATCTTGGAAAGAGAAAATGTCAAGACACAAGCAGTGAGGGGGATTGATGAACATGGGGTTTGCTTGTTCAATGCCAATCGATCGGTCCGACAGGGTTGCAATTCAGCTGGGACGTGACACCAGAACGGTGGGAGTAAGAACTGCTACCTGAACTATGCTATATCGAAGTGCTCCCTTGGAGACAGAGACACTGCCACGCCATTGCAAGAGGACAAAAATAATGATGGGGACGACGGAAGCCAGAAAATTCTACCAGATGTGCAGAGATTCAGATGTACGATGGGAGCTGCATGGCGGCGTGATATGCACCTTAAGGTGACACCTGCAAGCCCCAACTCAAAAGAGCACCAAATCTGGCTTGCTTTTCTTTCAGGTACGTTTTTCTTCCTCAGGCATTTTGCAGGGTCTTGAGGTGCCAGCTCGGAGACTTTTTTGTGCAGCAAGTCGGCAGTTACTAAAGCAGAGGAGATTCCCGTGCCGTGCGCCGTTATAAGTGCCAAAGCTGCAGACTATTCCTACCGACCGAAATTGGGTTGAATCAGAGCGAAGCAGCAGTTGACTGAGAAAATTTTGAGGCACAGAAGCACTGCTGCGTGGCGGCAGGATTCACGGCGGCTTGACCACATCTGGAGCTCCTGTTGTGCCCAATTGCTGCTGAATGGTTGAACCGCAGATGCTGCTGTCCAACAACTGCCCTGCATGTGTCCCAAATAGGCCATCTGGTGGCGTTTTACTTGGGCCATGCAGGCAACGTATGATGGGCAAGAGAAAGAAGCGGCATCGTCAGGCGGCTAATCCTCTTGATCAGGCTATTATATCTATTGATCGTGCACTCATGTGCTCGTTCCGGTGGGCTATGGTTGCCACCGGCTGTGGACGGCGATGATCCGCAATCGCTTCGCTGCACGGAGCATGGCCGCAGGGTCTTCATGTCCCCGGTGCAGTATAAGCTGCGCCCACCAGCAAATCCATCTCCAGCATAGCCCCTGTCTGCACGGCGCGGCCCCGGATTTTCAACAGAGCAGAGGCGGGGACAGTCTCCCATGTGCAGTGCCTGTTCTCCAGTAATCTGGGTGGTGATAAGTGATGAAGCTCCATCTGAGCGAGGAACAGGTTCGCACATGGCCTTTGTTGATAGGACATGGCGTCTAAAGTGGCCTTGGCATGGCGATCCCTCTGTGAATGCAAATTTGAGTGCCAGCTACTATGGCAAACTCGGCCTTTAGCGCTGCAAGATGAGGTAATAATGCCATGCCCTTTGACAAAACCTGCCCCGAGCGAAAAGCAACTCGTCCAAGGAACGAGAGCCCGAATCCGAATCCCGCAGCGCATACAAGTAGTAGTAGATACGCACAGTAGCCTTGGTCGGATACTTACTGTCGGCGCTCCACTCCAGCGTCTTTAGTTGATGGCTAATAGCGTTATGCATCGTCATAGCAGAGCCAGCAGCAGTTTGGCGGATAAAATCTCAGTTCAGTCAACCCGAGACCGCTACTCGGGAGATTTGGCGCCGGGCTTTCAGCGAGTCCGGGCGTGCCTGTTGGCGGCTCCACCAAGTTCAATTTCTGGAGTCTGCTAGAGAGCGCGCAATAGCAGCCGGAGCCATCCTAGGCTGGTTGCTGGTGCTAGACCCGATGGCTTCCCGACTTAAAAAGAGCCCCATCAGGTGTGGAAGCGTGTGTGAGACATGGAATCAAGAAAAGCTCAAGAAGGCAAAATGGGCGAGGAAATGGAATTGCGATCTTGACTTGGGAGCTGAACTGTGAGGCAGTGCAATGCAATCGGCGCAACACAGCCAAATGGCCAAGCTCTGATGATCATGAGGATCAAAGCCAATAAAAGCGCCCTAAAAATCCAGGCACTGCGCACAGTGTGCATCGGGCGCGGTACAACAACTCCCAAATCCGCCCGGCAAGGCACCGCCGAAAGGATCAATTGCGCAGATCTGATGTCTTTTGCTGGGCTGACTTCTGGGGAAAATCACATTCATGTCGATTCTGACGCTGGAATTCCAGCTCAAGCGCCACGGCTGGCACTAACAGCACTGCTAGCATCGAGCGGGCAAGCTGCCGCGTTTTCGCCTCGTTCCATCTCCATCAGCGTAGTTTGCAGTAGCCAGCGCCGCCTTTTTGACGTATCCATCTGGAATTGACCCATTTTCAATGCGCCAGGCCCTTGGGATTCCACCCCCTCAAACGTTCTGCCGCTGATCCGTTCGCGACTCGTCTGACATCTGGCCATCGTCGCTCTTCTTAAACCCCCTGTGCCCCTTCCTTGGTTCCTTCGACGTGTAGTTTTTGCTTTCCTCAAATAGCTTAATCGGACCTTTCCGCTTCTAATACAAGAACCGCTGCTGTTCCCCTCACCAATTGCATCATATCGCTCAGTCGGCTACTTATTATACAAAACAAACATTTTTCCCGACAAGTCTTCGCATTCTTCGCATCACTATTATCGGACCGTATACTATTGGATCTCGTCGCCTCTTACTCTAAGTTGATTCTGGCCCATATCTCACCATGCCGATCCGAAACCCCTTCACCCGCCGCCCCGGCGCTGTCGTCCCGGCCGACGACGGAGTCTACGCCGACAGAGAGCACAATTATCCCGGATTCGAGCGAGTCGACATCGTGGGCTCCAAGGCATCGTCGGTTTTGAGCATCCGCAGCTCCAGAAGTCAGGATACCGGCGAGTATAAGATGAGCGGTAAGTGATCGGATGACCGCTGTCGCTTTCGCCTGCGACCTTCCGCTCTAGGCTGTGCAGCGGTAAAAGCGTCACACGACTCGGTGGACTGTAGCTGACATGCGATGCGCACTTGTTAGTCGTCAATGATAGCGGCGTATATCTCCCTGTAAGTTTTTGTGTAACCCTCGCTGGCATTGGCTGTGTCCATTTGCGCAGACTGCTAATACGTTTTATGCGAGCAGCCCTCACCTGCGGAGGAGAAGAGCCAGTGGCCGCGCAGACACCTCTCATCGCGCGAGTCATCAGATAGCTCGGGCGATATTGAGCACTTTTCTATTTCGCGAGAGTCCTTTGACTCGTACCGACGATCATTTGTACGTTGCTATACCGACTTGCCTGTTTCCTCTCATGCAGATTCGTATTTCTTGGCTGCAGCATCAACCCCGTACGCATGCGACTACCTGCACTGGAGACTAACCTGCGACTCTCGCTTACAGGATATCTCGGCACGATCTCCCGTCAGCGCATACGATATTCCTACCCGCCAAAGCCTCGATTCGGCTCGATTCTCCCGAATGCCCAGATCGGCTATTAACCGCAACTCGGTGCAACTGCCCACCGCCGATGAAGGTTTCGAGGATGTAGGGCTCGAGGACCAGAAGCAGCAGCCTCGCAAGCGCGGATTCTTCTCCAGGTTGACAGAGACCGAAGAGAAAGACTCGTCTCCAGCGCCGTCGGGAGTCTCCAGGTTCCTCATTCCCGGTCGAAAGAGGGCTCAGAGCGGTCAAGGATCCGAGCTAGGCCCCATGGAACATACGCCTGTTTCGACGAAAGACTGAGAGATCTCTCGAAAAAGAAGAGAGCAGCTGGAAACAGCTCGGCAACTCGAGATGATTTACTATACGCGGAAGTTTATCAAGCATTAACGATTTTTCTGGACTATGGATATATTTGTTCTTTTTCCTTTTACCTTGGCGAACCCGGCGTTTGGGATGGGCTGTTGGCAGTGAATACTTTGTTGCTGCCATATACTTTGCCAAATGCATCTGCATCATTTGGCTATGCCAGCAAAACACGAAATTTAAGCTTGGCAGTAATGATAGTTTATGACGGCGAGGGAACATGAATGGGAGGAAAACAAGACGACTTAATGATTAATAATAACTTGTCGGCGATTACATATTGAATCGCTAATACAGCACATATTTATGTTTTGCCCATTTCTAATCGTCATCATGTTAATGATTGTTGCGTGATATGACGACGAAGTCTGTTCTGGCCAAGTCGAGAGGACGTTTGATGAAAAGAATCAATGATTAGAAGTATTATGATATCTGGTGGTGTAAAGTTTGTATTGCATTTGTTCGTTTTTCCTTTTTCCTATCTCCGGCTAATGTCTATGTTGATTCGCTTCTAGGAGCTTGACAAATCGCCATTACTTAACCTACGCTTAATCAAGCTATCCGCTCTTTTTCCTTCTCCTCTCAACCGAGACCCAACTATGCCACCGATCCCGGAAGGAGCAGTTTGGAGCAAAACTTTCTTGATAAAACGGAAATCAACGGCATACTCGTCGAACGAATTGCAGCATGCATTGCAGCATGCTCAAAGAGTATCCAAGAGCACAAGAAATTGAGATGAGAGTCGACAAAAAGGCGTGAGTCACTCCCCGCATTGACATTTAGTGGAGCGAACCACCCTCTAAACTTATACGAAGGTAATTACGCCTTGTATTGACAAGTTCTACGGATCTGGAACATAATTACATGATTACCTGTATCTGGACTGGCTCGTGGCTATCTAATCAGCTTTGAGTTTTTTACGATAGCTTGACGTGATGTAACTCGGGATGGGTAATAGTGGGTATGCAAAGCCGTTGAGTAGCAGCGACAACGGCACGGCCAATGAGCGGGGCAGCATTGCGACATGAATTAGCACGACATATATAAGAGGGCACGGCAGGAACTCGAGGACTTTGAATGGGGATGAGCACAGTATACCAGGTATAGGTAGACGCAAATTCTCCTCACACACAAGTCGCCGGCGACACAATGGGAAGCTCCTCGGACGAATACGTGCCAGACATTGCGGCGCTGTCGCTCGCATCCCGAGCGGTGCATGCCGATGCCCGCATCGACGGCCATCCGGCCATTGCGCCGGGTCTGCACACAAGCACAACCTTTCGGTATCCCAATGACCCGGAGAGGCTCAAGCCCATCGCGGAGGTTGATGTAAGTGCTGGGTGAACTGACTGCGTTCGACATAATGTGCGAAAGAGGCTCTGTCTGGGGTGACTGACACAAGAGGCTCATCTCTTCTTTGCAGACCACTCAGCCGCTCGACTTCCACGTCTATTCGCGCCATTCGAGCCCCAACATGGCTCGCTTCGAAGCTCTTCTCACATCCATTATTGGCCAGCAGGCTATCGTGTACGGATCTGGCATGGCTTCGTTTCATGCCATGATGACCCATCTCAACCCCAAGAAGGTGGCCATTGGAGACGGCTATCATGGCTGCCATGGCGTCTTGAAGATCTTTGGGCGACTGACCGGCTTGAAGAAGCTGCCGCTGGATTGCGATCTTTCCGAGCTGGGACCCGGAGATGTCATCCATGTCGAGACGCCGTTGAATCCTACTGGCGAGGCGCGCAATCTCAAGTACTATGCCGATAGAGCGCACTCTGTGGGCGCATATCTAACCGTAGACGCCACCTTTGCGCCGCCGCCGCTGTTGGATCCCTTTGCCTGGGGAGCAGATATCGTGATGCACAGCGGCACAAAGTACATTGGCGGTCACTCCGATTTGCTCTGCGGCGTCCTCGCAGTCAACCCCAAGCACAAGACCTGGGTCAGCGACCTGCTCGCCGACCGCCTCGTCATGGGCTCCGTCATCGGCAGCCTCGAGGGCTGGCTCGGCATGCGCTCCCTGCGAACGCTCGAGCTGCGCGTCAGCCGCCAGAGCACCACGGCCGCGGCACTCGTCGCATGGCTCTCAGAGCAGGCCAAGGACTCGACCACCGCCGCGAGCAAGACGGTTGCGCGCATCCAGCACGCGAGTCTGCAGCCCGAGGCCTCGCAGGAGGGAAGCTGGCTGCGACAGCAGATGCCCAACGGCTACGGGCCGGTGTTTGCCATTACGTTGAAGAATAAAGAGATGGCGAGGAGGCTTCCCGGCAAGCTGGGCTTGTTCCAGCACGCGACGAGCTTGGGCGGCGTGGAGAGCTTGATTGAGTGGCGGGCAATGACGGATCCGACTGTTGACCAGAGTTTGCTGAGGTTGAGCGTTGGAGTGGAGAGCGTGGAGGATTTGAAGGCGGATTTGCAGCATGGGTTTGAGGCTTTGGTGAAGGAGGGATTGTAAAAGATTGGGGAGTTTGTTTATGCGAGAGATTGTGATATCCTGTTATCGGTTTATGAGTGAGAGTTGGATTAAGGGGGTCTTTACATCCCTTCATAAGACAAGAGGGCATTAGTTTACGACGGCTTGAATAAAGACTGGAAAACAATCATACTGATGTATCATATAAGGAAGAGATTGAATACTGGGAATCAATCATGAATAAAAGCTTTATTAATCCGTGGCCAGTACAATTGCATCGAATATTTGCAGAATGCGTTCTGATATTTGTATATTGATTCATGTCCAGACATCTTTAGGGGTCCAATCCCCCCCATTTTGGGACGCCACTCCCCCCAGTCGCTAATCAGATAGCGCTGGTGCTAGCCCCTGGCTAACAAAACTTCAAGCCTCATGTCTTCTCCCGCTTTAGTGGCGGTCTCGACCAAACAGCAGCACTTTTCAACACTCGTTTTCCCTCCCCCGCCAATTCCTTGCCATTGACAGACAACAAACAAAGAATCGAAAACCAAAAAGAGAGCAAGAAAAACGAAGAAAAAGAGACAAGCGAAGAGAGAGCATGCCAGCAGCAGGCGGCACCACCGTCCCAAGCCGCCGCCGCTGCTAACCCTCCAACGAAAGCCTCCAACAGAGAAATGCCACGCCTCAACCTCTTCCGCCTGCCGACCACCGTCCGGCGACGGGTCCGACGAAACCGCCTCACCATGCAGGGCCTCCTCGTGCTGCTGGTGCTGCTGCTCGCACTGCCGCTCTACTCCGTCTACTGCGTCTACAAGCCGCCGCGCTTCCTCATCGGCTACCTGCGCAACAAGTTCCCCGACGTGCTCTTCGAGGTGCCCGTGCCCGCGACCCGAAAAGTCATTGCCCTGTCGCTCGACGACGCCCCCTCGGCGCACACCGGCGAGATCATGCAGGTGCTGCGGGAGAATGACGCGCACGCCACCTTTTTTGTGATTGGGTCGCAGGTCGAGGGCAGGGAGGCCACGCTGCGCAAGCTGGTTGCGCAGGGGCACGAGCTGGGCAACCATGCGATGCGCGACGAGCCGTCCAAGAGGCTGAGCAACGACGAGCTGGAGAACCAGGTGAAACAGGTCAAGGCGATGCTGACGGAGGCGTACGAGGCCGAGGGCAAGATCCTGCCCAACAACTACTTCCGCCCGGGGTCGGGCTTGTTTAATCGACGGATGAGAGATTTGCTCGGCAATAGAGGGTTTAGGATCGTGCTGGGGAGCATATACCCACACGACCCGCAGATTCCGTATCCGAATGTGAATGCCAGACATATTCTGAGCATGGCCCATCCTGGAGCGATTATCATATGCCATGATAGGAGGGGGTGGACGGCTCCCATGCTGCGAATCGTGCTGCCGGAATTGAAGCGCCAGGGATACGAGATTGTCACTATCACGGATCTGGTGACGTCTGTTGAGCCATTGGGCGGCCGGCAAGCGATGCAGTTTGGAGAGCTGAAGCCTTGATTTATATAACGACAATTGCGAGTGGAAATGTTTATTACAAACCAAAAAAGAGGCGGAGTCACTTTTCATTCATTCATACGCATTGGCTATTTTTACATCTTTTTTAATTGCAATGGGCGAGATTCGCACACACAACATACAACATTATTTTTGGAGAATGGATAAAGGGAGAAGGTTCAAGGCAGAGAAGAGAGCATTTAGTCATACAAATCCGGCAGATAAAGGGAAGGGCTAGGTCAAACACTGGAGTTGGGAAAACTCACGGGAGTCAAACAAGGGATGAATGTATGTGGGAGTCATGATATCAGAGGACTATTTCTAGAGAGCCATCTTCGCGCAAGAGCTGCGAAATGTTATAGCGAGGGGATTTGAGCCTACCCCCAGAGAGATGGTTAGCTTACTACTGCTTTATATACGGCTACTTGGCTCAAACGGACCATGAAGCGTAATATAAGAGAAAAACCCCCACGGTTTATGAGGGTTCATTTTGGGAAACATTAAAGTTACTCACATGAATTCGAGCGTGCCAGTGACGACACTTCTATGCCCATCAATCAATTCCTCCGAGAGGTCGTAGAAAAGATCATTGTCTCCGAATTGATCCAACAGATCCCTGGCCGCCTCGTCAAAAAGCCGCACCGCATCTTGCAGCTTCTGATAAATCTGCGCCATGACTTCATCCAGGGGCGTTTCCGGCCGCAGCAGCGTACAGACGGCATTGATGACACAATCCATGGCGAGCTCCTTTTTCAAGGATATCAAGTCGTTGAGAAGCCCGAAGAGCACATTGGCCTGTTTCCGGAAAACTGCAAACTGTGGCATTTCGAGCAGCTCAGGGTCCACGTACGGTATCATCGCGTGGGGAACCAAAGCGCAGAGCGTGCCGCCCGCCACGGTGCCCTCTCGCAGGGTCATGTACTCGTCAAAGCTGGGGATGGTGCCGTCAAGACGAAGTCTCTGCTCCGTGGCGCAAGCATGAATGAAGATGCTGATTTCGTCGTACATCCGCTGGCGCTGCTCGGTAGGAGCTCTCTCGTGAGTGCCAAAGTACCGCTGTCCAAAGCCGACGAGCACCGCATTGATGGCATCCACCTCTCCGCGCTGCTGCGCTCCCTCGGGAAGCTGAAGAGCTGCCTTGACAATTTCCAGCGTCCTGTTGCGCCACTGCTCCGCGCCGGCGAAATCAGCAGCCAAGTCGCCCTCGTTCGTGTCCACGGTGTCGTCCCAGCAGACGAGCCAGACCATGTACAGCACCAGCGCCTCGATGCGTCTCTTGGGCGCGGTCGGGAACAGCAGACATGTTAGAAGAGCAATGTCGTCGCGCAGACGGCGCTCAATGTGCAGGTGAGGCGCCGCGGCGGCGATTTCGAGAATGGCGGCGCTGGCGAAGGAGACGAGCTCAGGGTAGTGGGCGTTGAGGCGTGGGGAGGGCCATGATGCGAAGAGGGCTTGGAGGCTGGGGACGCGGAGGGTTTGGCCTTTGAGGGCGGTGACGAGGGCGGCTTGGCCAAAGGGGGGAGAAGCCATTGCAGATTTGGGTGAATTTTAAGAAGATGGGTGTATAAGATGAAGATGAAGGTGAGATGTGAGATGTGAAAGAGCTTGGCGGTGGAGCGATGGCGCTAAATGCTTGGTACGAGCTTCTGTCTTTCCATCTCAGCTTCATGGAGATTATTAATCTCATGATATAGACTCAATGAACGAGATTGGCTAATAATAGTTTATATCTTGATTAATTGAGCTCTTTTAAATGAAGATTCTCTGGTAATTGTTAGAAACTCACGGTGCAAACTCACCCAAATATGACCGGCAGCTATCAAACCCAACATGCATCATCACAACATGGCATGCTCCATTCTGCCTCGAAGTCTACAATAAAGCGAAACTTTACGACACAGCACTTTATTGTAAGGGTATCTACAAAACTCCAACAAATTCAAGCTCGACTAGCTTTCAAGCTTTGCCTCTCTATCTTGGCTATTCAAAATGCATCGAATCTTTTCCCCAGCCTTCAACATTCCCCTTCCCATAAACTCCAATTCACTCCAATGAACAACAGTAAAGCCCTTCAACTTACACAGATTTTGGCTTCAAAGCGTACATCTTCACCGGGAGGAGCGTCATCTGCGGCGTCTCAGGGAATCCCCTCTGCAGCTCCGACTTGACGAGCTGCAGCCCTGCGTCCTCGAAAATTTGTCTAAACTTGATGTCCTCTCTGTGTTTCACTTAGTTAGCCCATAAAGAAAATCATCAGATGATATAAAGGGCTGTATATCAAATAGAGAAAAGAGCCAACCCACCTCGTCACACTGCTATCCAGCTCATCAAACACATCGCGGCCCGACGTGCTCAAATTCTCCTTCAGTACAATCATGGCCCCCGGGTTCAACGCAACCTGGCACCTCTTCAGATACTCCACCAGCTGCGAATCTGTCAAGTGGCCCACGCACCACTGCGTCCAGATAAGATCGTACGTGAGCCCATCGACGGGCTCCCAGTCTTGCAACCCTTGATTGTAGACGTGTCGAACGCCCTCTTTGCCTTGCAGGCCTGCGGTGAACTTGGCCACGGGCTCAATGACATCAACCTCGTCGGCCAGTGGGAGCAGCAGCCCTTCGGTAACCCTTCCGATTCTGCAAGGAATAAAAAGAGTCAGTTATTCAGTCCAAAGATCAGCACTCGTTAATCACAAGTGCCAAGCCGCAAATATCCCAGTCAAAGATGGATCACTACTAACCCTGCTCCGCCCTCCAAAGCAGCGGCCAGCTTCTGCCGTCCTTGCTTCGCTCCAATGCCCAGCCTGGCCAAAAACGTCCGTGAGCCTTGGAGATCGCTCTTTAAGATGCCGGAGAAGCCCTTGACGGAAGGAATGCCTCCAAGCATGCCGTCGATGTCAGCGCTGACGCCCTCCCAGTAGTTGAGCCCATCTTCCTTGCTGATGAAGGAGTCGGGCGCGTCATCTGAGCTCGCCATGACGATGTGTTTTCTTTTTCTTCTTTGCTTTTATATAGATTCAAAGTGTGTTAAGAATTGAAGCCTGAAGATAGTTCAGCTCACACCACATCAGTAAACGGAAGAGATTACCCCACGTCGAGTGGCAGGGGAAAAATGAAAAGTTCCAACTTACTGGCTATGCAAGAAGTAGTATATTAAACAGCAATAGCCTCTCTGCCGTGTGAGTCTATTGCAGCTTGATCTGTTCAACTCTTCAACATTACTACAAGCTCAATTCCGCTTGAATAGGTACCATTGAATGTATCGTTCGAACATTTCTCGAGTGGGTGCCGCCAATTGCCCCACGTGATTACGTACGCAGTGACATTGCGGCGAACAGAGCAAGAGCGTCTATAAGACGTCTTGATGGCAATTAATGGCGGTGTTTTGAATCAAGAAATATTGTCAAATACGCACTGGTGCAAATTTGTATGTTCAACCTCGAAAACTCTATATACCTAGATAATAGTTTTTGGCATCTCCTCTGTACATGGATAGAACAGCTCATCCTGCCAAACAGGTGGCCCAAGCTCCATCAAAACTCACATGTTCACTCTCCCATCTTGTAGCAATTTCAGAACCCTGCCCGCCTCCAAGCCCATTTCCCAAAATCCAATCTCTTTTCATGAAATCGTCCCGAGAACCCGATCCCATTAATTTCATCGTAGTACAAATGCATAGTAGTACGCAATCGCGCCACTCACGGCAAGCGGGCAACTTTGTACCCCCGGCCTTGAAACAATCAGCTCGTGGGGCGCAGTTGAAACATTTTGCAAGGATTGTTCATCTCCCGCTTACCGGCCGCCCATCCGCTCCGTTTGGCATCTTACTTGTGCAGCTGAGTGTATGCAGAGAGACGGACGATCGTTGGGGCGAGCTGACATGATGCATTTCCCTGCCAAATGTGGCAGTCGTGTTATTTATTTGTCATATCTGATGATGCTGGTCATCTTTCCAAGTAAGCTCGAATCAAAATGTTTGTGAGTGCACCAGATCAATCACTGGGGAGGATAAAAGGTATGGTGAGCAGCGGCAGAATAGGTACATGGTAAAGCAAATGAAATTTCATCAGGACATAATATGTGCAGTGGCTTGTGACTGGTATAGTATTCACATCCATAATAGTAAAAAGAAGAAAGAAATTATATAAAGTAGCCTCTATTAAGAGGCAGTTCCCATCCGTGATTTAACGCCACCTCTTCTCCTGTTTCAGGTAAAGCAAACAGCCAATCCAAGTACCTAGCAATGTTAATGTTCTAGACCCCACATCGTTCCATCCATGTCAACAAAAGTGAGAAAGTAAAGAAGAAAATTGGTGAAGAAGAAGTAATAGTAATGGTAGTCGTCACAGCTGGAGCGCTCTTGCCCATAGCAGTACAGAGTATATGTCCAAACAATTTCGGTATGTACAGTGACATGGCAGCTCGTTTTTTTTTCTTTTTGTTTGTTGTTCATCTTTCGTAATTTGTATGCGATTTAAATCCAAAGCGGTGCTGCAGCCTTGGGAGCCGGGTGACTAGGCTCAGAGAAGAAGATGGACGACAGGCTTTGGACCATGCTCAGATAGTCGTCGGTGCGCAGCCTGACAAGGTTGTTGGAGCGCATGTATTCCACGTCCTCCTCCATTTGCTCCCGTAGGCTTCTGGAGCTGAATTCCTCCGCTAGCTCCGTCACTTGGGCCAACTCTGCTCCAAAAGGATTCGAATCCTTGGCTACATGGCGCGCCGCTGCATTAGAAGGTCGCACAGACGAGGCTACAGGAGCTGTAGGAGCTGCAGAAACGGCAGTGGCCGCGGGGGCCAGAGGAAAAGCAGGAGCCAGAGGCTGTTTCGCGAGGCGACTCGAAATTGATGAATTGTGTGCCGAAGAGTGCATTGAAGAGTGTGCTGAAGAGGGCGCCGAAGAGTTTGTTGACACAGACGGAGAGCGGGAGGAGAGGCTCTGAAGACTCCTGGACGCAGCCGACAGCTCGGAGTCTCTAGAGATGCGCGTAATGGATCGTGACCTGGCGACGGCGTCGACCGAGTTCTTCTTGGTGTGAGTGGGAGAGCGCTGGGGAATCATTGGAGCCGGAGTTGGCTCAGGCTCGGCTGGGGCTGCAGCCGCAGGTTTCGCAGTTGCGGGCTTGAAGTATCCCGAGAGATGATTCGGCTTGGGAGACGGCGAGCGCTCTCCTTGGGCAACATCAGGGCTGGTTGGCGGGGTCGACTCGTTGGTTTCGACGCTGTCGGAATCGGTCAGGGATTTCGAAGAGTTGATGCGTGTAGGCACTCGAGGAATGTCGCTTGAGTTGTTGCGGACAGGGACTCGAGGAATGTCGCTTGAGTTGTTGCGGCCAGGGACTCGGGGCAGGTCGGGCGCATTGTATGAGAGCATGTTGGTTGTATGAACGAGCTGGACGGGAGCTGAGATCTTATGGCGAAGAGTGTGCGAGCGCTGAGGACTCTTGCCGTCGGCGTCAGAGCCCATCTTGAGCTTGCGCGTAGTGAAGGCCCGTGATAGCGACATTGTGGCGGTGATTGAAAAAGAGTTTTGTTGACGTTGGAAGGGACAGTAGATTCAAATAAGAACAAGAGTAAAATGGAATCACGCTGTATGACGTGTGGCCACTTCAAGCGAATGAGGCAGCCGCTTGAGTGGTGAGGAATGAGGTGAGCGACGATGAGAAGCCACAGCCCGATATGGCAGTTGACTACAAGATATGACGCCGTGTGACCAGCGCTCACTATTTCAGAGAGCTGGGTCGGTGATGTATGCAAACGGCTAGAAACGTTGCACAGGGGACTTTGTGCGGGTGCTGTGCCGGTGGTGGAGCTGCGGCGTCGATGTGAATCCAAGCTCAAGTCGGAAGGTGACTTTTTGGGATTGACGACAGCTGATCCGCGCTTGGGTGTGAAGATGGGATACCGGAGGGGCAGAAAAATGAAAGTAAGAAACAGGAAAAGAAGAGAGAGAGGCAGAAAGAAAGAGAGCAACTTGTGTTCACGCCAGGTGACTGTTGGAGATTGAGATTGCTTGGTATGTTGTTATGTGCGTTGGCTGCAAGAGAGCAAAGTTTGTGGCTGAGAGCTGTCGGTTGACTCTTGTCGCGACGAGTTTGTGACAGTTTTCTGTCGTCACACGTGTGTTCAGAGAAAGGCGGAGTCCAGTCCTGTTTCGTTGCTGTGTCTTGGATGCAAGCGAAGTTTGTCTCGGGCGACACCAGCGAAACGAAGAGAGAGAGAAAATGAGAGGGAGGGAATGAGAGAAAGAGAACAAGCTTGTTGGAAGAAAGCCTGCAGTGACCAAACGATCAACGTTCAGTTGAAGGAACCAAAAGGCCGAGTTTGTGTGAGTACTGCCGAAGCTAATGTGTTGCAGAGCTAGTAACGGCAGATATAAATGCCTTGGATCTTCGAGGGAAAGGAGAGTGAAACGGAACAGCGCAGAGGCGTCTACGGCGAGTGTGTAATGCCAGAATGCGTGCTCGTATGAAGAAAAAAAAAGTATATAGGGATATATACAAGAGAGAAGCGAATAGCCGCGGCCAAGTGTCCGAAAGACAGCCTTTAACGCAACGCAGCCTTTCTGCAGCAAAGGAGCAAAGAGCAGAAGAGGTTGAAGAGGCGAAGCGGGAGAGCAGTCGCGCACGCGGGATTGGAAGAGAAGAAGGAGAAGAAACAGAAAAAAACGGCCGAGTTAGCCCAGGTATGGATGGAGCAGCGAAATCGCCATCGAGAGCCAAGCGGCGTGGCATTTCCCGCATGATCCCTGGCGCCCGAATCGAGCTTCGGCGCCCATGTTCCCATGTTCATGCCCCCATCGCCCAGGCGCCGGTTCCATTGGCCACGCCGCTGCCAGCTCGGGGCCAGGTGCGCGCCCATCAGGCTGTTTGGGGCAGATGGGGGCTTCAGGCCCCTGGACTAGGCTCCGGGGCCAAGCCGCTTTGGGCGGGTGCAGAATGAAGGATGGTGTTGTGAGGCGCCATTTGAGCCAATTGCGAGGGAGGCCAACCACTGGGGCCGGGGGCCTTTTAGCTGCCTAGCGAGCTGCTAATTTTTGGCGTTTCTCCTCTATTTCGGCCTGTCTCCAAGTCTTCTCGCATCTGCTGTGCTGTTGGCCGAAGGCCATCAATTCTTGATTCTTGATTCTTGATTTGACACTTGCTGCTCTGTGCTCTTTTGACAGTTGCCTGGCCCATGCGCATCTGAATGGCGTGCGGGGTATTGTACGAAGAGAACAATTGCAAGTTCAAGCTCCCTGCTGCTGCTAACACCCATTTCTCGCCTCGCTCAGGCAGCTCAACGTGGCATCAGATGATGGGTTATCCAGCGTAGCTTTGGCATGCATGCAAAGCACCAACCCAGCATTGTCAGTCAGCGCCACCTTTGCACGCTGCAGCCACTGTAAAATAGCCCCGAGCTGCAGCTGTGCATCCCGGCTTGTATAAAGTACCTGGTGTAAGGCCTCTACGCCTCTACTGTGCGGCACTGGCCGTGGCCACCCAACAAATTTCTCCGATTAGCTTCCTCTCGCCATTGTTCCACGACTCAGGAGCTCCAGAGGGCACGGGAATAAAACTTTTCAAAAACCTCGCATTGCGGGCTTGCTCTGCTGTCTGTTTACTCGACTAACACTGCTCTTTAGACCTGCATGTATCTTGTACATGCAGTGCCAGCAGTACCTGCGTCTGCTGCTCAGGCTCACAATGGCTTGCAGCAAGCCAATCGCAATCCCCCGTGACAAGACCGGCCGATCTTCCAAACCGCTGCCAAAAACTGGAGAGCCCGCGCCGCCTGATTGGCTCCCGGCCTCCTTATACCCTGTGCCGGCCATGTTTCAACAGGGCCCTTTTTTTAGCAGCGCGGACATGGGCTCTTCTCTACCTAAAGAGCAAAACCCCTGCCAGGGACAGAGATCGCGAAACATGCTTATGCAGCGTTCAATAGAAGAGCAAGCGAGAGAACAAGAAACGCGCCTGTCCACAGGGCGTTGGGCGCTGATCCTTTGCTCTTGGGCTTTACTCACACTAGATTATGTGCTGGAGACGGGATAAAAGTACAGCAAGGCTTGAGCCAATTCTTTCTGCCGGCTGATGTTACGCATGTGCATGTACTCGGTACTTTTTTTGCACTTTATCCATAACGCAGACGCCATCTTAGGCACAATTGCTCCGCCTATACAGTAGAGGAGCAAGAAAAGGGGATGCGACCAAAAGAAAAGAAGAAAATTCTTCAAATTGATCCATCCTCTTAGTTCTCATCACACCGCCAGCGCCAACGCCAACGGTCGATCAGCCACAGAAACAGCAGCCAACTAGCGACGCCACCGGTCCAGGCACAAACTCAATAGCCTCCCTCTGCCGATTGCGTCGAAAATCGGGCCTCTCCGACAGACACCAAGGAACGCTCCATACAGTGCTGATGCGGATACAAAAATAGACATCGAAGAAAAGTGTAGCAAACACCAAAGTACAAGTATACGCGCGTGTCATGTTTCGGCACAAGTGCCGGTGTCGTAGCCAGGGCCTTTACCCAAGGCAATTGCTTCACAGGGGGATTTAGAAGCATTATGTTCTAGTCGTTTCAGCCGCCAGGCTTAGACCCCCATGATGTTTGAAATGCCGTTAGGCTTTGAGATAGAGTACAGGGGAATAGTGATATGCCATCTCGACTTTCAGCTGTATTAGATGGCGTGAGTTATTACTCTTACCCGACGCAGATGGGTTACCACATATTTTGCATATACTAGAGTATCTTTCCTAGCTCTGACAAGTCTATTCAAATTCCAAATGCCGATAAAATCCCTCTATTCACATCATATAGCAAATTGCATTGATTGCTCTGAGACGTCATCAATGGTTACACTGCTAAAAACAACGCCATGTTCCAGATATATAGAATCTCGCAAACTTCCCGGGGGCTGCATTAAGCGTCTTGTTTTAATCCTCATCCATGGAGTCACCTCCCTCCGCATTATTCTCTCCTTCTCCCTCATCCTCGCTCGAACTGCTCTCGTCATCATTGACACCGACTAGTCGATCTTCGCTGACGCCTTCCTTCAGAGCAGGGACGCGCTGGCCAAAAGCACTTCGGACACCGGGGTTGGTGCTGGTGTCCCAAACATGCATGCTGCCGGAGCTGCCAGCCACAGCCAGTCGGAAAGCGACCTCGGGATCAGGAGCAAACGAGGTAGCGAACACCTTGCCCACGTCGAGGTTACGAGAGACGACGAGTGAAGGGCCGGTAGCTTGAATGTTCCACAGCTTAACTGTCTTGTCAGTCGATCCAGTGGCCATGAAGCCGGGAATTACGCTGTTGATGTCAAATGACGACACAGATTCGTCGTGTGCCTGCAGGGTCCAGACCGCCTTGGTTGCTTCCGGGGTTGATGGGGCATTGCGGATATCGTGATAGTGAATGACGCCGTTCTCTGTTGAGACGTAAAAGTAGTTTTGGTCGTGCGGGTCCCATCGGATGTTCTCGACATCGCTCTCGACGCCCCATCGAGGGACCTTTGCGTCGGGGGCTCTCATATCGGCGGCCACCACGGTTCGGTCGTAACTTCCACTGAGTAGCACAGTAGGCTCGGCGGTGTGCCAGGCAAGAGAGCACACCTTGTCGGTGTGGTACGAATATGACTTGGCACACTTGGTGGTGTTGAGATCCCAGAGTTTGATGGTCTTGTCTGCAGAGGCGGAAGCCAGCAGATTTCGGTGTTGGCGGTTGGCGGCGAGGGACAGGACGGCATCCACGTGGTACTCGTCGTTCGCCTTAGCCTTCTTCTTCTTTTTCTTCTTCTTCTCGCCAGACTCGGGGTTTGCGCCCTGGCCCAGGATGGCATTGGGGTACATGCAATCGACTGTGTCAAGATCCCAAATCTCAATATCCGGGTCCATGGTGCCGACGGCGACAAAGTTGCCCTTGCCATCCTTGGCTGCGTTTCCAGAGTTGCTGACGGGAATGTCCAGCCACTCTACGCAGAGAGGGATTGCTGGCAGCATAATGTCGTGGTGGACGTAGAGGTTGTCGCTCTCGTCCTCGTAGACGTAGACCTCCAAATGCGCCAATTCGTCTTCAACCTTGGCAGACAGGATCAGATTGTCAGTTGCCAAGACCTGGAGATCTTCCCTCTCCTCGTCCTCCTCGTCGTCTTGTAGTGTGATGTAAGGGTCTTCCTTGTTCGATTCATAGTATGCCAGTGACTTGACGTTTCCAAACATGCCCATGCTTCCGTTGGCAGCGGGCGCGTTGTCGTCGTCTTCGTCATCGTCGTAGTGTTCTAGGTCGTACTCTTTCAGATCATCGTCGTCGATCCTGAATTTAGCTTGTTAGCGACAAGGGCCGTAAAAAGAAAAGGCTGCACTATTTCACGAATGTCGATAGATACATACTTGACAGCTTCGGTCTTGTTTCCTTTATCTTCTTCTCCGCCCATGTCCTCGTCATTGTTCTCATCCCCTTCCTCTGCATCTTCGCCTTCCTCTTGCGCTTCCTTCAAATCATCCTCTGCATCGTCAAGCTGCAGCTTAGCCAATGCAGCTATTCTGTCGAATTCGGACTCATCAAGCTTGTAAACTTGGGGGAATTGGGCCGCGAAGCCTCGCGGTACCCACTGGGCAGCAGTTATCATGGAAGACATTTTGCGAATGTCTGGGGTATCTTGAAGTCTTTTTCAGTGTAACGGCAACTTTCTTCTCTGCGCCAACCTTTTCCAAACTTTTTGGCCAAAAATTTCCATGGTGGGGTTTATCGATAAGCTTCTTTAGCAGTTCCCCAGTACACTCGGGGAAACCTCGCCTTATTGATCTGCCATCATTTCGCAAGTCGCGTAGCTACTTGGCGCATCACCGCCTCGAAGCCGCATCTGTAGGAATTGGCAGAGTCAAATCATGGTGTCGGAAGCAGAATACGACGGGTTCAATCCCAAAAGGAGGAAGCTCGAATTCGCCAGATCCAAAGGGAGATACCAAGATGGATCTCGAAGCTCCACACCGCGCGGCCAGTCTCGATATGCGCCGACGCCTCCTCGAGAATCCAACCAGCCGCAGCCGACGGACGAAGACTCTTTAGCGCTGGATCGCGATTGGTATGGCGGAGACGAGTTCGGAGCTCATACATTCGGCGATGAATCCTACAATCCTTTCGCGTCTTATGATACATCAGCATGGGAGAGTCAACAACAGGAGTCGGCCAAGGCCGAGAAGATGACTAGTCGATATGACGCCCGACAGGAACAGAGGAGGAGGGAGAATGATGCCTGGGAGACGAACCGCATGCTCGTTTCTGGCGTGGCACAACGAAGAGATCTAGCCGCCGACTTTGACGACGAGGAAACGACCCGAGTTCACCTGCTTGTTCACGACTTGCGACCACCATTCTTAGATGGAAAGACGATTTTCACCAAGCAGCTTGAGCCTGTTCCAGCCGTTAGAGACTACCAAAGTGACATGGCTGTTTTCAGCCGAAAGGGAAGCAGGGTAGTCAAAGAATCTCGCCAACAAAGAGAACGACAGAAACAGGCGCATGAAGCAACAAGCATTACCGGCACAGCTCTCGGAAACATCATGGGAGCTAAAGAAGAAGACGGAGATAGCGCGCTGCCAATAGCTGCCGAGGAGGATATGGAAAAAACTGAACGCAAGGGAAACAAATTCAGCGAACACATAAAAAACGCCGAAGGAGCCAGCGATTTCAGCAAGAGCAAGACATTGCGCGAGCAGCGAGAATTCCTGCCTGCGTTTGCGGTTCGCGAAGAGCTTCTCCGGGTGATACGAGAGAATCAGGTCATAATCGTGATTGGTGAGACGGGATCAGGAAAAACAACACAGCTTACTCAGTTTCTGTATGAAGACGGCTACGGGAAAACTGGTATGATTGGATGCACGCAGCCACGTCGTGTTGCTGCCATGAGTGTAGCGAAGCGTGTAGCTGAAGAGATGGAGGTCAAACTGGGAAGCACCGTTGGATATGCAATTCGATTCGAGGATTGCACCAGCAATGACACCGTCATCAAATACTTGACAGACGGAATTTTGCTACGTGAGTCGCTCAACGAACCTGACTTGGACAGGTATTCTTGCATCATCATGGATGAAGCGCACGAGCGAGCGCTGAATACGGATATCTTGATGGGGCTGTTCAAGAAGATATTGCAGAGACGGCGTGACTTGAAGCTCATCGTCACGTCTGCAACAATGAATGCAAAGAAATTCTCCGACTTCTTTGGTGGTGCTCCCGAGTTTACAATCCCAGGACGAACTTTCCCGGTCGACGTCATGTTTCATCGGTCTCCAGTCGAGGACTATGTTGATCAGGCTGTTCAGCAGGTGTTGGCCATTCACGTATCTATGGACGCCGGTGATATTCTTGTTTTCATGACCGGCCAGGAAGACATTGAGATTACTTGCGAGCTGGTACAGAAGCGCTTAGACGCCCTAAACGACCCCCCAAAGCTAAGCATACTACCGATTTACAGTCAAATGCCAGCAGACCTACAGGCCAAGATTTTCGACAGGGCAGCCCCTGGAGTTCGCAAATGCATCGTTGCCACCAATATTGCTGAGACGAGTTTGACTGTAGATGGTATCAAGTATGTGGTTGACGCGGGCTACTCAAAGATGAAGGTATACAATCCCAAGATGGGCATGGACACGCTTCAAATCACACCAATTTCCCAGGCCAACGCAGGGCAGCGTTCAGGTCGTGCTGGTCGAACAGGCCCGGGAAAAGCATTCCGGCTCTACACAGAAAAGGCATTCAAGGAGGAGCTGTACATCCAGACTATTCCCGAAATTCAGCGGACCAACTTGGCTAATACCGTGCTGATGCTAAAGTCGCTTGGAGTCAAAGATTTATTGGACTTTGACTTCATGGATCCACCTCCGCAGGATACCATTTCCACCTCCATGTTTGACCTATGGTCTCTAGGAGCTCTGGACAACTTGGGAGAGCTAACAGAGCTGGGGCGCAAGATGAGCGCCTTTCCTATGGACCCTTCCCTGGCCAAGCTACTGATTACAGCGGAAGAGTATGGCTGCAGCGAGGAGATGGTAACAATCGTGTCCATGCTGTCGGTCCCAAACGTCTTTTACAGGCCAAAAGAGCGACAGGACGAGGCCGATGCACAGCGAGAGAAATTTTGGGTCCATGAGTCTGATCATCTTACCTATCTCCAGGTTTATTCAGCATGGAAAGCCAATGGATTCTCCGATGGATGGTGCATCAAGCATTTCCTTCATTCGAAATCTCTACGGCGAGCCAAGGAAATTCGGGAACAGCTTCTAGACATTGTCAAGATGCAAAAGATGAACTTGATTAGCTGTGGCATGGACTGGGACATCATTCGCAAGTGTATCTGCTCCGGATACTACCACCAAGCCGCCAAATATAAGGGATCTGGCGAGTACACCAACTTGCGGACGAATCTCGGAGTCCAGCTGCATCCTACAAGTGCATTGTATGCCGGCCATCCGCCAGACTACATTGTATACCACGAACTCATCCTCACTTCCAAAGTATACGTTTCGACTGTTACAGCTGTTGACCCTCATTGGCTAGCAGACCTAGGTGGCGTCTTTTACTCTATCAAAGAAAAGGGCTACTCAGTACGAGACAAACGAATCACTGAGACGGAATTCAACCGCAAGATGGAGATTGAAGCAAAGATGGCAGAGGACAAACGTCTTGATGAAGAGCGCAAGCAGGCAGAGGCAGAACGGTCGCATAAGAAAAAGGCGGACAACACAGACGAGAAGAAGATTATCACTCAAGGCGCAGTAAGGAAGCCTGTAATAAAGAGGCGGGGGAGAGGATTCTAGACAATGGAAATAATTGTATCACTTGGTTATTCTTTTGTATATATATAATTGTTGGGCATGGCGCGGGTTTCAAGGCATGGGTTAACTACACAGCACTCTAATTTTATCGCCGGACCTCAAAGGTACCATCTCTCTCTACCACATCGCGGTCTTCTGTGACGACTTTGTCGACCTTGGAATGGCTCGGTCCTTGGCCAATGTCCTTAAGAAACTTTTGCATGATGTCGTCATCTCCCTGAGCTTCGCCCTCGACCTGCGTAGGAGCATGAGCTTTGTATGTCTTTGACAAGGGAGAGTGTCTTACCGTATCGTCGACGGTGTTGCGGCACCAGCCTGTTACGCCATACTCATGAGCTTTCTTTCTCGTAAAGTAGCTGTAATTAGTTAATATCGTGAGATGATGTGCTGGAAGTTGAATCTCATACCGGAAGCCCACGCCTAAGGGCGATGTTAGCGGAGCACGGTAAAGATTCTGGTTAAACATTACCTTGGACGAATCCATGCACTTCGAAATACACCTATAATTGGTATAAGCAGTTGGAATTTTATATGAGTTATAAGAATAGCCTTACTCTTTTTACCATCTTAAATTAGTTAACTTGGTTTTTGCGATGAATGGAAGAACATCACATCCAACTTGACGCTCCAAGTCGTCACCAGCATCGGTTAATCGCCGGACCTCAGACCACAAAGTATGAAGTCACACATTCGCCTTAGCCCCATTGCTCTGCCAAAGCTTCTTCTCATCCCTACAACTAAAACAAAACACAAAAAGAACTATGGACGATATACAACCCGAGCAAGCCCAGACCAGCCCGACCATAGAACCAATCCGCTTCCGCGCCGGCAAAAAGAGAAAAGCCTACCGACAAAGAGCTGCGGCAGCAGAAGAACAAGAAGATGGAAACGACGGTGTAGCAACGGCGATTTCGCCCGCGCCAGTAGTGCCGTCGTCAAATCTGAAAGATGCCGATGCTGGGCGAGATGCAGACGACACAGGCGCAGAAGCGCAGAATCCTACAGAAAGAGATTCCGAGAGAGAAGACAATGCAGATGATGGCGACGACGACAATCACACAACGGAAGAATCAGCCGTCGCGGCAGCTCTGCGCCTTCGCAACGCTCGCCGCGCAGCATCTCGTCGAGGAGGCGTGGGATTTCGATCAGAAGGCCGATCGGCGCCCGGCGAAGAAGACGACGCGGAGCACGCTCTGGTACTGAGGGATCAGGATAAAGAAGCCGCAGCGGCGCACGACCGCATCGTGGGCGGCATCACGAATCGCTTCATGCACCAGACGGGCCTCCTTACCATCTTGGACGACTTTCACATGTACGTCGCCCAGGCTACCTCTGTTTTCTTTCCCCTACCGAGAGAACAATGTCAATTCAGACCATCCTGCTTTTCACTTTCAGAGCGCCGAACTAATCATTCAGGAATGCATACATAGAATCCCGCCTAGCTAGTCGCAACGCCGCCAACGCCCCCCAAGGCGGCGCATCATCATCATCCTCACAGCTCCCCCCTAATTCTTCGGGACACCCCCAAAACGACAATGGGAACCCAGCAGACAAGTGGCGCGACCAGCCCACCCGCCACGGCAAACTCGTCGAAGTCGACACGACGAACCTTGGCAATCAACAGATGAACAACGACAGCAAGCGCCGTCGCGTCGACACGGACACTGCCAAACCCGCTGCCAATCGCCGAGGGCGCAACCGCCGCAACAGCGAAGACATTGCGCGCGATGCCATGGTCGAGCAATTCCTCTCCGAGAATCGACGTAAGCTCTATCCCCCCTTTCCTATCGCATATGTATCAAGCAACCGTAACTAATCTTACATTCTCGCAGTCGACGTCTACGAAGTCCCCAAAACATACTCCACATCGACAGCAACAGCAGTCGCATCCTCCTCATCCGTCCCCGGCGCAGACCCCTCCGCCGACGACCGCCTCGCCGAGCAGTTCCGACAGCAATACTACGACGAAATGGCCCTGCGCCGCAAGAGGAAGCGCCCCGCGCCGACGCAGCAGCAGAAGCAGCAGCAGCAATCGGCGGATGTGCTCAAGGGACCGAAGCTCGGCGGCAGTCGGAACCAGAGAGCTGCTGTGAGAAACATGCTTTTGCAGCAGGAAAAGGATAAAAAGGGCAAATGATTTGGAACATGGCTATATGTTCCTTTAGAACAAAACTGGTACATAATTAATGAGCATAATTGGTAACTTGCGAGTTAAAAGGACAATGGGATTATGTCTCGACGACATTACAAGAACAAAATAGGACGATACAGAATTTTAGCGTATATAAATAATCAATTCGGAAATTTAAGACAACAGCGGCCGAATCTCAGATACCATGTAAGCATAATCATTTATTGACTGTCTTGTAAAACAAAAACAAAAACAAACCCATTTCTCATCCAAAATGACCGATTCCATCGTATACATCATAAAACCAAAATACCCCTGTCCCAACAGTGAAAGTTCATATAAACTGCATTCAAAAAAAAGCGTGCAGCTGTCCCAGCCACGTTACTCAAAAAAACACCTCCCATTGAATCCAATTGGCAAAACGAGGGCGTAAAATCAAAATCCAGTTCAACACCGACAAACAGCTGAGAACCCTGGGTGTACCCATGAACAAAGTGAATGAAGCCTATGACCAAAAAAAGGGTGGAAACCCAGAAAAGAAAACTCCAGTGGAAAAGACCGATATAGGAATAGTTGACCTTCCCAAAACAAATGGTAAAGGGTCGACAGAGGAGCTCGCTCGCTCCAATGTCGAGAAAGAATAGAAGACCTGTATCATGCTTCCTAATGCGCCTCCCAACTATTGGTTTATATAGGCGCCGAATATATATAAGTACGAAACATTGGGCTTTTTTCACGCATCGACAAAAGTGGTAGGGGAAAATATGGAAAGGGGTAGATGTCGTTCGGTGTATCACCGATAATCATTCATCTAATGTCCAACTGGAAGGGCTTGTAGCGGCCTCCAATTGTGGCACAGCGAGGGCACTTTCTCCGAGCTCCATGTTCAGACATGAGAACCTCGACGCAGCTCGAGCACAGTCCGCAGATGCACTCCGTGCAGGCATACGAATTCTTGAGTAGAGAAATGCCATGACAGGCGGCACAGTAGATTTGGATGTTTTGCGAGTTGTAGGTCGGGGAGGAGTCTGGCAGTCCACGAGATCCAATGTGGAAGTTCTCTCCGCTCTCGCCGCTCTCAACGGATGGGAAAGGCTCAATTACATCCTGGTTGTACGAGGGCGGTGTCAGGGCTTGCTGTAAAGGCGAAGCTTGATAGTTGTTGCTGGCGGCGGAGTGGAACTGGGGGTGGCTGAAGGGAGGCAGAGAGGCCCGGTGGATTGAGACGGGGGATTGAGGCATCTTTGATACAGTTAGAGATACTGCCGTGGAACACGGATGAGCACATTTCTCCTCGCCAGCGCGGCTTACCGGAGTGCGGTCCTCGTTAACGTCGCCCGCTGCAGATGCGGCCTGGTCCGCCGCATCAATCAGATCCTCCCAACGTTTGCCATAGTCGGCGGAAGGCTCGGCAGAGAGGGCCTTTCGATCGCGGCCGCCGGGCCCGATGCTCTCATTCTGTAGGCGCCGTAGCCAATCTGCCGCAGTGCCGCGCGAGGGCTTCTTCTTATGGTTGGATTCGCGATTCTTCTTAGATATAGACTGCTTGCGAGGCCGGGTAGGTCCCAATGGGCGCTGGAGTGGAGGTAAAGTAGAGGATCGCCCGGGTGGTGAGACGTTTAGAAGAGAAGGTAGAATCTCGCGAGGCCTGTTGGAAAACGGATCGCTCGTAATGTTGTTGAAGTTGATGGGCGGCAGCTCAATGGACTTTCTAGGTCTGCGCCGAGCATCCAAGTCGGAATAGTATCCCTGACGCCAATGAGAAGCTCCATGTTAGCGGCCCTCTTTCAAGACATCGTGGGGCATCCCATTATCGATAGTTACATCCGATAAGACGCCCTTCTATCGATAGAAGCCGCCGCGGGGCACATGTGATGATGCATGCATTCTGCGACATTGGTCACTTACCTCCATGTCGGATTCCCTCTTTAAATCAGCCAAGGCGGCTGCTGCACTGGCAGTTCCAAGAATGGAGCTGGTGCCGGGCAGAGGCTGGTCGTCGTGCCGCGGCGTCCCGGGATTGCTCGATTCGTCCCTATAGAATGAATGGCGATCATGGAAACCTTGAGCGCCCTCATTAGCGACACATACAGAAGAAACAAGGTCAGTGAAACCAACTGGAAGCAGCTGTGGTTGGCGTTCCATCCTGGCGGCGGTCTTGCGCCGGGGTGTTGATCATGAGCAGGAAGCTTTCCTCGGTGGCGGGAAGCTTGGAAATGTAATGCTCAGGATGCGCACGGCGAATATGCTCCTGCATGGAGCGGTATCTCTTTTCCTACAAGGCGAAGCACGGCATTAGAGGCATGTTTTATAATAGTTATCATAACAGCATTGAGAGAAATCGGGCGAGGCCGGCAGTGGCTGAAGCAAGGCAAAACTGGAATACGAGGGCTGAAGCAAAAGCAGGCTGAGAGGGACAGGCCACGGAGCAAGACAAGCAATCAGTACTCACGCCGATGCATCGTTTGCGACAGCTTGAGCCGTCCTGGTTTCGGAGCGGACAGACGACCTCATTCTGAGAGTCTGTGATGGAAAAGGACGAAGTCAAAGTAGATCTTGGAGGCATCTTGGACCTCGGTAGAAGCAGCGGACGTAATGTCTGGCAGTGAAGCTTGGCAGCTTGCTCAATTGGTCGATGAGAGCGATCAGCTAGTCGAGTCGACTCATTCGACGGCGGCGACTGCGAGCAAGAAGTACTGAGGCTCGATTCGCCGCCTATGTCGGATGCCCGCGTCTATAGAGACTAGAGCAAAGGACAAGAGCGAAGGAAGAATGATGATGATGAGATGAGAGCTGAGGGCAAAAGAAGAGACAGATAAGAGCTATTCTCTGCTCTCTCGGTTCGAGCTCGTTAAGCTCAGCTCAGGTATCCGCCGGCGGTTCCTGGAACGTAGCCAAGCAGCTATTGCGCCGCAGCCAAAAGTTAAGCCGCGAGCTTGAAGCTTTTCTCGAAGCAAAGTCGTCGAAATGTACCCATATGCAGGCCAAAGTGGGTTTTCGGTTTTCCGAAAGCGACAAAACGTGGGCGGCAGGTAGCCGAGGCACTGGACACGGAAGAGGGTGTATGGCAGGACTGAGAGAGAGATGAGATGCAACGATGCAGCTTAAATACGACTGCGGGTTGAGTGCTACTGGTACACGGTATGAGGTCTGGTCTGGTCTAGATAGTGGCGAAGCAAGAGACGGAGGTGGGATGAGATGGGATGGGTAGAGAAGAGATGGGAAGAAGATGAGACAGGCTACGAGCTCGGCCAAGGTTTGCAGCTGGGGGAGGGGACTGCGACGTACAGTGTACTGTAGGCGTCCTCGACGAGAGGTACCCGGCGTGCCACCTGCCCGGCCCAGCACGGCGAGGTACCCTCCGGCCGGATGAAATGATCAGGTCTGCAGAGTGTCACTGGAGGGAGCGCTGGAGGGGCGCTGCCGTTTTTTTACTGGGGGACGCCCTGCCTTGCCAGCCGGAGCAGCTCTGAGAGTCTCGGAGGCGTGTGAAGCGAGAAGGAATGTGTGTGGACAGCAGAGCTTGAATCAATCAAGGCACCGGGCCAGCCATGTAGCGGCAGGTAGCGGGTACTTGGGACATCCTACGGGGGACTAACGCTGCTAAAGCTCCCTGGCATATGCACATGCGGCAGCGCCAGAAGGTCCCTTGTGATGGGGGAGTGGCCAATGGGCGAGCTCGCAGGGCACTGGCAGGAGCTTTACTGCGCATGGGTCAATTCGATGCTCTGCGCAGGACTCGATTTCACTGGAAGCAGCCCAGTTGACAGGCACTGCAGCAATATTGATATCATCTCAGCTCTCTGTTGCCCTCGCCTCTCCGGACTGATATCGATTGATGCTCGAGCTTCAACCGTACTCTGTACTTGTCACCAAGTTCTTGGAGACGGCTCAGCAAGTCCCCGCCATGGAAGAGGAATAATCACAACATCAACCCGCTCTCGTGGCAAAATCATGGATCAATGGAAGCTGCAGCATCTTTGCCAGGCAGGGCGCACTGACTCGGGACCCTTGGGCGGGGCCGCGCTACTCGTACAAAACGCAACGCAACGAATTGAATGCAGCGCAACGATTGAAACTGCAGCTCTGCTCACTGCACGGGGTTTCAGCTGACCGGCAGGCGGGGCAGAGGGTGCGAAACAAGGGGAGCTTTCTGGGAGCTGTGGTCACTGCTACCAGCTAGCACAGATTCAGCCTAACGGGATTCAATGCAATACGGGGCTTTTTATAGAGGCGGCGTGGTGGCGGCTCGATGGCAGCGGAGCTCCCGAGAGGGTAAAGGATGGGGAGAGAAAAAATAAAAAAAGTCATTGTGAAGTTGTCCAGAACTGACGAGTGAATAGGTTGCTGGGCGAATCAAGGACGATCCCTGGCGTGTGTCTTCGCCAGGATAAAAGCTATAGACCCTATCGACCCTTTGCAAGCTGCCTGGCCCAGCAAATCTTTCCCACTTAGGCAAGAGAGTGATAAGCCAAGCTTGGCTGGGGAGCAGGGAATGCTCGCGGCTAGAATGTACCGCCAGGCCTGCAGTACCTCGCAAGTACAAGCTCGAGTCGTTCTGCTGCTTCTACAGCTGCTACAGTATGTGTACTGTACTCTGTTTCCACGCATACGACATGGAAGCAGCTCGTCCAAGACCTGGAGAAGCTGATGCCGCTTCTGGACGCCGGCGGGTCCGGAGAGGGGCGTCAGCCAGCCTCTGTAGCTCCAGTGCAGCGCACCTCAAGGCCTGAAGAAGCTGCTGCTGCTCAACTCAAACTGCTATTGTACCAAAGGTGTGTGTTGCTGTAGTCTAACCAACTTGTACCTCGTCGGGCTGGCCGGCAGCGTCTGAATAGCAAGCTGTAGCCATCAAACGAGGCTAACAGCTGCTACTGAGCTGCGGACACAGGAGCTGCGAGTAAGTGTGTGTTAGTTTCGCCCAAAGGCGGTGGCGGTTTAATAATACGACGCAAGAGACGAAAACCTCTTTTTGTTTTCCCCCGGCTGCCGTTTTCGCATAAAAGAAGATGAAAAGCTTTTAAGCGCCACTGACTAGCTAGAACTCGGACGACTGACATCACTTTTTTGCTTCTTCCCTGTTGCCGCTGGGGGGTTCCTCCGGCCGAAAACTGACGTGCAGAATGGATATCGACGACAGGGGTCTTTTTTTTTTTTTTTTTTTGTCGTCCAAAATAAGTAGGAAAAAAAAGAATCGTTCGACAGGTTCTGTCCTTGTTTCTCCCCCATTGTTGCTCTTCGTAGACTAGTTGAGATTGTGGAATAAATTATGGAGATTGATGCGCCCACCTATTTATCTGGGCGTGGGCAGAGCTTTTTGGAAAGCTTTGACGCCCTCGTTAGCCCCAAGACCAGGACCAAGACCAGACCAGAAAAACCGTTTTGTGAAGGAGTTGGTTGTTTCAACAATAGCAGCACAATGGTCGGCACAATAGCAGACTTTGTTCCAGAATATCAACACTTGTCGCCATCTATTTTTGTTCATTCTACAACATCAACGCTTCTAGATGGCTACTTACGCTGACATGACGTTGCTGAATCAGCTGCCGGGGGTGGGAGTTTCGCTCTATACTCGGAAAGATACCGACACGGCTGGTCTTGACAAGGGGACGAGAGTGGTTCGCAAAAAGAGGCGTCAAGCTTTGCAGTCGTGACATGTCGTGCTGGAATCTTTGACCAGGTTTCTAGAAGTCCAACAACCCTGGGAAATCTGTTGACACGAGTCAAGATGAAAGCCTGTTTTACCAGATTCTCGAGCCCGAACCGAAGCAGAGGCGTAGTGAAATGATTCAGTATCTAAGCACCTTAAATAGGCGGTTCTATCATGATTCTATCCTTCCATACGTAGCACTAGTAGCATCTCTCTTTGCTACTCCTTAGGCACTGTGGTAGGCTCAGAAGGGCAAGAATAATCTCAGCTAACTTAGTAGCTCGTATAGAGCAGCTCGGCAGTGGAAATTCCTAACCAGTACACCCACCTTTAACAGACTACAGCTAGCAAATTGTAGTAGGAATATCCGACGTTAGATTCAAAATGCATATAGATTCGATAGTTGTGATACAGGCATTCTCGTTAATGCTATCCCCCGGCTGATGGGCAATGTAGTACATGAATACATCTGTTTGGTGACGCTCGCGGAGAAACGGGAGTAACGCTTCAGCCTGATTGGATTTCGGATTATTGTCAAAAGTGGTTGGTTGACTTACACTCTGAGGGAGCGCTGCCTCTTAGAGCGGGGTTCGATCCCGTGGCACATGAAGCTGGTGACTTCTGCGTGATAGAAATCAAAGAGTTTTATTTTATCCAGAACCGGGAATCGATACATCTGCCTGAACCCAAAGATTCACTCACAGGAAAAGAAGCGAAAAGCCATGCCGGCATACCTTGAAGCCAATGTCTTGTGGTGGAACAGCACCTCAATGTACATTAGCTGCCCCTATTGCAGCGACATCCATCATCATGGCTTTGTTGGGTATCGGGAACAATACCGCGTCACGCACTGTAAATCGTGGGGCTCATACAAGATTTGCTTCCCCCTCAATGGACAATATGAGATTGACAAGAGCAGGGGATATTATGTTTTTGCAGGAGCCGACCCATCTGCATATTTCGCTCGCTTCGATCCCGTGGAGAAGGTGGATGTGAGTAGTAAACGCAAATGGTACGAGGCAAAAGAAGAAGATGAGGCGTATAAGACTTACTGCGACCAGCTTCAGCAGCGTCGCAAGGCTCTTGGTCGAGAACCCAGTCGAGAATTCAAACCTGTCACAAAACTTCAAGTTACGGTATCAGACATGGTCGAGGGCAGGATTAAAGAATTACGGGCCTATCTTGAGACTTCGTCTGAGAAGGACCTTTTTCTTCATGGCGTGGAGGCTTTTCAATGGCTCGAACATGATATAGACGAGTGGGATGCCTACCAAGACCTTCTCCAAAGCGGCGAAGCTGAAAACATAGAGCCTCCTGAGGAGAGGATCCTTAAGACCTCGACATCTGGTGAAACGGCTCTGCATATGGCTGTCCGCGAGATGTACCCAGATATAGTCAAACTGCTACTTGACTATGGTGCTGATCCGAACGCAAGGACGGTAGATGGACGGACCCCGTTGATGGAAGCAGCTCTTTGGGGGCGTCTGGATAATGTCAAACATCTTCTTGATCACGGAGCAGACAAGTCTATACAATGCGTGCGAAGAGGGGTGAGGCTTCTAGCCGTTGATTTCGCCAAATACACCAAGGACAATCGTAAAGAGCGATACAAGCGATCCGCTGGGGAGCACCAGGGCTATAAGGAAGCTACTTACGACAGAGACGAAGAACGTGAGGCAATTGTCCGAGAGCTGAGTGATGAGACTGCGAATGATGGCCATTGCACTCAGGCTTCCGGACTGCGTCTTCAGGGCTTTGCTTCCACGTCGGTGATGGACGGAGGGGCCATCATCTCTATGCTCGCCAACTTCGACGTTCCTAGCAGGAACAAGACGATAGGTATCCTCTTCCGAAGTGAAATGACTGGCACATCGGCGTTCCCACCAGTTGCTGCCATGAGTGGATGGTCACACGAACCGAATTCGGAACTCAACGTCCAAATAGCAGGGAGAAAATGGACGGATGAAGTGTTTTACTTGTGCCAGATTACTGGACATGGACTGCCTCGGCATGGGTATGACCGGGGTAGACCTGGGCAGTACTATGCTTGCCATGCAGAGAAGCAGTTAATTGCATATCTAGTGAGCAAACACATGTTTCTTCCGTGCGATACTGACGATGAGGCGGATTTTGGAATGTCGAGTTTGAGTCTGGATGACCAAAGTTTTCAGGAGAAGGCCAGGAAGCTTGTGGATATTGAACCGCCTCAGAGACTGAGAAATGCTGTGATCCTGGTGTCTCGCAGGGTGTGCGATGACTGCTGTGCTTTTGTTGCTGCTGTTAATGAGGCATTGGGGCTGAACATCGAGGTGCGAGGTGCGAGCTCGTGCATTTGAGGTGCTGGTGTATGAATGATTCTTGGATGCTCTTCTTGTGGGTATGAACATGTATTGAATATGTGCATGATTGTCTAAGCTAGCTTTCAATGTTGTTTGAGCTGCAGTCCTGGTGAAATAACATCAATACAGTTTCAAGGCTTAAAACAGCTTGTATACCCAGTAACAGTCCAGTCAATGATGATTATAATAGCTAAAACGAATTTGTCTCGCCCACACAAATGAGATGCCCTCACATCTCCCAGGGTATCGCGCATCCATCTGTCAAGCCACGTCGACATTGGCAATTGTCTACTTCTGCAGACCTATCCACCAATATATGATATCTAAGATAAAGCAAACGCAGTCCTTTCTCTCCCTCCTTTAATATCTCTCTCTTTTCTAAATTTCCCAAGACTCAGCAGAATCTGTCCCCCTTTTACTTCATCTGCTTCAAAATCTCACTCAGGAAATCCTCAAAGCTCAACGTAATATATCCATCCCGGTCGTCATCATACCTCTTGAACACATCCGTCATGCGCTTCAGCGAGATACACGCCTGAACAAACAGGTCAAAGCTCATGACATTCTCATTGCGCTTGTCATACGTGCGGAACAGCAGCTCGACAAACTGCGGGCTGAGGCGGTAGCGGAAGGCGATGAGGGCGTCTGTGAACTCGGGCAGAGAGATGCTGCCGCTGCGATCAACGTCGAAGCGGTCGAAGAGAGTGCGCCACGAGGCGAGGAAGGACCAAAGGCCGCAGAACTCGTTGAAGCCAATGGTGCCGCTGCGGTCTGAGTCGAACATGCGGATCATCATGCGGACGGTTTGGATGTCGAATGCGGTCCAGTCGCCGTTGACCAGGGCTGCTGAGAGCTCCTTTTCGGATAAGTGCCCAGTTCCTAAGTTTGGAGAGATGCAGTGTTAGTCCATCGCTCAACTTCTTGCTACAAAGCCACATCGACAGCTTTTAGGCCGTGTCTCCTCACCATCTTTGTCAACAGCCCTAAACAAGGGCAGCAGTGTCGGGTCAGCTCCATTCGCATCGTTGGCGGGAGATGGCGGTGGCCTGGAGGCCGCAGCAGGGTGGTGTTGAGCTGCCGGGCGCTGGGCAGCGGCAACAGGAGGCGGTGATCCTAGACCATACGCTCCTGGGTGATGAATCGGTGATCTGTTGTCGTGTCGCTGCTGCGGCGGTGGCTGGTCGTATCTCGGTTGTCCAGGACCATGTCCGCCTGTGTTTTGCCGTGGGGGATGGTCGTAATGCTGGTCGTGTCTGGGAGAAGGCTGCTGGTACTGCGGCTGGTGGTATTGCTGCTGTTGCGGCGGTCGATCGTATCTCGCCTGTGGAGGCGGTCCGCCATGATGTGGTGGCACCGAACCTGGCTTCTGTAAAGACACACATTCTGGCTGGTTAACTTCTGCCGCCATTCCTTCTCGAGACGGTCGGTTCAAGCAAGACTCACGGGCTCAGGCTCGGCAAATCTGTTGTTGGCGACTGAGTTAGTGGGCTGGTGCTTCGCATCATGGGGGCGCGATGGGGCATACCTGGGCAGAGCGTCTTCGTCGTAAGGGCGCTGATAGGCCATCTTTGGTTATGCGAAAATGAAGAGAAACGGCGAATGAAGGATACGGAACACAGAGAGGTATTTCTATGAGGTGGGCGATGCGCGCTCGTTGTTCGTAGAAACTTCTTGAATCGAGAGACAGCCCAAGGTGGGGGAGATGAGAAACAAGCAAAGGTGTAGCAGCAAATGCCTGCGCGGGGCAGAAAGGCTTGAAATGACGGCCTATATAAGCCAAGATTAAGACGCAGAATAGGGGCTACAAGCCTGCAAGCGTTCGGAAGCAGGAGCCGAGCTGTGTCAATTCCAAGCGACGCGCCGACGTGGTCTTTAAGATTGCAGCTGGAAAAGGGCGAGAGAAAAAAGCGTATCGCTGGATTGTGCCTTGGCGCGAGGATGATGCATCAAGTCGTAAACCTGGTCGAGCACTGCCGGCGATGCGATACTCCGTGCCGTGGCAGAGAGCAATACGCGTTAACCGTCTCTCAGCTCAGCTGCAAATCCGCCACACAGACACAGTCCTCAAAAGCTTAGTTTAGGTTCCGACGTCTGCAAGCAAGACGATCCCTGTGCCTTGCGCCAGCTTCTGGGGCGGGGTGCCCTGGAGTGCCGCGCCTCAATTGAATCCTTCCAGCCGTCCATTCAGGGCTCGTCGTTCCGTGAGCACAGGAGACGAGACTAAAATAGAATCACGGCCGTCTGTTTTCTCATGTCGATCGATAATTATGCCCATCCCGGCAAAGACGCCCAAGGTGTCAGCCAAAGCCTCAATTTTCGCTTCTGGGTTGCTGGTTGTCCGCCAAGCGGCCAAGAGAGGCGCTGAACGCTGGAATCCATGTATGGGAGATCAAGATCAAAAACAGCATCAACGACTGCTGATCCTTCCATTGGAAACTTGCACAGCCGCCACGGGGTTCATGAGGCTCTGCGCATCATCCAATGACATCCAGACCCCACACTAGGTAGTAGGTTTCTCTCTCTGTTCGCTCTTCGCGTCGTCCAGGTCACGAGGTTCAACCTGCATTATGAACACAGGTAGCCTTGCCCACCTACCTAAGCTGGCGAACGAATCCATTCGTAGAATCCTATTCGCTCAAATTGAGACCGGGCGAGGTTGCTGCAATTTGTTTCTTGTCGAGCTCTTAACATGTCACCTTGTCATGACTCGATAGGCTTGCTTTGTAATCATGTCCACTGTCGATATAGCATCTCGTTTTCTTACTTCACTCAACTTGGACTCATTGTGTTTCCAGCAAAACGCTCCTCAATGAGGCTGTCCCCTCCCTTCAAGCCTTGCCGGCAAATCTTTTATTCACCAAACCTGTAGAAGACTGCTCTTTGTTATCCTCATTTTGTATTTTATCCCTCAGTTTCCTCGGTAGTGCATCTATTTAGTCAGCCCTGAGCAACGGGTAAGATAGAATATCTCGCGTGACCCGTTACAATGACTGCATCCGACAATTCGTCGGAATTCTGGATTTGTGGATATGGGTAAGAATCTTTCTGAGACGTGGCACTGCTCTGCTCGGCTTACTTCTCTGCTGATGCCCTGCTCCTCTGCCTGTTTCGTACATCTGATAGCTGATGGGTGCCCAACCTGCAGGAGCCTCATATGGAAGCCCCCTCCCTGGTTCGGTATATATCCGCCTACCCATACATATAAGATATTACCTCAAAAGGTCTTCCAAAAATAACTAACACCGGGTAGATAGAAGAGTGCCGGGCTGGATAACTGGCTATGTTAGGCGTTTCTGGCAGGTGTGTATCTTTGAATCGTCCAGTGACGGTCTCCCGTCATCAGTCATTCGTCTCTCCTTTTTCTCCAAGGCTGCGGATAGCTAACCATAAAACAGGCTAGGTATGACAGCGACTGTGGACTTCTTGGAAGAGTAGTTGAGTCCTAAAGGAACTGTTCCAATGCTAACCCAACTGCTGCCATAGCGAGGACCATCGAGGAACCCCAGAAGCCCCCGGGCGAGTAGTTACTCTCATTGAACGGTCTCACTGGGAACAACTCACCGATCACCACGATTCTGCTCCCGATAAGGTATGGGGCGTGGCCTACCGAATCGAAGCCGACCACGTCGCAGAAGTTAAAGAGTATCTTGATATCCGAGAAATCAACGGCTACTCCATCCATTATACGCCATTCTATCCTGCCGACGGCTCTTCTCCCATCCGGACGCTCGTCTACATTGGCACGCCTGATAACGAGCAATTCGTCGGGCCTCAAGATCCCCAGAGACTTGCGGAGCACATCTTGCGCAGCCGTGGCCCCAGTGGGCTGAACAAGGACTACCTCTTCGGCCTCGATACAGCTCTGGCTGAGCTCTGTCCAGAGAGTGAGGATGTCCACGTTAGTGATCTTGCACGCCGTGTGAGGGCTCTCGAACTCGCTGCCAATGGATCCATGAAAGCTCCCCAAGATTTGGACCCCGTTTCCAATTTCAAACAAGAGGCCAGCACACAGGAAGCGGAGGAGATCGAAAAAGTTGCTGTATAAGCAAGGCACACAAAACACAGACGAAAACTTCAACAAGTCGCACTGAACGCAAATGCTTTTTTCCTTCTCACCCCTAATGATAGAAATGCCGCCCCATCTGTCAAACTGGCCGACTTAGATATTAATCATAGCCCGTCATTAACGTCGCCAATCTCATAGTTGGCCTCCCTTTAGAAAGGTGGCCCACAAATATGGTTCCAATATCACCCCAGATGTCTCTACCAGAAATCTCTCCCATGTCCTAGTCCGTGATCCCGGCCAGTCCCTCCCACAAACGATGGTGCAAGAACCACTCCTCTTTCTTTTTGGATTCCAAAAGCACAAAGATGGGACAAGTAAAATATCGGCAGTGAAAAAAAGATGAAAAAAGAAATCCTCCCTCTCCAAATAGCTTCTCGTCGAGCAATCCTAATAAAAGGCCGAACAGCACATCCATATATCGAAAGAAACACAAATCCGGGGTATATCTTGAACGCTCATAGATGTTCCATCTTCGGACTTCTGGAAGATGCCGCTCGCGAAACCAAAAGAACACGCCTAGGTCTTTATTCTTCGATATTACGGCTCTGGAAGGTCTCTCAGCCTTTCTCTGTGGGAAAACGGGGAAGACTTTGGATGAGAATCTGCGGCGGCTTTATTGGACTTGCTTAGTAGGATCCGCCTCCTTGCTGAGGAGGCTGCGGCGGCTGCTGAGGACCATTTTGGTAGTTGGGATACTGGGCTGGGACACCGTATCCTAGAAGCAGGGGTTAGCGCTTTCCAAGCACGAGCGAGCACGCGCCGACAATGGCAACAGTCTGGCTTTGAAATACCTTGCGGAGGCATGCCATATTGAGGCTGCTGTTGCGGGTAACCACGACCATACGGGGCCTGTTGATACATGTTTGGAGCGCCATAGCCAGGTGCTCCTCCGTATGCCGGTGCTCCGTAGCCTCCTCGGCCTCCGTAAGACTGGCCGTTGCCACGGTTGCCAAATCCTCCTCCGCCTCGAGGGCCATTATCGGATGCCTTATCAACACGAATGGTTCGCCCGTCAAACCTAGCAAAAAGATCAGAACTCTTCTACCACAAAGCAAATCCAATCCACAAAGAATTTGTGAGAAGACGCAGAAAGGAGAAGCCAAAATTCATACTCGACATTGTTCATGGCGTCAATAGCAGCTTGGGCATCAGCTTCTTGCACGTATCGCACGAAGCCAAAGCCACGGCTGCGGCCGGTATCTCGATCCTTCACAACAACCTTGACGAAACCAGATTAGAAAAACACTCCGCGCACGAGTTGCCGCAGAAAGGGGGTTGTCATCGGTTGAGATAATACACGCCATTGGCATTCATGAATCAAATCCAAGCCAGGCGAACCAAATCAATCAATCAAACAAGTTGGGCTGTGCCCCGGGGCGTTATCAGATGAACAAAGGGCAAGCTTACCGCTTCCTCAACGGCGCCAAACTCCTCAAACTTTTGGCGAAGAGTGGCCTCTTCGGTGTGCCATGCCAGGCCGCTTTAACTGTCAGTCAGGAGCTTGTCCAAATCGTCTCCACGACGTGGGGGCGAATGCAACGACATCGCGACTGAGACAACTCACCCAATGAAAAGCTTCGACATTTCGAGATGCACGAGGTCTTGTTTTTTTCTGATGCTGGTGGATGTGACAGTCCTTGTCTAGAGTTGCGATACCCTGACCGAATGTTCTAATATTGTCAGGCGGGGTGCAGAATCGGGATGTATAGTTGAGTGTAGGGGAGGGGGGAAAGATTGCAAGAACTAGTCTCAACAGGTGATAGCAGATGGCCTGGAGAATCAACGGCTTGGGCAGGGCAGTGTCAAGTCCTCTAAGCTGCATATGGCGCGCAAAAGCCACCACTTGGTGGCGGCGCTGTCAACGTCCAAGCAAACCTCCCATAGTGTCATCTGGCCTTGGATACTATGGGGTATTACTGTGTGAGCAACATGCGGTTTGTGGCTCTCTAGGACACCCCGCTAGCCTGGCTAAAGGCAGGCATAGGGTAGCATGCCTCAACGTCAAGGGGGGGTCTGGTCGACAAGGGCTGGCAACAACGTACGAGAAGAAGAGAGAGCTTGCTTGCTTGGATTGGCCGAGAGGCTACAGCCAGATTCCAAGAGCTGTCGATGCGTGCTGGATGTCAAAAGTGATGGGAGAATCGCCAAAAGCTAGTGCTCCAGATGATGGCAGTGCCAAGCTCAAGCCACCAGTACAAAGAGAGGGCGCAAGACGGATAAAGGTATGGGAGAGACAGCAAGAGAGCGAGCGGGAGAAGTGACGGTGACGGTGACTGCGATAGAACACGGAGGCCAGACACGCCAATGGCGTACCATGCGATACTGCAGCGAGGGACAGGAAATATGCAGACTACTGCGCGGCCTTACCTAGCAGACTGTTGCTGATTCGTCGTGGTCAAACGGCTTGTCCAGGCCTAACAAGAGGGCCACACAACGTGGTTGTGGCTTGCTGATCTCGCCCTTTCAGCGATCGACGCCGCTGTCCTAAGATATGCGCTAATTAAAGTGCCCCAGGTCCTGTCTAGAAGCTGGACTATGCTGGCAAGATGGCCGCGGCGCGTCGGATAGTGTGTTGTGAGGGAGCCTTGCTGGTGCGGATGCTTATCGGGTATCACGGCGGGCCTCGAGCAGGCGGGCGGACGATGGAGCGCGCAGAAGCCTTGAGAGTGAAGCCGCGGTCGCAACGGCAGAGAGAGCTGAGATGAGGTTTGTGGAAGGGAGAAAAAGAGAAAAAGGGAGCTGAGAAACACTGCCGTGGCTCTTGCTACCAGCTGCTCGAGTCCGTGCTGTGCCTTGCGGTACGAGCTCCAAGTACAAGTACCTGCAACTCGCTCGCCAAACGCTGGCGGCTGGCGTTATCAGACGCACCTTCTCCTGCAACTGCTGCTACTTGGCAGCTACTTTGAGTGCCACCACGTACGCGGCATAACTGCAGGTGACCGCCTCGTAGCGGATAATAGAGCCAGGCTAATAATGACGTAGCCGGCTCAATAAGAGCCAGAAGGAGCCCCGGACGAACTACAAGTTCTGCCTGCCAAGGGCGATTGGGATCGAAAGGCATTCGCATCGTCTTGGATTCATGCGTCTCGTCTGCTCATCCGTTGGTGATGGCACCGGGGCCGTGAATGTTGCCAATGATTACTAGTGCTGTTGCTGCTATGGACGAATACCTGCCATGCACCTCGTAAGGAGAGGAAAGTGCATGCTACATTTCCACCAGGGAGGTCAATGCAGACCCGGCTGTGCCACCAGCTGCTGAATGCCGTTGGTGTGGCATCCCTCGTCGTTTGTCTTAGACTCGATGGAGGACCTGTGCTGATTCTATCACATACGGCAATTTGGAGTGCGATCTCAAGTGACCGAGCTCTCCGTACTTTGATAATTCTCCGTGCAAATCCTATTTGCTGTACCGACCGAGTATCCATAACACGCTACAGCACCTAATGAAGAAGAGATGGCGTGACCGGGGCTTGGATTGGGAACAAGCGGTGCCGGGGGGTTGAGCTACTATGATGAAGATGATGTACTTTTACGAGCATTATCAGACCGAGGGCGGGCGTCGTCCCTGCAGCAAAACAAAACTACAAGTCGATGAAGACTAATTGGCCTTGCATCCGCGGCTTACTCTTTTCACTTCCTCCGTATATGTGGTATTCTGAGTTCTCGCTCCCATGCCGAAGACAATATGGCCACACTGACTCAGTACTGTGTCTCCGTCACAGGCCCAAGATCTGTTGGGTGGGTGTTTATCAAAGGTGCATAATACAGAGCAACCTTTTTGGCTCTTGGCTCTTGGCTCTCGGCTCTTGGGCAGGCCGGCACTTGCTGGCTTCCCGCATACGACGAGGACGGCTGCAGTTCAATGGCACCATCATCGATTTCCTCTTCCCTCACATGCGGGTACAACCAACAGCAGTCCAGCTCACCAGAGGTGAAGCACCCTGCTAGTTCCACTGCGATGCCGATAACTTGATTTTGAGCCGTGCTGGGCCCCCCGGTCGGTAAAAGGCTCAGGAACAGCCCCCAAAAGCCAGCCTGACCGTAAGCTAGCCACTAGGTGCGAGAGGGATCCACGTCAACCAGTCTGTCGTCTGTGAACCCCTGATCTAATCCTGCCAGCCGCACCCAATGGGATGGCCAGAAGTGGGCGAGCAGCCTGTCCAGATCTCTGGCTTGTGAGTGCTAGAGTCCCTTTGATTTGCTCTTCAGCTGGCTAGAGCAAAGCACAGCCTTCCCAGTCCACTCCCGGTGCCTGGCCGGCATTGGCCTCTTGATAGGGCGCCACGCATTATTGCCCAATTGCTTGTCGTACTTCGTATACGGCTTCGTGCCATTGGCACAGTAAGCCGCCCTACCGGCATTCCCTTGCATTGGACAAGTGATCCGTCCGCCAGATGCTGGCACCGCTACCTGGGTAGCAATAGTGGTCAGTATACGATTTGGTACAAGGTCACAGAACGGGATCCGAGCTTTGGCAATCCAGGACCTTGCGCGCGCTTTTCCTCGGCTCCACTCTCAAAAGTCCACCGACCCGAAAGTCGGATTCGACCCCATCAACCATCTAGCCTACAAGGCGGGTCATATATGGCCTCGTGTTTCGGTTGGTAATCAGGCCTTGAGATCTCAGTGCGCGTAACAGCTGCTAGCTGAGGATCGCCCAGGGAGCATTCAATGTGTCCACAGGCTCATTCGCAACCATACCTCGATATATACCGGCACTACCTATCTTGGCATAGCCATTGCCTGTGTCCAGCAATTAACCGCTACCCTCCAGCCCTAGTGTGGCACTGGTCCTACCACACCTCATAACGGTTGTGTCAAAGATCCGCCTACCTGGTACTAGCACGGCAGCATAAGGTTGTTTGTGTATAGGAGAAGGGGACGTCGTCCTTGCTCCTTTTGTTGCTTGATCCGAGCCACCACTGCCTGTAAGCAGCAACGCCGCCGGCGTCAGCTTCCGAGGCTGGTATTCTTCGCATAAGATACTAGCCCATCTCCAGCCGCTACCCTGCTCCTGCGCTTCGCTAGCATCACCATACCTGCTGCAATCTCCACGGATGATGATATCTGGCAAGGCCATCCCGTCTGCTATACAGCATCTTGACTGCTTGGCTAGTCGCTGCCAATCATGGGCCTGGTAGCATCTCAGAGCGGGGGAGGGTACTTATCCACTTTGGGGCAAGCCGCACGCACGTTAATTAATTTAGAGGGTCCTCTTTTATATGCCCAGAGCCTATGGGACAGCAAATCGGTGCATGGCACAACCTTGCTGCTTTAGGCAGCGCCACTACAATCCTAGAGCACAGCAGGTACGTTACCAGCACCAAGCAGTCGATGAATACTGTACATGCACCTCCCAGCCAGTTCTCAGCGACCGCAAATATGCCTCGCGGCGTCAAGCCCAGCTGTGGCCACGGCCTTTGGTTCCTGCCAAAGGATGAGAATGAAGATTTACTTTACTGGTTGGAATGATGGCTGCTGCTTGGCCGATATGTGTAGCTGCGAAAAGCTGCTTCCTGCCTCCTACACGAGTATCAGCTTCCTCCAGCTGTTTCGTGGCAAGCACGGCTCTTGTCGTATATAGAAGACGAGGCACATATATCTTCCACCAAGAGCCAGACTCGTAAACACTTGAATAGATTTGATGGCAGCTCACTTGATTCTCCGTGCCAAATCGCTTGGCCACCGTGCTCGTGGCTTGCTTTGATTCTTTCTAGCTATCAAATCGTTTCCAGTCGGCTGCCACCTGGCATCAGCATGACGCGTCACGAGTATCGTGGTTCTACAAACAGGAGCACGGCCTACCAGCGAGACCAGAGCCGTTGTTCAGCTGTTCAATCTCCTGTTGCCAATGACGGATGTCTCTCCTCGCGGGCCGACTTTATCCCCTCCTGGTTAAATCACATGCAGAACAATCCGCCTCCAGATATTCCAAAGCCAAAAAGTCCTCTTGATCCCAATAATCTCTCGTGGCATCCTAATGGGCTCACGGCTGTTCGTATTCAGCTGAACCCTGGTACTAGACACTACCAGTCATCAGATATCTTTATCCAAGACAGCCCATCACGGTCGCCTCAGCTGGATCAAGGATGCCATCATCACCATCGCCAGCCAGCCCCAGACAGCGATGCCAGCAAGAACTTGCACGATGGAGAGCGACATAACCATACCACACGACCAGCATCAACCACCTCAGAGAATCCGTTAAACAAGAACTATGCTTTCGAGAAGCAACCTCGGCGGAAGACTCGACGAGATCGCTACGATAGCACAAAGTCAAAGGTTAGACGAGTGGATAAGGGAAACGGAAAGAAGACCTCGGCCCGCGTTTCAAAAAAGGGGAGACTGCGATCTAGCCGGGAAGTCATGGCCAACTTCAGATCACCAGCGATTGCACACCCAGGTGAAAAGATTACGGTGATTTCCATTCTATCTCTTGACATCGGCAACTGGGAGAAAAACTAACATTCAAAAGCTTGAACAAAAGTTCACCCCCGGCTTGTTCGTCAACGGGCGTAGCTCGGCCTCGTGTGCGTAGGTGCCATAAATTTGGGCCGACTCTGCTTCTAACATCTCATTAGTGGCCGATTTGGCATTCAACGATATACCCCTGAGCCACGAAAATGTCAAAACATGCGAAAAGGGACATCCGTCGAATTCCGAACCAAGACAACGGAAAAAGAGAAACTCTCGTCCAGACGAGACTGAGATGTTTGCTGACGCCTTGAAACGACTGAGAGCAGACTGTCCACCCCCAAAATCTGCTAGCCGCCCTACCAGCACCGTTGCTTCTACCATTACTTGTACGCGACGCAGTAACAGAGACAATAACGAGCGACCACTGCCGTGCGATAGCCCTACACCGCGAAGCCATACGCCACGAAGCCTGTCAACTCGTAACCATCCGGCGGCTGTCAGTTCGAGCGGCAGTCTTACACAGAAAATTCAACGGAGACATATCATAGAACAAGATCTTTCTGCTGTCAGAAGTCGTGGAGAACACACACACAACGGTCAGAATACTGCTGGCTTTCCTAAATACCAAGATAAAGGCGTTATGGTGAGCCCCTGGATGCACCAACGGGCCAGAGAGAATCTGCCATATGATAGTGGCGATCATGAGCTCCGACAAACGAGAGCAGAATCATCTAATTCTAGAGCAGATATTCACATGCCAAATGCTTTCTCTAGAATACCCATCCCTGAAACACGCGAAGAAGAGGTTGAGGAGCTCGATTTCAAAGCAAAGGGAATCGAAGGCTTGACATATGCTCGCGACAGAATGCATCCGATGCCGTTCGTTGACAGTACCAGCAGCCATTATCCGTCAAACGTCTTATTTCCATCATTTGCTAGAGGCTCAGCGTCTTTTGACCGCTTAGATGTCTCTCAAGTCATTGATACGTCACATAGAGATGCCTATAGTATCGACTGGCCCGCGAGATCCATAGCCTTCCAGCCGCACCAGGAGATTCTCCGAGAAGCTAATGCCGTGTCTCACAGGATATCGCAAATAGTTGACGATATACCTGGTGAAACGCTGAAGGAATATATTAACAGAATGGAGCGTGAAATCTTAGGGACCGGTGAACCATCTGTGCATTATACTGGCAAGGCTCCACGCCCATCCAAAGCGAATGTTCTCGATACGAAAAAACAGCCAAACAAGCTTCTACGTGGGATTGAATACACTGATCGTTTCTCTCCACAAGACCCGCTCTACGAGATAGTGGATCCGTATTCCAAGCAGTATCCGAGGCTTTCATATCCCGAAGAGGACCCAAGCGAGTCAGAGCCTGCATTTGTCTGGCAGCCAAATCATATGATGTGGCGTTGAATATTCATAACAATCTTGATCATTTGTTCATTCTCATCGCCTTACAGTCGTGTATTTACAAGTTGCCTACGAATCTCAATATCTCGCTCTCTGCATGCCCCAACAACGAGGAAACTCGAATCTTTCTTAATCGGCATGACAAATGGTGCAAAAAACTCATGATGCTGGAGATGACTCTCTTGGTATGGCTTTTGGCGCTTATATCGGTGGAACTTGGCTTTCTGAGAATGGAGAGGATCTTCTTAGCAGAGGAGGACGAGTTTGCAAGCGCCACTAATATTAATTGGATGATGCTACTCTGGCTCTTGATCTTTCCACTTTGCTCTCAGGTCTTGAATGTCAACTCCGCATTGTTCTGCTTTGGCAGTTATGGCATGGGCCTTGCCCACCACTGGAGCATCAATCATTTTCCCATCCAGAGTCCACGCGCCACGCCCAGCGGCTGCTGCCTTTTCATCAGCAATAGTGATGCGAACAGCCCACTCTACATCCCTTATATCGGGAGCGAACAATCGTTGGACAGTTTCTAGCTGCCCGGGGTGTATACATTGTTTCCCATTGAATCCCATGGCTTTTCCACCTTTACATTCCTCTTCAAGTGTCCGCAGTCCGTCATCGCCTCGATAAGAGGTGCATACCAAATCAATGGCACTTGGCAGCTCATACGATCGAGCTGCGGTGACAATGGCTGATCGCGCATAGAGAAATTCTGTTAGTGAAGGTGTTCTTGTTATGGAAAGATCAAGTGCGAAATCCTCGGCTGCGAATATCAAACCGCTGAGAAAGGGGGAGGCTTTGCATATAGATGAGAGATCCATGACTGCTCGTGCGGACTCGATAAGCGCTATGATCTTGATAGGATTTGCTGCGCCATCTTCATGGCGCGCTGGTGCGACATGCCGCAATACGTCGGTGACAAAAGTCAAGTCGGCAGCTGAGTTGACTTTGGGCACAACAACAGCATCAACGCGATCCGCCGATGCCAGCGCAGTGAGGTCGTCGAGAGCAAATGGGGTAGAAACCGCATTTATCCGCACGGCAAGCTCCGAAATGGTGGAAGGACGCGACTTGAGGCCGGATAAGTGTTCTTTCAACTGATTCCGTGCATTGCCCTTTTGAGAGGGGGTTACGGAATCTTCCAAATCATACGTGACATTATCCGTTGTCAAGCCCAGGGACTTGGTGAGCATCTTTTGAGAAGACGCGGGCACTATACAAGTCATCTTAGCAAAGATTTTCGAACAAGGATAGTTTGAGTACAACCATATAATAAGGAACGGCGCAGAATGGAAGACGCTCGCGCTGCCATGATGAATCGCAGGAACAGCTATGAATGGATGTCCGTATGGGTTTCAATATACTATTGCAAATACATTCAATGGTTTGCGACTAGGGAATTCCGGATGCGTATGGCATAGAAGACGAATAAAGCAAGTTCTTGGAATGAGATGCAATGGCAAGTCGAAATCAAATCACAAACTATACAAACATGAATAGCCGTAGTGGTGGCTCACATCATAATGCCTGCTTGTATACGTGCAGCCGAGTAGAGTAGCCGAAGTACATGCAACAACCCCACCTTGGCCGGAACATCGTACCTCCACCCGTGACACTCGACCAGCTACGGTAGCTTGATCGCGAAGCTCCCATGCTGCATGCTGCATAAGGCATGCTCTTTTAATGACGATCAGGTCCCGAAACTACCTCACAGCAACGGCTTGACACGAATTGATCCGCTTCATCGTCGGCAATATCGAACGGCACCAGACGCTGGCAAATTAGATTATGGAGGCGGCCGCGCAACCCCAGCAGGGAGCGCTGAGCTGGCGGCTCAGTTCGCATCCCATCACGCTTCTCACGTTTCTGGGCTTCAGGATATGTTGGTAGCGCCTTCTCGCAAATTGTGTCGCATATACTAATGGGCGGTTTTTGCAGCGAGCGTGCTCATATATTTCTTGGGGCTTTGGATCATCCAGAGCATGTGCGTACCAGGCCTTTGTTCTCTTCCTCTCTCCCTTTCCTTCCACGATGTTGGTTTCAACCGTCTTTGCTGACGTTTCGCAAACAGGATCATGATTTTCATTATTACGATTCTCCTCCTAGCCTGCGACTTTTACTACCTCAAGAACATTGCCGGCCGTCGACTGGTCGGGCTGCGGTGGTGGAACGAAGTCGATCCCTCGACGGGCGATTCTCAGTGGGTGTTTGAGAGCCTGGAGCCGGGGACGAGGCAGATCAACTCGACGGACAGCCGGTTCTTTTGGCTGGCGCTGTATATCCAGCCGCTGTGGTGGATATTGATGGCGGTTCTGGCGATTATACGGCTGCAGTTTTTGTGGCTGCCTCTTGTTGGTGAGTCGAACTGCTGTTCTTTTTTTGACTTGTTTGTTTCTCAGCGTGCTTATATGTGTCATGCAGCTATCGCGTTGGCCCTTACCATTATCAACACTCTGGCCTTTTCTCGATGTGACAAGTTTAGTCAAGCGAGCAATTTCGCTGGTGGCGCCTTTGGATCGAGCAACTTGGCAACGAGCCTTGCGAGCAACTTTGTCAGCCGCATGTTCAGGTCGTAAAATTGAAGAAATGATTCATGTGTGTGGAGCGGTATCCTTGTTTTGATTGGCGAGAGATTTACAAATTGCGTGTGCTGTTTTGTCATGACGACTCCGAAGTAGCGGCATGGGGCTGGTCTGAGGATGTCCGGATTTTGAGGCAAGAGGCCACGCCGACGTTTACAATGAGGAAAAGGCGGAGTAAGATATTAGCAAGTCTACGTTTTGGGTCTTTAGAGCATGGCTGAAAGGAGTTATATTCAATCGAGTTCAGCCTTTTCTCACACCTACATCCTTTTTCACACATGATAAGGAAACACGAAGCAATGAACAATTGAGGTTGGCATTTATGTTCCATGTTTCTCTATTGGAGTTTTTTTACAGCGAGTGGCGCCCTCGTGGTATCAAAAGAACCTGCTAAATATGCGCAGAGGGTATATGTCTATATACAAATCGAGATTAAAGAGAAAAAGGCAAAAAACAATAAAGCAACATGGAAAGGGAGATGCTCGCAAGGGGAGCCATGGTCATTATCTTTCAGTATGTCGCAGTAATTTCCACAGTCATCTTTGACAGAGTTGTAGGAAATTTTGACAATGGAACAAAACAGCGCCACCAAGGGATTGGACTCGTATATATAAGAAGTCGTGACGTCCATTGCGCTCAAGTCGTCATTAAAAAGAACAAAGATTACAAACTCCACGGATGAATAGCGGTAGCTGGAGACCATTATAGCAGGAAGGGGGAGAAAAGAGAGAAATCACAGCAGCCTCCCCAGATTCACCAAATCACTTTTCTCGTTCGCGAGATCAGGGGCTTTTTAAGAAGAGCCTCTCCGGGCAGCACGCTCAATCTCCGCATCCAGATGCCGCTCTTCCTCTTCCAGACGCAGGATATCCGCCTCCGTCATGCCCTCCTCGACAAGATGAGCGATGCCGCCGCGCGACCTGTTGCCCGACGCAGCAGAGTCTGGACGATCCCTACTGCCCTCGCTGTTGATCGCCGGGACCGCTCTCGGCGTTGAACCCCGCTGCGGCAGGGCAATGGCGATATTCGAGTTTGAAAAGCCGCGGGCCTCGCCGTCGTCAGAAAAGGGCGATACAATGATGGGCGACTCGGCGACGGACGGGCGGGCCTCCTTGACGCCGGCGAAGGAGTTTGAGGTCTGGCGCGTGGCCTTGTAGCCTTCGCCCATGGAGCGGCGTCTTCGGCGGCGCAGGAGGAACCAGACCAGGCCCGCGAGGAGGGCGATGCCGACGACGGAACAGGCCACGGCGATGCCGGCGATGGCGCCTGTGCTGAGGCCGCTGCCGCCAGTTTTAATGCTGCTGCTACCGGAGGGTCCTGGAGTGCTCTGGCTGCCCGGGGAGGTGATTGACTCGAAGCCCTGCCTGTCCTGCTCGGCCTTTGTGACATTGCTGGTGAAGTCGGCTGCGCTGAAAGAGCGGTCGTCGATGCGGGCGACGGTGAAGACGCCGGATTGGGTGAAGCCTTGTTCGTTGTTTTCACTTGTCCATTCGATTTTGACAACCATTTCTTTTTCGTACCAGGGGATTACTTTGGGGGCTGTGAGGTTGAGGACTGCGTTGAAGTCGCTGACTGGAAGATTTTGATTCATTGTTAGCCGTTTTCATCGGGTACCCTTCAATTAAGGGAGTGTTTTCATCTTTCTGCAAATCAAAAAGACAAGGGGGCATTATTATATGTATATATACAAGAGAAATCCAAAACATACGCTTCATAAACTCTGGAGTTGTAGACCCATTGAATTCAGCAGAGGCAATGACAGTCGCATGAGACACATTGAAAGGCGTGCCGGTGATATTCGTGCCATACCAAGAGATGTTGACCAGATTCGTATGTGAAGAGTCGTACGTCCACGCAAACGTCCTTGCCCTGTCCTCAGTGTAAAAGACACGGTCGTCTAGGTTTGAGCCAAAGCTGGCCGTGTTGTTGAAGCTGAGGACTGCCGTCGAAGCGGGCGGCAGGATGCCGGGATTGCTAGGCGTAGGCGTGGACGAAGGGTTTGGGAGGATATTCATCGACGATGTCGGCAGGTCGTGGGGGAGAATGTCCATGCTGCTGCTGCTGCTGCTGTCCGTTCCAGCACCGCCGTTGCCATTGTCGTGGCCGTTGAGAGAGCCGCCGCCGAGGCTGTTTGTTGGAGAGGCGGCGTTGGGCACGTTGTTGGACGGGATGCTGGTGGCAGCGACTCTGGAGACGGGGCTCGCCATTCCCGATGGACGGTTTTGAAGACGTCTTTTCTTTTTCTATGGAATCGGTGTATATGTACTTGGGTATATATCCGTTGGGAGTTGTGGCGGTGGTGTGGTAAGGCTTCCCTGGAATAGGCAAGGCCCCAGCACCAGCGACAACGGCCGGATTAGCTGCAACAGCGTCGGGAAAAGAAGCAGAAAGGAAAAAAAGTAAGAGAGCAGAATTAGAAGAGGGCGGAATGAAGAGAAGAAATGTGACGAGAGAAAGGATGAGAGAGAGCGCGAAGAGCGATGGCGCAGGGCAGAGACAATCCTACAGGGGTTCAATGGGCGAACGGTGTAAGTCGGACTTGGAGTCGGGTGGTTTAGCTGCTGTTAGTGGGCTCGTCAGACCAAACGACGACGACTCAAAAGAGGCGCAGAGCTGCACGCGATGTGAGATTGTAAGACCGGGGAGGGGTTTTTTAGAGGAGCGATGCTAGCAGCTGTTGATCCTGCCGACAATAGGTAGTTGCTCTCGTTTTGTTTTTTTCGGTCGTCGGTGCTTTTGAACTGAACATGGAGCTCATTCATTCATTGCGTTGAACCACGACTACTAGGCATGAATCTCCAGTCGTCTAATATCACCGCTGCTAGCACTGCTTTTCTATTCTACTACGGCGGCTACGTAGGCGCTCTTTCATTGTCCTTGGTTGGGTTGCAGCGGCGCCAGGCCAGACCCGGGCCCGAACGATCCTTCAGGACCCCCTCCTTCTTGGCGGGTTCGAGATGGAAAAAGAACGGGAAGGGAAGATGAAAAAGGAGAGGGGACACTAGAGAGGATCAGAGCAAAAGATGGTGACGGGCAACGAGACACGACTGGAGTGAGTTGGTTAAAGTGGGCTTGTCCAGGCAAAAAAAAAAAAAAAAAAGCAAGGCTTTCTAAAAATGGCATCAAATCTGGATGGGATTCCATATCCAGTCCTGCGGGCAAAGTACCTACTGAGTCGTATACAAGTACTGCCTGGTATAACTATAGCTGGAAAAGTACACATGTCAACGGTTAGCGGGTATGTAGGTAGGTATATATAGATACAAAGATACGAAAGCAACGAAGAAGAAGAAAACGACAGGTGGGTTTTGCTGTTGGGAAAACGGGGGATCGGCTCAAAGCGTCGGAATTGCTGACAGGCTGCGAAAAAAAAGCTGACAGGTTGGTGGAACTAGGGCATTTCGCTGCCAATGTTTACAAATTAGTGCTATGAGGATATGGAGTTTGATCGGCAGATAAAATTGGGAATCGGCAGAAAACATGTTTCCGAGATGATAAAGGGGAACAATCAATCAAAGAGAAAGAGAATCAAGCAAACTCGAGGTCAAAAAGCGAGAGAGGCATCACCTGCTCACCGAAAGGATACGAAGCCCGTTACCCATCACTCCATGTTGGAGCTAGGAATTGATTCCCTCTCAATTAATGGATCCGGGCTAACAAGGCCAAGCGGCCAGGGACAGCCTATGGAGGTGCCGGGTGAGGCTGAAGAGGCTCCACCGCGGCTGACCGACATGGGGGGATTGACTTTTGTAGGTGGGGAAAGGTTTGGGAACGAACTGGGTGGTTGAAATGGGTAAATGGCTTGTGGTCTGCCTTGGTGAAGGGGTTTATGGTACAAGTAGAAACTGTGCTGGCGATGGTTTAGCTAGAGGAGGAGGACTTGCCAGAGCTTGTGTTGTATAGACAAGTAATAGTATAATCTTCAGCTCCTCGCTACCACTGCCTCTAATTGGCTAGAACCAGGCTTTGGCCAGCTGATGCCAACTTACAGCTACTAGCCCAGCGTCCAGACTTGTTTACTTGGCCACCTCCTCATCCTCCAGCCTATCGAACGACGCTCTTTTGCCTCGACACCCACTGGCTATTGCATGGTGGCTTGGAAATAGCCTGTTTCAATTCATGCATCGCAGACCGTTCCAGCTCAATAGCCGGTGCAGCGCTGTACAATAGAGTGGCATCTAGAGCGTTGAACTAATGCCTGCTAACATGTGCCTAGCAGTAATAGTGCTCAATGGCATGACAAACAACTCCGAGCCACTACTCAAGATGCCCAGGTAGTCATATAAAGCAACAACAGTAGACAATATTGGTAATAGTCTGTGTGCATTTTCCTCTATTAATAAATACATCTTCTCTTCTCTCTTCTTTTTATATCTCCGTCTACCCACGCTCACGTCTATCTCGTCTCCATCGTACAGCCCCAGCGCCAAGTAGATTCAACATCAAAACTTCTTCCCCAATTCATGAAATCAAAAGCCCATCAAGGTCCAATAACAAAAGAAAATAGAAATCCATACGTCGTCCATAGCATTCTCCATCCATAGTCACCTAGAAACCCTCCACGAATCCCAAAATATCTTTGCAGCAAGAAGGGGAAGTGGAGAGATGACAGCCTAAATAAAACGCAGGTGGCAAAACGAACAAGAAAAAGAGATTACCCAACTCCATTTATGGCGTGAAGAGACATATAGCAAAGGGAATTAAGTAAAGGGAAAAGCAAGTCTGGTAAACACTCCCCAGATGGTCCTAGCGATTACGCAAACGTCATGGAAATCTCCTGCTCCTTGCCAAACTCATCGTCATCCATGTCGTGCCACGGGTTTGAAACATTTGGTACAGCTGGTAGCGTATTCGTCGTTTTAATCTCCGGCCTGCTTGGCCCTTCATCAAACGCAGAGTGGCGTCGGGCAACAGGCTCGTGGAATGATGTGTCAAACGTCATGGAAATCTCCTCCTCTTCGTACGGGTTCGGCTCATAGTGATACGGCGATCGTGATGCTGGCGATCGTGTTGCGGGCGTTCCTAGCGTCGTCGTTGCCGGCGGCTCACGTGGACTGTAGCCACCATTCGAGGAACGTATCGGCAATACTTCTGCGCTCTTTGACGTCTGCCATGAGTCCCGTGGCCCCAGGGTTGCTCCTCGCGCCGGCGTGCTGGGGGACGTCACCGGCGAGTAGTCAAGTTTCATCGGCGGAAGCGTCGACTTGATTTCCTTGACTTGAATTTCCTCCCTGCCATCGTTCTCGGCCTCCTTGGCCAGCTCCGCTCGGATGGCGTCAATGTCAAACAGCACGCCGTAATTGCTTCCATCGCTGCCTTCAGTCTTCTTCTCATCCTTGGCTGGGCCCTTGCCTGAATCTTCGTAAATCTCCCATTCCTGTCGCTCTCCCTTCTTGCGCCGGCTGAATATTCCAAACTTGCTTCCCCTCTTCTCTGCTTTGCCCTCCTTCTCTAGCTCTCTGCGTGCTTCTTCAATCTCATTGATGAGCTCTCGTTGTCGTCCTTGGTGATCATCGGGATCCGGGTCTTCAATTTCCGAAAACTCCTCGCTGCTAACGAGCCACCCACATCGGATAAGAAGAGATGGCATAGCTTTACGATACTCCATGTGGCCGGCGACGAGGTCTGTCACGTCTATGCTTTCTATCCACGGGCAGTCGGTCAGAGGACCCAGTCCGGCGACTTTCCTGATACCTCCATTTGTCAACCGGAAGAGATAGCCGAGAATCCAGTCATTGCGGTTGTATCCGCTTACAAAGCGGCCTGAAACCACTGATCGTGCCTTGAGAAATTCATCCTTGCTCACCACGATTGGTGATCCAAACATGTACACATTTTGGACAAGTCCATATGCGCCCTTTCTCGCAAGCTCTCTCAAGCAGGAGAAGATGACTCGAGCGCCGAGTGAGTATCCGACAAGAGTAATGGGTCGTGTACCCAAGCTTCGTTCTATGAGCGAATCTGCCAGAATAAGACCTGCCGCTGTTGCACGGTCCAGGGATACAGCCCAGGGGTTGTCAATGAGGTAGGAAAGTTTGGTCAGAACCACAGGAAGCTGGATAGCTGCCATCAAACTGACAAGAATTGTGCTGCCCAGGACTTGTTGCAGACCTTGAGTAAGTGCCTAAACGAGTTCCATCATTAGTTTCATCCTGTAGAATTTCTCGATCCAATCTTTAATGACATGCTCACCTCAGTAGCCAGAATGTTGATGGTATCACCCATACTACGAAGCATTTCTGGTTCCCACAATACCGAGTACATATCGCCCATTATAGGATCAACCGTACTAAACGGTAAGCGGACGTCATCGACTTTTCCTGTCAGCCAGCCCGACACCGTGACAATAAGATTGACACGCTTGTTGTTGTGTAGGGGCCGGTACTCAAAGGTCTTGACAGCGCCGGTTCGGCGACCTGCGGCCCTGCCACCGATGAGACCTCCTGAGGCCGCTGCGCTGGACGTGATGATAGCTGCTCCTCCAGCTCCAGCCAAGAAACTGCTTGTACCTGTAACACCGATAGTTGTAAAGCCAGCTGCTAAACCAGCTCCAATGACAGGGGCAAGTAGACCGGCCGAGAGACCAATAACGAGACCGCCTCCCACAGTGGCCAGGCCCATCATGATATATCTCTTCTTCAGCGCCATCTTTCTCCGGTGCTCCATGTGCTCTTCTTCGTTCCAGTTTTCCTTTTCAGCTGCTTGCTGTATTTCCAGCGCATCCGTCACTCTCTTTTCAAACTTGCAAATGTCTATCCACGAGATGTCCAAGCTCTTGGCAACCCGCTCAAGCAAGGTTCTTGACCGAGCATCGTATATTGAGTCTGCAATGAGTATCAGGAACAAATCACAGAGAATGGTCCATCGCAGATCAATGTCAATTTTTTCTGTTGTCGGCATCTGTGACGGCGTCTTGACCTCTGGCAGCTCCTCACCAGTATGCGTTTCGTACGGAGGCGGCATCTCCGCAGGCTTCTCATCTTCCTCTGAGTATGACGGCGGGTAGCGGCCAGACCTGGGTGTTCCGGGTGACGTGACGCTTTTCTCTTCAGCCATGGGGTTTGAAACTCGAGAGTTGGCGTGCAGAGCAGGTGTGAGATCTTGGGCCATGACGCCGTGGGCAGCAAGCTGCTCAATCATGATTTGCTCCGCATCGCTAATGTCCATGTGAGCATAGAGCCGAATCATCATCTTTTGGCCCCACATCTTGACTGCTTCGGCGCCCATGACGACGGCTCTTTTGGCACCTTTTGTGATTTCCAGCTCGGCTTCTTTCACCATGTTTACAATCTCCAGGCGAACAACGCCAACGTATGCAATTCTCTGGCCTTCAGTGAGAAGATCTTTTGTAGCCTGCATCTGGGACACGGCGTCTCTGGCCTCGTCATCTTCGCCCATGCTCGTGCTCTTGGGGTCTTTGAATAAGTACTGCGTGTGTTCGTCCATGCTCGTTGCCGACTCGGCATCTTCATCCATGATAACGCGTGTATAACCCTTTCCAGCGCCTCCAAGTCCCGCATAACCATAAGTTTCATCCTCGGCTGCATCGTGCTCTCGGGCAATCAACCGGTCGTCGTCGTCGTACATGTCATACCTGGCATAGGATGGCATCTCCTGCCAGCCGCCATCATCGTCCTCTTTTGGCTTGTCATCATGTTCTTCTGGCTGCATTAAAACGTGTTGATGAGAGTATTCCGAGATACCCTTTCCATTGGCGGGACTCGAGAGGCTCATGTCTCGTCTGTGTGTCTGATTGGACCCCTCAGGCGTTTTTGCCTGGGCATACTTATCGCCCCATCCGGTGGTGTTGTTGGGGGTCTTGGGCGTAGAAGGCACTGCAGCTGCAACAGCATCTTTTGCCGGAGATGGTGAGGCAGGGTCCGGTTTCCAAGCATCCATCGACGGACTTGAGGGTTCCTTGTGACCTGTCTCTGTCGTGGTATCCTGCCATGTGGGCGAAGTGGCCGCAGCTCTCGCTTCGTGAGCATCCTTAGCATCAGCATCTTCAGTATCGCCGGCCGACGTGTGTCCGTTTTTACTATCAGCAGCTTCGTTTGTCTCCTCGTCGTTTTCTTGAGCTTCGTGTGTCCCATTCCGGGTTTCGCTGCCCGTATTCGCATCGTCCGTCGCATCTTGGGCATCCGAGTCTGTGGTCTCTGCCACCGGCATTATGAACTTCTTGATGGGCAGACCAAAGTCGTCGACCTCTAGCACAGCAGCCGTCGCCGTGGTTCCAGCTGCTGTTGTGCTCGTCGGTGGCGCTGGAGTCGCATGGCCGGCGGCCGCGGGCTCAGCATCCTGGCTTACGCTGGCCATGGTCCTGTCACAAGGGATGGAGGAGGGGTTGCTGAGTATCACGTCCACATCCACCTAGGCGGCACACGCGAGGGGCATGGATGGGACGTGACGGCGGTGAAGAGAATTACGGCTCTGTGAATAGAACGCCGTCTCCTGTTTCTCTCTCTTTTTTCCTCGATGCCAAGTTGGAGATGAATGCGCGCACAACCGTACAGAGGGCGGTGTTGGAGAAGTGCGGTTACGTCGTTAAATTAAAATTAGTGGCCTGGCTAGCGGGAGGCGCTGCCGCTTTCAGGCTGCGGAATCCGGCGTTTGGCTGACACCACGAGCAACCCAATGAATGGCCGGGCAGCAAAACGGCCTCGGTCAACTCTCGATTGAGGAAATAAGCAGAGCAGTGGAGGAGGAGGCCTCGTTGTTGGGCAGTAATTCTGTCGGTATCGGTGGAATCGACCTAGTCCAGTCCCGGCTCCTCCGCATCGTGTGCTTGACATGCAATTTCCAGAGTGGCAGCGCACTCGCATTCGTATTCCGCCATCGCTCAAGAAACAGCATGAGAGGAGACGATCCTGTTGCTTGCAAGCAAAGCCGCATGATGACCAGGGATTATGAAGCCTATTCCACAGCCATCTTATCATGATCCTACTACGTACATAAAACACAAGGTATTGCGCACTGCCCCCGTGTTCTAAGCCAGGGATAGTGGGATATAAGAGGCTGTCAGTCCCGGCGTGGGGGGCGGAGCACCAGCTTTCCTCATTCGTCGCTTGAAACGTCCCTTTTACTCTTTTTGATTCTTTTCTCTTTTTGACCTATTTTATTCAGCCTTCTTTGCTTTTTACCGTTGTTGTTCTACGAGTTTACTACCATGCCTAGGTAGATATCCGCAGCAAACGATAAACTGCTGTCTGGGTATACATGTGATCCATCGTCGTAGTTTAGCGGCGGCTGTCCAGGAGAAGCCGCAAATCCAATAAATGTTGAGATTTGCTCAATTCAATAATCCAAAGAAGCCAAATATAATATTTAATACTCTACACATCTTTAGTCCTCGTCACAGGAAACAGCATGTGCGAGTCATCGTCAAGAAGATGGCTTACCCTATCCCTGTTGCTGTAAGACAGCTCACCATCAATGGCATTCAATATGCATTCCATATGCCCTTAAAGGCAGATGTATCCTGCAATGGTCAGCAGACGTACTCTTGGCTGCATCTCGTAATGATCGTACCCATATTTACATTCGCTCCTATCTATTTTAGTAAGTGCTTGATATCACAATATTATAACTCCGTAGTATTAAATCACAGGAGCGCCGTCCAATGCTCCATTGTCCACATCAATCACCACTGATAATGACCCTGAGCCATTTCAGTCTTCCTAGTAATTAGCCCTTCAGCTTTCCTCGCCAACGTTGCTGAGAGCCGCTGCGCTCGGCTCTGGCGCGTCATTCGTCGCGCCATTCTCTGGTTTGGCCTTTCTTCTCCGCTTCCGCTTAGCTGGTGCATCTGATTCGGCATCTGGCTTCTTCTCAGTTGCCTTCTTTTGTACTGGCTGGGCCTTCTTCTTCTTCATAGCCAAAGGGTTCACTCCCTTGACTCCTCTATTCTTTCTAGGCTTCTTTTCTGATCCAGATGCCGGTGCTGCTTTGTTTTCGTCGCTGTCGCTTCCATCACCATCGGCATCGCCCTCGTTCTTGTCATCCTTGTCTTCACGTTTCCTCTTGCCCAGCGGTTTCTTGAGCTCTGCCCTGAACTTTCGTTTCTCATCTCGCTCTCGAATCTGCACACTCTCGTCTGCCATGGGCTCCAAGATCATGACGCTCCGCTTGATGTATATGAGCGGGACGCCTCTGATTCCTCGTAGCATTCTTCGAACATCCAAGCTTTGGCTTGCGACCACGTAGCGATGCTTATTCTCGCCTGTTGACTTGGGGTCGACCACGGACTGCATGCACTCTATTGTTTCGAGAGGTTTGGGGTACTGGTCAGGGTGGTGACCGCAGCGCCTTCGTTCAAATGTCTTCGCCAGCTCAATCGCCGCATTTCCGCCAGGCTGGTCTTTTTTTGCGTATAATTTTCGGATTTCGCATTGAGTGATCACTGGTCACATTGTAAGCATTCAACCCAAGTTTCTCAACGGCGTCGATGCTCACATGGCTTCACTTTTCCGTGGACTGTTCGTTCCAGCGCAGGCGCAAGATCCATTGTAAATCTGTTCGCATCTTTGATCATTTCCGCGTCCACTAAGAGTCCAAAGGTCAGTTAATTTGCTGATTCATGAACGTCACCAGACATTTGCGGAGACAAACCTAGGATCTGGTACGGTTCGCGAAAGCCAAACGTCATGGAGAATTGCTCCATGAGCTTGCGATACTGTTTTGAACGTTTTCCTCTCATTTTGAAATATCTTCTGCCGACAACTCCGAATGATTTGACAAGAGGGGGGAAAACGAGGACCAAGAAGAATGTATCGGCGCAGCAAGAACGAAGTCCATGCAAATAAATTTCACAGGTCCCTGCAAATAACTTTCTTATCCGAAAGTGGAGCTTATTCGATAAGGGTGGGGAACGTCCAGCTTCCTCGCGCCCCGCTCTTTGCGCCAGCACCTGTCCAACTCCATTTCGAGCTTCAGACGCCTTGACGCCGTATAAGACGGACTCTTTATTATTCAACAATTCAAGATCAATTCGCATTGCTATAGATATGTATTTTAACACTCTTCATCTAAATCTCTACGAAAATAAAAATAAAAATACTGTTGCCCAGCCTCATGATATACATGCCCCATGGCTACCACGTTGCTAATAAGTTTGATAGTCGTAATAAAAGTTAACACAAAAAATATGCCTGCGGTGTCTAAACGTCAAGAAAAATTCAGCTTCGCGATACTACTGTTCCCTGTCTCTAACGCATAATGCTGCGACGACGCTGATATCATCCAGTTTGCCTATTCACCAACAAGTAAGTAAATGCCTTGGGGATTGGAGGAATAAATATGTACCAACCTCCTTCACTGGCCAGGCCTTCTTCTATGGCATGCTCCATGAATGGGCTCTCTGCATACGGGTCCAATGCTATCACTTTGGCAGCTGCCATTAGATTTTGAGCCGCAAGAGCCATACCGCCATTGCGACCACCTGTGCGATCGCCTTGGGTGTCAGCGGTTTCCCCATCCTCCCACGCTTTGATGCTTTGAAAAACATTGGCAGCAATTTCATGCTCCCAGAGGTTATCAATGACACCATCGCTCATTGCTAGGACCACGTCGCCCTCTTCCAAATCTATTGTGTCAACCACTGCGTTCTGCTTCGGCGTATCGGGACTATTAGTACCGAGCTGGCGTGGACAGTCGAACCAGTGCCACTGCTCTGTGGTTTTATAGATGATCTCCTTATCTCGAGGTCGCAGCACCAGGACTTGACTATCGCCGAGGTTCGTCGCGTATAGAACTGGCATAGCAACTTCGCGCCCAGCATCCATCGCCGTCCTGTAATGCAGCTGGGCGCCACACACTGTTGTGGTCCCCTGCCAGTTATGAGCGCCGGTTGCTTCCTGCGTTTGCTCGTATGCTGTCTGAAGAGATGCGACGGGGTCCGGCTGATAGGCCACTTGTTGGAACAGGCTATTGGTCGACTCTTCCTCAATGGCCGCCGCCCAGAAATGCAATACTAGCCGCGACCACAATCTGTGATATCCGTCAGGGCCGCGTTCTTACAGTATAGATCACCATATCACAGGGAGAATTACCCGGCATGACCTCTTGGGCGCGCTGCCCACGCGCCTACGCCATCGTTTGTACATATGAAATAGTCGCTAGCATACACGGCATCATCACCATTTGTGAGTCCTCTGATGAGCTCTCCATTGATAGTTGCGTGGGATCGGCGGTCCCGACTCTGGTGATGGGTACTTAGAGGATCTGAGAAGGAGACAGACGGAGGAGACAGAAAGGGAGGAGGAAACGGCCGAGGGGATCGCTTTGCAAACAGCCCAATGCCCGTCTCAAAGCGGAACGGCGATTTCGCATAGCGTGATGGCGATTGCGATTGCGACGCCGCAGAGACGAAGCATCTCCCCCCGCGGCCCCACAGCACAGCTGGGAGCTGCTTTGGACGCAATGAAGAGGTCAGGAAAGCCGCCAGCGTAGGAGATGTTAACGTGCGCATTCCAACCATGTACAGCAATGCCGACCCGGTTTCGGTCGCTGGCGACAGCCTTTTGGCGGTTCCCGAATGCTATCAGGAGATGTTCTGGAAATCAGCAGCTAGATCGGAGCTTGAGACAATGGCGCTCCATCGCACGTGATATACAGATATGTGAGCTGCATGATGCATCCTACCCTACATTTCTTGCATCCCAGCGGTTTTCAAGAGAGTTAATTGTGAGCGCGAGTAATGCTACAAACATCAAAGGCGAATGTCATTACCAAGGGTTCAATCTATTTCGACTGTTGGTTGTCTAATGTCGCTTAACGATAAGTGCTTTGTAATACTATCGCCTAGACGGCCATGCGCGATATGAAGACCCATGTAAGTCCTTTCGGAACTTATAATGGCAGCTGCCATATAAAAACAGAGAGTCAAATTACCGCGGAGAATAGCCTCGACGTTTCTAATTTCAACGGAAATGAAACAGAAGGGCACATGAGCGCCGCCAGAAAGCCCGACAACCCGAATGTTCCGCAGCAATACAAGATCCAAGCAGGGAATACGAAGTAGGTACCACGTCAGTCAATCTGTCGCTGAGACCTGATCAGCACACCGACTGTCGGCGTCTATCTGACCTTATTGGACCCCATAGCGAGTGGAGAGAGAGTGTGAGTGTCTACCTGGGGATCGCCAGCGAAGGACAAGGAAAACATGGAAGCAATTGGCTACGTGTACCCATTACACAAGTGGTACGGGAGCTACGGGGCAGCGCGCTGGCGGAGCGGTACCAATCCGGGCGCATCCTAAGAATAGCGCACGATGGCCTTTTCCATCGCCCGTCGATTTGGAACTCATTGACGTATGTTTCAGCGCGGCCATGGCGGCGATCGGCTCGGGCCAGAAGATGGACACTGCGCTGCAGAGAAGCTGATTGATTGATTGATTGATTGATTGGAGGCAGGGAAAAGAAGAAGCAAGATGGCATGGGTCCCGGCATTGCCTTAGCCTGGGGTTAAAAAGTGGCTTGGTCTTGCTGTGACGCGTAGACAATGGTGCAATTGCAATAGCTCCTCGATGGCAGCGAGGTTTTGAGCCACTTCACGATCATGATTACAGGCGCCATATCATAGAACCCCAAAAAGAATCGATAGCTTCACGCTCTTTTCTGTTTAAGGGGTTCAGATGACGTCAGAGTGCGTTGGCAGCTGGGGGCGAGTACGTACTACTGCTGCCCATCTTGGGTCGTCAGCACGAGCCATTCGATGGCAGAATGTTTCCTCATTCATACAGGAATCATTGTCTGGCATGTTGCTCTGATCTTTGGCTGTTGTACCTCAGCGGCAGAGGCCCATGAGTTTCTGCCAGCAGTGCCGCTCCCGAAAGCAACTAAGGACAAGCGCTGACGTGACTCTTGTTTCTACTCTTTGCTGTGTGCAAGAGTCATGCGATGGTGCTACTGCTGGGCGATGTCAGACATTGATGTCAAGCCTTTTCGCGGTGAGGCTTCGAACCTAGAGACACTCGGCGGGTCTCATTGGCAGAGGACTCGAGGTTTCAATGGCTGGTTTGTGCTACCCGCCGTTCTGATACCCGGGCGTTTCCCGATTTCGCTTCGCCATGGCGATGCATGTACTTTGTACAACGTTGCAGCGTGCAGGTAGCCCTCGGTGTAACGATTTTGGGAGTCTTCCCCAATGGGTAGAGCTGCCACGGTAGCCTCCGTCCGCTATTCCAAACCCGGCGCCGTGGCATTATATAGGCTTTAGAGTAGAAATTACCTAGCAGCATTTCCGGAGTGGCTCGGCAGGCCGGGAGACAGAAATGAAAGCTCGTGGTACCTACTGACCTGTGGTTTAACCGAGAAATGCAGGGGCTTGTACAAAACCTTGGGTCGAGGTGGCATCAAAAGAAGAAGGAATCAGATGCTAAAAAAGGTGCGCAAGTTCCTGCATCATCGCTGCATGGCGCTAGATATACTTGCCCACATGCGGCAGGACAAAGGCTGCTGCAAGGCGGTGGAAATGGATTTAAAACGCTGCGACTATTTAACCTCTGCCTGCATCTGGCGGGCTTTTTACAGCCAGTGATGCACGGCGGCTAGAAGGGTCCGAAACAACAGGGCCCGTGGAATTATTTCTGGCGGCAAGGCAAGGCAGGCAGGCGTCATGGCCCTTGCTGGTGGATATGATTTGAGAGAAGGGCCTCCCAAAACCCGGGCGAAAGACATGGGTCTTGCGGTATTCAATGATACCATTTCGCAGCAGGGCATTGCTCCATGTAATGGAGGTACCTACTTACAGCTTCCATGGCGACTTAAGCGGACAACGCAGACCAGCCCGGTATAGTTCTGGACTGCCATTCCAAGAGTCGACGACGCTATTGGCAAGATTAGCGGGCTAAAAGTAGCATCAATACAGAAAGGCTCGTGCTTCCAGGCTCGTTGGGTAGAGGTTAAATACATGTATCCGGCTCGCTCGATAGGGGCCCCTTGAGAAACCTGAAGCCCCACTGCCACCTATACGGGGCATCCGGAGCTACCTGATGATAGTGGCTTTCAAATTTACGAAGAGACTGCGTGTTATCCACTGCGGGCGCAGAATTGCACGCAAAAAGCCGTCTCTGGTTGTACACTCGAGAGAGGCGCCATTTCGTTACGCAAAATAAACAGCCCAGCGCTTGGCTGGCACTGCCTGGGTCTTGAGGGGCTTGCAAGCGGTACCACTCAGGTCTTGCGTGCCTCCTGGCCAACACCGTCGTCTACTTGGCTGTAGGCGCCGCCAGTTGGTCCCGGCCCCGTATATATCCCCGTATTTGCGTGCATAGTTGTCTCGATATGGGGCTCGCAGCGCTGCCCATTCCCAAGTACGCGACGTCTACCTACGTCTAATACAGCTTGGCCCTCCGTATCCGTAATAGAGGGATCAGGTCAAGAGGGCAAAAGGGCCTGGGCAGGCTATTTCCGTCGTTGCTTAAATACCTCTCCAGCCTCCCTCCCCTCGACCTTGGTGTGGCTGCTTTCTGCGATTCTGGATCTTGCGACGTCGTGGTGACGATCTTGTCTCTCCATTCTCAGCTCCCGGTTTTAACGTTTGTGGGCTTCGAGATCGCCTGCTTAGTGCGCGCCGCCTCAGCTGCCACTCACCCGGTGACGTCGAGCATGCATGCTCCCGCGCCGTCACAGAGAATCTAGAACCGTCTTGGCAACTACGTGGAAGGACGTCAAGGAATTGGGACAGGACGACGACAAGCAGGAAAAGCTTCAAAAGTGGGTTGGCCGCTGGGCAAGAAGCAGCTCAGAGTTGTTTTTAATTCTCTTGGACTTTTCTTGGCTCTTGGCTGCACTCAGTTTGGCCCTTGGCAGAACAGCGCCAACAGCACATCTGATACGAGCACCGTCGCCCATTGGACACAGATCGAAGCGCTGACGAAGACTCGAGTGGCTCGCAGCATCGTATGACTGCGCCTCCAGCAAACTGAAAAAAACAAAGCAAATACGCCACGGCTTTTAACAGCTCAAGCATTCTTCTCTCTCCTCATTCTCCTGAGCCAGTGAGACGCAAAAGAGTACCGGTACCTGGTGAGTAAGATTCCAATTGGGCTCCCAGTTGCTCCATCCGCCGTGCCGTGGCCCGTGGCTTGTCGGTATAAGCCCGCCAGAAACGGCGCGAGCTTATACGCGTGGCTGCAACGACTCCCGCCCCGGACAGGCTGGAGAAAGACCACGAGGAAAAAAAGAAGACCAAAACGTTATGAGGCGCTCCTTAATCGAAGCGGAGCCCTTTGTGCTTGGCTTTTTTTTTTCCCTCTCGTTGTGTGCTCCAGCCCGGGTGTTCCTAGTCATGCTGCTGTCATGCCAATGTGCTTGATGGCTCCGGCATATCCGCTGGCCGGGAGCCCGACCCCATAGAAACGGCTTTTCCACAGCCGTTTTGCATGAATGAGGCCGTTAATGATAAATAGTTACCAGACGCTCGTTTTCTTTTCCCCAGTTTGTCCAGCTGCCTTTGTCTCTCGCTTCATTTCTCTCGCTTTCTCCTTCCCAAAGAGTAAGACGGCAATTTGATTGGGAAGAGAGCCCCAAAACCAAAGCAGCGCAACAAAGCATCAAACCGCCAAGCGCTAACCGCAGTTCGACTAAATTAATACGATACGAGGCAGTCTTGTCGCGTGCTTGTCTCACGAGGCCCTCCCGGATACTAACAAAGGTCCTGGAACAAACATTCGCTACGAGGCCAGAAGCATCTTTCACGCCAAATCATTTAAACAAAAAAAGGAAGAATCAGAAAAAGGCCTCAGAGTGCGTCGTTGATCGCCCACTCTTTTGACAGACGCCTACTTTATCTAGCCCGCAACACCACTGCGAATAAGCTCAGCTGTCTTAATTTTTTTTTCGCTCGAGTCGCTGGGTCCCGCCAATAGCAGCCATACCCCTTTTTGTGCTGTGCATTTACCATTATCGACTATTGCATTCCTGGCCGGAGGAATCGGCTCCGAATACGATACGACTAGGGGCCAAAGGGACAAATATCGAAAAGACGAGACCGAGCCGTGAGCCATCATCCGTCACCATCGCAGAGTACAGATTTTGTACATGACATCGCAGCGCTCTCGTCAGCGTTCTGCATAACCGCTCACCCATCGACGTCTTGCGTGTGTCTTGGTCCACGGATCGGCCGCATCGCCATCATGGGTCGCAATCGAGGTTCGTGCCCCATCCATTCCTGTGTCGCCCGTCATTTACGCATTCGTCACTATGCCCCTCCCACACCCCTACCAGCCCCCAAGGACCCCTAGCCTCTAGCCTGGGCCCTCCTTCTAGGGGCTCCATTTCCCTCGCTAGACCCCAGCATTGCGTTGCGCCAGAAGAGTCGGTGGCATCATTGGCCTCCACGCACTCGAGTGCTTGGCTGCTGGCGCAGTGCTCTTGGCTGTCTTTGGCGCCCCGTCGGTCCATGTCTGTTGTGCAGCAGAGCGAGCAGCGAGCGTGCAGTGTGCGACATGCTGCCACCCGCCACCTGTCACCTGTACGCGCCGCCAAGGTGGCTCTGTTCGGCGCTGCTCGCAATTAGCGACGGGATGGATCTGCTGGGCGTGATCGCTGCGAATGCAATGGATGCTTACCGCAATAAGCATGTCCCAATGCAATGGCCTGCCTGTCGATGCTAGCCGCTTTTCTTTCCTCGTGCTGACCGGTGGCCTATAGTTGTCTCGTTCATGTCCTCATTTTCTGCTGGGCGCAAGACACCGACTTCTCCTTCGTCAACGCCTCCCTCGGACGGCGAGTCTCCCTTGTCCAAGGATTTAAAAACCAAGGTCAAGAAGCGTCACTCGCTCGCGCACATTACGCTGCGCAGCCCTCCCACGCCGCCGTCGCAGTCAGACTATGGCAGCCCAGTAAACAGCGTCGACATCAACGCCGTCGACATCAACAACATCGAGCCTCCCCGCCGCAGCCGAAACAGTCCGTCGCGGAATAGCGCACGACCCATGTCCATGATCCAGACGTACCAGCCCATGGTCATGGAGGTCAACCAGGACACGATTCCGGAGCTGCAGCCCATCTTTTCGCTGCTCAACAGCCACTCCAACAAGCTGTACCATGAGGGCTACTTTTTGAAGCTGGATGACCAGAACACACGTATGTTTTAGCTATTTCCTTCATTGGCGATTTCATTCCCATCAGCTAGTGTATCTATCTACAATGTGGATATAAAAACGAGTTGGCTAACTTGCTATGCTGATACAGAGGGCAAGCCGAATCCCGACAGGACGTGGACCGAATCCTTCGCACAGCTCGTCGGCACTGTTCTCTCCTTGTGGGATGCCGCAGAATTGGATGCCGCCGGCGAAGATGGCGAGGTCCTTCCCAAATTCATCAACCTCACAGATGCCTCACTCAAAGTGGTAAGACACCCCCACGTGCTCTGCTTCATATGACTGCCGAGACACTGACATTCTCTTTTTTTCTCGCTTTTGCAGATCGACTCGCTGCCAACTCGATCTAGCGATGAGCAGCCGCTGCAAAACATTCTCAGCCTTTCCACCGCCGGCAAGAATCGGTACTTGCTGCATTTCACTTCTCACGAGTCACTTGTCCAATGGACGGCAGCTGTTCGATTGGCCATGTATGAGCATGCGGCCCTCCAGGAAGCCTATACTGGCGCTCTGATTGCTGGCAAGGCCAAATATCTCAACAACATCAACGTCATGATGGAGAGATCTAAAGTTACGATAGGAGCCTGGGTCAGAGTCCGATTCGGCGCTGGCGTGCCGTGGAGACGCTGCTGGTGTGTTGTCACACCACCTGACGAAAAGGAATACAATAAGCTTCAAAAGGAGTTGAAAAAGAAGGCTCCCTATGATCGTTCTCATGCTCGCGTCGTCAGAGGAGATATCAAGTTTTACGACGTCAAAATCGAAGGCAAGAAGCAAAAGAAGGCCAAGCCCGTCGCCTCCATCAGCGAAGCCTACTCTGCCTATGCAATCTACCCCCAAGCCAAGTCTCTGATCGACGCTTCCACTCTCGTCAAAATTGAAGGCAACATCTCGATTCATTCCACGCCACCATCATCCTCGGAAGGATTCGTCTTCATCATGCCCGAGACTCGCCCTGCTGTCAGCGGTTTCGAGATGATGCTTCGCTTTTTGTTCCCGACCTGGGACACTTTTGGCCTGTACGGCCGCCCGGGCAGAATTGTTGCTAGCGTGCTGGATGCCAGGTCACTCATGTTTGCTATGCCCAAGCACAAGAAGTACGGCTACTTGGAGCTGCCGGACGTTGAGGCCCTCTTACTCGATGAAAAGAGTTCGACTTGGGATGAGAGAGAGTGGCGAAAGCGTCTCAAGGATGCCACTGGCGCGCGAATGAACTCAATCGAAGATGGAAGCCGAGCTTACTCTCCCACTTCCTCTTCACACAGAGCTAGCGCTAGAATGAGCTACAACAACAAGCCCAGAGCAGTAGGTTTTGCCGACGATGAGTTCCGCAACTCCTCGGACTCGGCTAGCCCGATCTCGATGGACTCCGGCTCTTCGCCAAATGACCAGTCCCCCTTGGAAATGGCTGGGCGCGTGGGAAGCTCAAGCTCGGATGATGAGCGAGTGGTTACGCCGAATGGCTATGTCGAGCCTATTGAGAGCAGCAATGGAGCCATCCGCACACCGGAACCTGTCGTTCGACCTCCGCTCATGAACCGACTTCCCTCGGATCGCCCAAGCAACGCGCCCTATCACTCACCCGACCTCCGACGAGCCAACAACCGCCTGTCCCAAGGCACCCTGGCCCAAATGGCCAAGGCCGGTGGAATTGCTTTGCCAGGAGTTCCCGATATTCCAGATGACGACGATGAAGACTCCTACCATACTGCGCCCCCTCCACCAGTCCCGGTTCACGGCGGCGACGGTAACACCTTTTACGCCAACGAGAACCGATCTGCTCATTCCTTGAACCCTCCGCCGAGTCACCACAGCCATCACAGTTACCAAGACGGTGACCGCCCGCCCACTGGCTACTCCAACCGATCCAACCAGCGACAGCCATCTCCGTACGGCCAGAGAGCCCCTTACTCGCACGACGAGTATGACCACAGGCCATCCACAGGAGATGCTTATCAGGGCCAGCGTCCGCTGCCGCCTCCTCATGCAACCTCTTACCCCAATGATCGCTATGGTGCCTACTCTCCAAATGGTGGCGCTCCCGGATCTCGACAGGGGCACCCTCAGCGGAAACCTCTGCCTATGAGACCTGGCTCTTATGACAATAAGCACCAGAGCATCACTCCCAATGACATTATTGATCATTATACTACCCAATCTCGAGCTCAATATGACGGCTTCCTTCCTCCTCAGCCACCGATGCATCTCGAGTTCAGCAACGAGTTGACCAACGAGCTTCAGCAACCTTTTGTGGACCGACCCCGCGCGGGTGTTTTGAAGACGGTCGGCGGTGCTGATCCGGATGCCCACTACTCTCCCGGCTTCGACATGGCGAACGTCAACTTTGGACCAACAGTCAACTACGGTGCCCCTCCGGTGCTTCGCAAGCCTGCGCCCCCTACAGCGCAAGCACCGCCGCCGAGGACGCCGACAGAGCGCGTTAGCCACAGGAGACAAGACTCGGCGACCATGCCTTGGCAGCCTGCTGCGGCTTCGCCCAGCTCTCAGCGATCCCCTGGCCTAACTCCTCAGGAATACGTCAAGCACCGAGCCTCTATTGCTTCGGCTCCGTACGGACACGGGAGAACCCTCTCAGCCAACTCCCTGGGCTCCATGATGGCACCAAGCCAGCATGGTGGATACCCGCAATCTGTATCCAATATGCAACAATACTAAAACGGTGTTGCTTTTCCTTACAGTACAATACCAGCATTTTTTTTTTCCTTTTTGGTTACGACATACCCTCCTTGCATGTTTCCTTGCCTCCTTCTCTCCTCTTTGTTTTTTCTTCCGTCTCTTCCTATACGAATATTCTCGAATATCATTCTATCTTGCGATAGATACCCTAAGAAGTGGTGGTAATGTATATGCAGCTTTGGATGCAGTATGCATTGGCAGGCGTTGGGTTGGAAGCATCACATATTGCACAGTACATTTTTTTAGAAGCAGTATCAGGAATGCTCTTATGACATCTTTGTTTTTCTCATAATTGGCGTTTTGTCGTTTTCTTTTGTCAGCAGGTGGAAGTTTTCCAGTATTCGTGTCAAGCGGACATGGGGATTAAAATAATGCATTGATCACTATTCTTGATACCAGGTAGACTCAGTATACAGATGGAAATACTACCAAGTAACAAAGGCACTGTTCGTTTTACTCGCCTCGTGACATTTGTCGTAGAGCATTTGGCAGTCAAATGTGGTGAGACTAAGGTGAGTGAGTGAGCAGGGCGCGTGATTACTATGACGCTTACTGGCGAAGCTGTGATGCTTTCCATGTGCTTTACACTTGGAAACAGTCTTCACCGATGTAGTCACAGCCGAAGCGATGAGCTCTGGCGATGATATGGATTTAATAGATGGGCTGCAACCTGCCGTTTCATCAATTTGACGACTTGCATATGTAAAGCATGTATGCGCAGCCGCACAAGCAGCCATTATTCGCTGCGTCCCTGGTTTGGGAGGCCCCTCACCACCACCGAAAGGGACGCAAGTACGGCACTAAGCAGAGAACGCTATCTAACATCCAGCATGCCACAGAGAGGGCATGACATATGTGGTTGCATGGGGGTTCTTATTGGTCCCTTGAAGCGCGTGCGGGACACGGGCACGCAAGCTGCAAGATCGGGAGCTACCCATTTAATGCAAGGCCCCAAAAACCAACGTGCGTCGCCATCGCGGAAAAAAAAAGTGAGGCGATGAGAGGAAGAAAGATCTGGTGACTGGTCTATCGGGGGAGGTTTATTACGAACACGCGGTACAAGGGGGGTGTGGCGATGCGAGGCGCATTGTTTGAATGGAGGCGTTTTTTATTTTATTTTCTTGTAGGCAGGAGAACGTGTAGTTTTGGTGAAAGAGACGCGCGGTGGACGTTATTCGCGTGACTGTTGGAGGCGTCTTTTTGGTGTAAGTCCACGCCCACGCTCCACGCGCACCAGGCACGTCCACGCAACACGAGCACGGTACACGTCCTGTTTCTTGTTTCTTGTTTCTTTTGCTTTCTTGCTCTGTAATTTATTTGGCGTTTTGCTCTTTCTATTTTAATTTTACTCATGTAAGGGAATTCATTTGCTGCTCTATAGGTTAGGTCCTTGTCTTATTCGTTCTCCATACTTGTGGCGCGAAAAAAGCATGGGACGTGATGTGGAAGCCATGGGGCCTGGTAATGACGTTGTTACGGGCTTGATGATCAATCCAGGCGTTTGTTTGTTTCATCTGATGTTTTTTTTCTCTTTTTCGCTGCTATTACTGCTGCCGCTTTGTAGTACTGCCACCATTTATTTCCCTTTCAATTATTGCAAGTTGCATGCTGTTGAAACTTTACTGCCTTTCTCATTGCCTCTTTTCGGGCCAATTTACTCCAGACGTATGTAGGCACTGCCGACCCCGCTATCGCTAATCGCCCATCCCGCCAGCTAAAGGCCTTCTACTGGGTTGCTTAGCTGCCTGCTGTGTTCTCCTCATCTCTCAACCTCTTTCTTTTTTTCTTCCCTATAATTCTCCGCGCAACTACAGACAACCCTGCTAGTATTCTTCTTTTTACATTTTCTTCCATCAATTTCCCCACACCGCCATAGTCTCACGTTCGAAAGACCTCCATCCCGACTGGCCGCGCTGTGGCGCAACAAGAGAGCGGCCACTACGGTGCGGTGCGGCTGGTGTATTAGCTAGCTCCCTTATTAATTGAAAAAGAGGGCGCTTGTGACAGTCACGTCCGCCTAGGCTCCCGCCAAGTTCCCTGATAAAGAGCACGCTCCCTTGCTGGTCCAAAAGCAGCTTTGGATTTCGATCTTGTTTTCAGCACAATCTGCTTAGACGACTAGCATAGCAAGCGCATTGTTTTTCTACACCTGAGGCAGACAACCTGGACCGATTTCTAGCTGTAGCTTCACCGGGTCGCTCCCAATGGACGGCGAAGGCGATACGCAAGAGCCAACGCAAGGTAGGACCCAGCCGTGCATCCAATTCCTTGTGTCTCGACGAGGTTGATGCGATGCGATGCGATGCGATGCGATGCGACTTGATGCTGACATCCATGCCTCTCACAGCGACGCAAAATATCCTCGACCCTCGCCGACTAGGAAAGCAGAACTCGGGCTTTTCGGACGAAGACATCTCAGACATCATCTGCGTGCTGTACCCGCACTCGGACACTGCGCGAGTCGAGGTCCAGCAGCTGCTCAAGACCGGGTCGCCGTACCTCATAGGCAGAGACGAGGCCGACGACGTCGAACTCGACTATGAGCACGAGGACCGGCCGAGCCAATTCGAATCCAACCCCGCAAACCATGGCAACCACGCCATCATCCTACGGCTATCGAGCCTGGTTCACAGCCCTGCGGCCGGCTTTGTCTTTGGGAGGAATCCTGGTCGATGCGACATAGTCTTTGCCAACGACCCGTTGAGGAGGATCAGCAACATCCATTTTCGCATCTTTGTTAACGAGCACGGCACCGTCATGATCGAAGACCAGTCTACCAACGGAACCTTTGTCGACGATCGCCTCCTCAAGAATACCCACAAAGACCCTACCAAGAAGCCCATTCTCAAATGGATGTTGAGCTCGGGATCAGTTATCCGAATCTACCTACACAACGAGATGCAAGACCTCACTTTCCGAGTTCGAATCCCGCGCCGAGCCGACGAATATCTGGATGCGTACCAGCGCAAGGTGGACGACTATTTCCTTCGACACAACTTATTGCCGGGGCCCGTTGAAACGATCACTGCCGGCCCTGGAGGCCACGTTGATTTATTCAAGAACGCTGGCCAGTTGATAACCCCGCGACGCCCGGAACGCCCACCGACCGAGCAGCGCTCTCCGACGAAGCGCAAAGATAACGTGCGGCGAGAGTGGAACGGATCCGGCAAGTACAATCGGATTGGTATGATTGGCAAGGGAGCATTTGCTGTCGTTTACAAAGTGACGTCCAAATACGATGGAATGCCATATGCCGCCAAAGAGATCGAGAAGCGCCGTTTTATCAAGAATGGAGTGTTGGACCAGAAAGTCGAAAACGAGATGAAGATTATGCAGAGAGTACAACATGTAAGTTGAGATTTGCTACTCATCCTTAAGCTACCGTGCACGACAAGAGAGTTGGCTGACTTGTGTGCGCGCTAAAGCCCAATATCGTGCGTTATATGGAAAACTTCGACTGGGAGGATCGTTTTCTCATCATCATCATGGAGCTTGTACCTGGAGGTGACATTGGAAAGCATGTCGCAGACGAGGGACCATTTCCAGAAGCGGAGGCCAGGATAATTTCCCAGCAGTTGCTGAGTGCACTGGCCTACTTACATGAGAAGAACATCACTCACAGAGACGTCAAGCCGGACAACATCTTGATCAACTCGCTTAGCCCGTTGGAAGTCAAACTGACAGATTTTGGCCTCTCCAAAATGGTAGATACGGAGCAGACATTCCTCAGAACGTTCTGTGGTACCCTGCTGTACTGTGCTCCAGAGGTGTATAACGAGTATGCAGAGTATGATGATAAAGGCATAAGGAGCAGGGGAAAGAAGGCTCGCCGTATTCCGGGCCAAAGATATAACCACGCCGTGGATATCTGGTCATTAGGCGGCGTCATCTTTTATTCCATGACCGGCCTACCTCCTTATCCTGTCAAGAGCGGCACCAGCTATTCCGAGCTGCTGCATCAGATTATGACAATGTTGCTTGATATAAGACCACTAGACGAGCGCGGGATTTCCAATAGCGGCATCGACTTCATCTGCGCCATGCTTCAGAGAAGGCCGGAAAACCGTGCGACAGTGGAAGAGTTAGACGAGCATCCGTGGATTCATAGCAGGACTATTGAGGCCTCACAGTCGTTTGACGAAATCACCGACGAAGAAGATGTATTGGAATCTTCTCAGTATCACGGGACTCAGCACCAACCAAACGCATACGCAATCGAAGACGAGGATGATCGGGTGAGTGATTCTGCAGGGGAAGACTCGGAAAGAGAAGACGAAAAGGAGCAGCAGGAGCAAAACGAAAAGGAAAACATTGACTGGAACTATACCTTTGGGCAAGGCACAATGCGACCTCTCCGATTATTTGGAGAAGTCGGTGTCTCGGCCGTTGGCAGTTCTGGTGCCGTTCCAGAGAGCCAGTTGAATCTACCAGCCCCGCAAACGGCCGGCAATGGTAGCCACGGTAGCCGATTCGAAGGCCAAGATGACGAGGCTTACGATTCTGGAGATTCCGGTGCAACCCTCGTCAAATATGGCAGCATTTTCAGACCGGAGAGAAGCGTGTCCATTGATCATGCGCAGTCTGCCGATCAACTGCAAAGTTTGGTAGAAAACGTTGCTTCACAAAGCCTTGGTGTCTCAGTGATCGGCCTCGGGGACCCAAATGCGTCCAGCTATTCCATTGCTTCCTCCGATTTCAACGCCAGCAAACGGAAATCTCCTTCGCCCCTTGCAGCAAGCGCAGATTTTGACAATGACAGCACGCCTACCGACAAGCCAGCTCTTAAAAGATTGAAATCAGAGGGGTTTATGGACGATGTTGCCGACCCAACAACCGAAGAGTATGAGTTACTATCCCGTATGCCACCGATTCAAAGATCTAACTCCGGCCGCCAGATCGATGAACCGGTGAGCAAAAAGATCTTTTGGGCTCAGGATCGCAAGACATGGCACCTCAACTACCCCGAGATGACACAGCTTCAGTATGGTGCGTTTGTCTTGGCAGCCAACCAGCGGAAAGAGCAATTTCTTCCTGGCAAAACGCCTTTGTGGAGTCTGGCAATGAAATACTTTCCCCCGGTCGCCGCATCAGAAAGGCAAAGTACACCGAGCATACAGGCTTCTGCTCTTCATGATGAGGACATCAATATGGAATTCCCAGCGACGGGTCCAACCGCCGATGGCGCGGCTACTGATGATGCAGATATTCCAGATAGTGCTAGGGTGGTCCCGGTACAGCTGGATGGAGAGTCCGGGGCCATTGCTCTGATAAGTTCTGGCGATATGTCTTGCGTCAGAGATATTACCTGTCTCATGGCTGATACGTTTGTTTCATTTGGTCGTGGCCTCGAGAACACCGCTAGTTATGAGGACAAGTTAAACTCAAGAGTGCCCAAATACGCCTTCAAGATTATGCTGTGGAAGCAAGGCTATGATCCGTCTGTGCCTGCACCCCTTCCATGGACACAGGATTTAGCAGGAGATGAACAGTCATATCATCTCTGGATCTCGACCAAGGCCTCTGGCGGAATCCGTATCAACGGCCAAATGCTCGACTCTTCCGACCCGAAGAAGCCCTTTGGCCCTTCCAAAAACTGGACCAAGCTCTACCACGAAGACGAGCTGCTCGTATGGGGCGACTCCCATGAACAAACCACGCTCAAGGTCACATGTCTCTGGGGCGGCTCATGCAACGAGCGTAAAGACAAACATCTCGAGCTCGCGCCCCCAAAGCTGGCAAAGGAGCTAGACGCCGCCTGTCTGCGGACGGAAAAGCGCATCCAGGACGCCTCCAACAAACGTGCCGAGAAGCGCCAGAAGATCAATGACGTCGAAGCAGAGGACAAAGAGCGCCGCCTGCGAACTGATTTTGAGCGCGAGAGGAGCCTCTTCTTTGAGCAAAAGAGGCTCGAGGCCATTGAGCTCTTGGCTCCGAAACCGGGCCTCTCTACCGCTAGTAATGCTTCTTCGTCGAGGAGAGGCTCTCCCGCGATGAGTCTGGCGCCGTCCATGTTTTCGACTCGACTGCAATCTACGTTGATGAGGGCGAGTCCGGAGAAGGATGCCGTGCGACTGGTTCGGTGAATGATATCAACTTTGACGTTATTTTTCTTTTTTTATTCCTATCTTCTTTTACCTCATTGTTGTTATGCATCAAAAGTTCATGTAAAGCACAATGTGAGCGAGCATCTTTTCTTTTGCTTCTATTTTCAATCTCATTTGGAAGTTTTATCTGGTTTTTCTTTGGCTCTCTTTTCTATACTTGAATTCAAGGATGTATGCGTTGGATGACTGGATGGCTTGGTAGGAAAAGAGGGAACTGGAATGGTATGGAATGGAATTATGATGGAGAGGGAAATATTGGGCAGCTTAGGCTGCAATTTGTTGCCATGATCGGATACATATGCGACACACACACACACAGATGTCATTTAATACATAGGGTTGCAACTCTCAGTATAATTAGAATCATTTGGCAAATGCAATCTCTCATCTACAAATCGAAATCTTCTCATTTCTTTGCCCTCTGACGTTAACTGACCGGGATTTCTCAGATAGCTAATTGTGAACTAGATGGCAGTCAATCGACCTGCCCCTTCCCATTATTCCCTCCAACTGTCTTTCCTTCATATAGTGGATCTATCAACTCTCCTCGCCGCAATAACAGCAATGGTACAAATCTAGAAGGAAATAAAACAATAGAGGCGAATAGGAAAGAAGGGGAAAATAAAAGGAAATAAAGGGGGAAACAGCAAGATATAAAATCTTCCGGTCGTACAAATACAAGCGAAAAACACATAAAAACTAACGCAAAAAAAGCCATAAATCCGGTTCTTCGGCCTGCCATAAACATTGTTCCCAAATCGCGTCAAAAAGCTATACAAGAAAAGCGTGATCCGTCTTTGGTGACAATTGCTAGTTAGTGGGTTAAACAAAGGAAATAGTTGTTAAAAAAGCAATAGTTTAATTGTTCACATATGATGGCTCGCAGTTGTCTTGGGAGTCTAGTCAAAGGATGAGGTGTCACGGCTGCTCTTGCTGATCGCATTCTCCTTGTCGGAGTCATCATCTGATTGATGGTCGTGATCCGCGAAGCTTCCCAAATCAGGAAATAACACACTGGCGACGTTGCTGGCAGATGCAGGAGAAATATCAAGTTCATCAAATTCTGTGAATAATTAGCGCTGAAGAAAGATAATTTTGTCCATGCGTGTCAACTTACCGAGCATATTGGTTCGCTTGCCTGGCGAGCTCTCAGGAGAATCTGGTTCTTCAATGATAGGTTCAGGAATCCAGTACGGCGTTTGCTTGGGAGGATTTGCTGTGCTCAGATAATCCTTCGCCCATTTGCCTGGAATGCGCGGCGCCCAAGTGCTAAAAGAGCAATAATCATTGAGATCCGGAAAGGGTCGTTTGCGAGGCTGATAGTAAGGATTATTACTGGGCTGAGAGTAGTCGCTAAATGCGCTTTGGCTGAATGAAGAGTCATCTTGCATTGTGTAACAATCAGAGTCAAATCGAGAGGGGAAATTATTCCAGGGTGATCCTTTCCTGAAGGAAGACTGTGTGCTTGGTCCTCCGGCGTAGGGCGACGTGTAGTTCTTCCAACGGTTGCTTGGCGACTCTGGGGATCCTTGAGCTTGCGAGCTAGAAGTTGGGGAGGGAGGAGGCCTCTGCGACTCCTGCTCTTCTCCATCGCCTGAATAAGCCGCCGCTGTGCTGGCATTTGCTGAATTGAATGCACTGCGAGTGGCACGAAGAGGCGGCCGACCGGTTTCACTCTCAACCCCACCGCCAGAACCATAGTTGAAGGTTGATTTTCCACCAGAGCTGAATCCTGTGTTGGGCGACGCAGTCGATTGATATACAAAAGGTCTCGAGTACCAATGGTCTCCGCTGGCACTGGACATAGGGGGCAGCCATGAACCTGCAGGGCTGTCTTTAGAGAAAGCTCCCCTGTAACCTCTCTCAAAGATAGGCTCGCCATAACCGTCCTCTCCTGTAAAAGAGGCAGAACCGTGAGGCTCTTGCGTTCTTGCATAATAGCCAGTTTGTGACTTCTTTGGCGAAGTTCCAAATATGCCCACGCGACTGGGTATGGTCTCATCATTGGGCTTGATATCTTCCTCAAGAACCTTAGCGTGTGAAGAGGCATTGCTTGACGCGCGAGAATCTGATAGACGAATGTCCACTTTTGATCTGAATTTCACACTCTTGCTTCCAGTGGATTGGGCCGAATCATCAGTGGAAGTGTGCCCTTCCGTAGAATTATCGGACGCTTCTTCGGATATCTCAGAGTGAGGGGCTTGTTCGGAGTAAGCAACTGATTCTTGCTCATCTTCAGATGCGAGCGAATGAAAAATATCCCCCCTACGGCCGCAAGGAGAATATTTGGAAGAATTTCGGTAATCCGTTGGCAGCTTGCTTGTTTGTTGAATGGGAGAGAATATATCTTCGACATAAGGAGCCTGGTATCTCGGTGTCGTTGGAGTATTAGGAGAACTGCCATATTGGCTTCCTGGGCTGGTTAGAGGGCTTCGCTCTGCCCTCCTCTGAGACGCTCCATTGTGGCGAACTGGATAGTAAGGCGAATCAGGCGAGGAGTTTGATGGGTTGAGTTGAGGGCCATTTTTCGAAAGATTCAGTGGCTGTGGAATTTTCTTTGCTTCGGGTGATCCAAAACCCTTGCTACCATCTGTATGAGCTGAGAAAAGCAAAGAATCCAATTTGTTCTGATGGTTTTCCGGGCCCGACCCGGAATTCGATGATTTTGCGGGCACACCATTTTGAGTGTGATTGCGGGCAGAATCAGTATATGAGCTGCTTTTGTGAGACCGACCCGGAGCCTGAAATGATTATGTTAATTCTGATTCCACTTCTTCAAATTCCGTTAGAACAAATCACTCACAAAATCAACCATGGAGACGTCTGCGATGGCCTCGGCAGAGCGGATTTCCTCCACGCAGACGGAGCAGTAATTGGGAAAAGGCCTTTCGCCTTTCGAGATTGGGTGGTTTTTCTGAAACTCTTTGGATCTGACGTTTCCGCACCCATAGCAGAAATGATGCTCTAAAGCCCCATCCTCAACGTGTTCTTCGAAGCAGTCTTCGCAGTAGTTCATAGACGGCCTGCCTCCCAGAACGATAGGGTGCTTGGTGTGGTAGTTGGAAGAGCGAACTTTGCCGCAGCCTGTGCAAAGATGATGGCGCATTTTTCTCTTGGGGCTCATCTCTCTCTGAGCAACTATATATTGGGTTTGAGTCGTAGGCTTTTTGGACTTTGTCTTCGAATCGCTAAGCTCAGAGCTTTTGGACGTCTTTGAGTCCTTCGGTGGTGTCATGCCAAGTAGCATGTTCAATCGAATATTTAGCTCTGTTTGCAAAGCTGATAGCTCACTTCTCAAGGTGGCGTCTTCAGGCTGTTTAGAGAGCTTTGCTACCACATCATCGAGCTTGCTTTGAATGCGTTGAACCTCCTGAGAGATTGAGCTATGTTGATGAGCCTTGGGCATGTTTGTAGGGCTCAGTGTGTACAGAGGAAAAGGCACATGTTGAATAACATCAGAGGCAGAATCAGTCTTTGTCAAGGCCGGATAATATTGTGTCGAGGGATACACAGAGCCCGCAGGAAAAGCAAACACGGGTTGGTAGAACTGCGGCTGGGAATAATTGGAGGTAGACCGCGGAAAAGTAGCTGAAGATGGGATGGAAGAAGCAGGAGAAGGAACCCTGAGAGTGACCGGGCTCGAAGAGGATCTTCCACGAGCCTTGGAGGAGTTCCGCTTTGAAGCTCGACGAGTAGGTGACGGCTCAGCATCAATTCTCTTTGGCTTATGTTTGGGAGGAGAGCACTGGAAGATACGCTCCTGTAGCTTCAATTGGCGCTGGGAGGGAAGCTTGAATGATTTTTGAGCCTTTGGGGTGTCGTCGGATTCTTCAGTGCCTAGATTGCTGGCATTTAGATCGAGTGTCGACAGCGACTCATTGTCACTTGATTCATCGCCTGGGTCGTATTGAATTCTGATACTCTGCGAGTGCGATTGAACTTGGGCGGCTTCTCTATCTGCACGTTCAATGTCGCGGCGTGTGGGCAGATTGAAAGCAAGGCTCAGCAGATCGACTCCGCTGTCGTCGGTTGGGTTCTTGCGTCGATTTTTCCTGCTGCTACCCATGGTAGCTGAATCGACAGGCGAGATGACAACGGCGTAGAGATGAGAGAGAAATTCAATAGGCGGAAAGCGATTATTAAACGATGGGAGAGAAGGCGATAATGGAGAATCAAAAAGACAGAAAAGATTAAGAAGAAAGATTGAGAATGGAATTAGATTTTAGAAGAAGAAAGAAAAGAAAGAGAGGGGATAAGGGGACGTCAAGGGGGGGAGTATGATGGCCATATGAGTGAAAAGCGAAACTGAGTCAAAAGTAACACAAAGTGAGGCTGAAATGAAGAAAGCATGACACGACTTGGGATGAAGGCGCGTCTCGTGCCATTTTTTACGGCCATGGGGTACGCCAGCTGGAAAGTCCATTCGGGCACGCTGCTGCAGCTGCCAACATTATTAATCCACACGGTCGACAGCTTGGTAGATACGAATTGACAAGGCACAGCCAAAGACTAAGTGGAATAAGCCGTGCCATTAGTTAGCCAATTGATGATATTTAATGACATATATTAATGAAATGTGACGAAATGCCATTCTTGACAGTGAAAGCGATCAATGTTTACTCTGAAAAGCCTGGTATAATCTTCTTCAAAACATGAAATTGATATACATTCTAGACTAACTTTTGTCTAGATATATAGGAGCACTCGAGCCATGCTTTCTTTTATCTGGCTTCTATCGGCCTCCCTCAGATACCTATCCGTGAAAAAAATCCAACCCTTCTAATCCACGCGAAGCACTCTGGCGCCCCTCTTCTTGGTGGGCTTCTTCTTCTTCTGGCCGCGCTCAAAGGCAGCAGCATTGACATGATCACGACCAATGTTGTCAAGGTCCTTGACTTTGTAGATACGGATGATCCAGTTCTCGCTGGTATAAGCCTCCTCAACTGTGTTGATAACAGGTCCCTGGTCTGGGACTCGGACTTGTCGGACTCTATCAGCGGCCTGTCCCGGAGGGAACAGAGAGCCGTAGTTGTAATACGACAACTTGTACCTGGTTTTGGTGTTAGCATTGATAAATTGCTGCAATGGTCGCTTAGTTTTCACTTACATCAAGCTGTTCTTCATGGTATCAGTAGCACCCTCATCGACGCGGTATTCGCCCTGAGAAGTGAAAAAGTCTCGCTCCTTGACCTCGTCAGGCCAGATGCCCTCAGCAATACGGACCATCCACAAGAACTTGTTGATATCATCGCCAGAGTAGCCCAAGAGACCACCGAATACGACAAGAACATAGTCAACTTCGTGCTGTCTCATGATTTCGTAGCTGACTTCCTCCCTTGAGCTCATGGCCTTGCCAACGGTAGCAATGTGGGTGTTGTTCCAGGTGTTGTTGTCGACGAGTGTGGGTCGGTCAGCCATGCCACCAATCTGGTAGCCGTAATCCCACCAGGACATAATCTTGGCGTCCTCCTTTGTGTTTTGGCGCAGCCATTGGTAAGCCTCTCGGTAATCGTCAATGATGTGTTGACTTCCATCAGGCATACGGCTGGCAAGGACAACAGACGGTGAAGAGTAGGCGTTTGACGTAACCCAGGTACAGTGTGAGACAAACATCAAGAGGTAGACGAGGACAGATCCCGATACCAGCACCTTGGTGAGAGGGCTGTAGATGCCGACGTTAGGCTTATCAACGCCACGGAGACCACCCTTTACCTTCTTTGGTGCTTCCTGCTCCTCAGCGGGAACAGCCGACTTCCAGCTGAGGTATGTGTCGAGGATCTGAGAGGCTGACATGGCGGCAGCAACACAGACGACAGGTGTGAGTGTGAGCATCAGACGGACCATGACACCGGAGAAGTAGCTGCCGAATAGGGCATACACAACGACAAAGACGTGTTCATCCCTGAGCTCCTGGAAACACAGATAGACACCAGCGGGGAAGAGCCAGACAAGGAAGTTCAAGTCAAAGAAATAGGATGGCCAAGCAGTGGGCTGATGCTCAGAGACAGAGGCAATGATGGGAATGTGGATCTTAGCATAACCGGTATCCCACAAAGAGTAGAATCGTCCACTCCAGGGGGCAATGTAGCCCAGAGAAGTAAGACCAACAAGACCAAGCAGACCCAGGCCAAACGTTGCCACGAGGATTGTGACAAGGAAGGTCTGGAACTGGCGTCCAGAAATGGCAGATCGTACATACTCGATAAAACCAATAAGCTGGATGAAGCCAAAGATTCCTGTACAAGCAATGTTAGAGACACGAGATTCTGATACTTTCAAGGGCAAAGATGATTCCTACCCAAGGCGGGCATATGCTCGCTAGTCTTGATGGGGAGGAAGCCAACAAAGGGAATCTGCATGCTGGCCAATGTTCCCAGCGCATACCAGGTGGTGTAGCTGACATAGAGACGAGAGCTGTATCGGCCCATGCAGATCAAAGTCAGGGCGTGCACAGGTAGGAGACAGGTGATGAAAGCGTATCCACCCCAAGATGCCACCATGTAGCCGTAGAACAAGGCACAGAGGGCTCCCCAGAGCATGGAACCCAGCTTGAGAGCCTTGATCCACAGGTAAAAGGTGAAGACAAGAAGGAAGATGGCGATGGCCTCGTTATCGTAGCTGCCGGCAACGGATCTTGAGATGTAACCGGGCGCAATTCCCATGAAAATAGCCGCCAAAAGACCTGCAGATGGCGATGTAGTCATTTCGTTGGTCAGGAGATATGTAGCAAAGGCCGTCAGACCTGAGCAGGCAGGCGCAAGGAGAACGCAGATGTTGCGAATGTCGACGGGGACTGTCAGCGTCTTGAGGGCGTGGTAGATGGCACCGCTGGTGACCATCAGGCCGGGATACAAGGTGCCTCCGGTGACTCGACCGAGAGGATGCCATGTTCGGTCATCAAACCAGTCCCAAAACTTGTGGAAGCCATTTGCGACAAGGTACTTGGTTGCTCGGAAATTGAACCAAGGATCGACTAGATGGGTTGGTTAGCTTTGTGTTATTGGGCAAGATAAGTCGACAAGTCGATGCGCTCCAATGCAGAGAGCGAGAGCGGATTCACTAACATTCGTGAATGATACTTTCAAATCCTAAAGGCGAACCGTTAGCTTTCAGCATAAAATGCCGCCACAATTGCAATTGAGCGCCGCAATGGCATCCACATCGCAGAATGACAGCTATAAGAACAGCACCAACGTACGTATAACAGAGAACAGACGACTCGCAATAGCCGCGGCCGCAATGAAGCAGAGAATGACGACCCGGAACAGCGCCCGGGTGCTTTCGGTGGTGTAGCCCAAGGCGGGCCCTTTGGAGGTTTCGACCGCCATTGTGGCTCTCCTGAAGGTTGATGGCGATGCTTCGTACCTTACCTTGAGAAGCCACGCTGAGACGTGGTGAGGACAGCTTGAGCTTAAGGTGCTACGTATGTCAAGAGATTGTGGGGCCGGCGCGCGCCGGTGTTTTCCCGAGTCATCAAATTGCCCATCCCACGAAACATCGCCAAAAAGCTGCGCTGCGCCAATTGTAAAAGTGGGAACGGGATTGAATCATGGCGGAAGCTGTAGAATTGCTGTGCAATCTAGTCTGCGTCGAGAGATCGCCTTGGAGCAGTTGTAGTATTCACTGTCGTGGATGGCCCTAATAAATTTCCTTCTTTGTGAAGTGAAAAGTTAAAAAAGACGAAATGAGCTAAAGGAAAAATTCCGCCGGTGCGAAGGTGTTATCGTTCCACCTTTTGAAGCTGCTTGGAGACTACATCTTGCTCTGCGAGGCGCAATTGATGGTCACTCAAACGTCAAAACATCCCTCAAAGCGTAGCTGGCACTTGTTGTAACTCTTCTTTTTAACTTTGAAACGTCTAAATGCGCATATTTTTACAAGTACAGTTCACCAAAACAAATGACCCAACGAAACCTCTATGCAGCGGCGCCATGTGTAGTTTCAAGTATACACTGCCTTTGCAGTCTGCGGTGTCTGATTATGCCTCGTGAGGCTTTTGGGTCTCCGTGACGGCCATATTTTGTTCGTCCGCCAGCATCTTTTTTTTTCTCCTACTCCAACGACCAATTCCCGCGCTTCACCCCTCCATCGGCCCACGTTTTTTCCTCAGTTACGTCAAGGGCTGTCCTTGGAGACCTTTTCTAGGAACTTCTCGAGATCAAAATTCGGGCTGTTGACATCTGTAACAACTATTCCCAAAAAGTTAGCTTTTTGCTGGTCGAATCCCTGGCATGCGCTTCCACTCCTCCTTTTCTCCTTGAATCGCTGCAGAGTAGCCCCGCTGGACTTAAGGAGAAAGACTGAGGATGTGCCATGTGACTGCGTGGCTGTGCGTACCATCGTCTGCTGATGCTACAGAAGGGTTCTTCTTCTTTGCATATTCCGCCTTGGCCTGATCTATCAGCTTCTGCTTCTGCTCATACTCGTGCTGCGCGTGCTGAGCTCGCTGGGTTGTGGTGATCGTGCGCTGGTGGGAGAAGCCGTAGAACACGCCAAAGGCGAGGGCGGACCACCGGAAGACCTGGAAGAAAATCAATCAGAACTTTGTCGCCAAGCGAGCGGGCCCAATTGCACGCGGCTATCGCAAAAATCGAGGCCGATGCGGGACGGCGGCGAGCGGTTGGGCACTGCGAGGTTTAGACCAGACAAACGTACGTTGACTCCTGTTGACGACATGGTGATGTTCGCACGTCGCGCGGCTGCTGGGAGCAGGAATCGAGGAGTGAGGGCGAATTTGGGGGGCTCGACAATGGCCGTCGCTGAACCCTGGTCGACGGTGGCTCGAGGGAATTGTTGCGTCGGCTGGGACAAAGATTTGAAAAATGTCCTCGGGAAAAGTCGCAGTTTTTCCAGCCCCGGAATGCCGCTGCTACAGGCGTGGCTCTAGCCTCTGGGCCTGCGAATGTCACGTGCTGGCCGCAATCCAGCTGCAACGCGATAAGCTTTGAATGGCATATTGGCGATACAAGGCACTATGATTTAGTCCCAGTGCCATTAATATTGCGGTGTACGGAGTATTAATAGACAAAACGAGAAGTGGGTGAATGACTCTCAATACCTTTGTTTAAATACTTTTAATCGCTTCGCTCGCTCTTTTTCTTCTGCAAGCCCTTTTCTCTCGAACCCCGCCCTCCTAGATCGTGGCCTGGGCTTGTTGTCATACCCCCCCGTGGCGCCGTGGCTTGACCTCCCTCTTCTCCTTTCGCATCTCGCCTCGCCCCCTATATCTGGTGCGTCCCGCAATGGGACTGTGGGACAATCGCGATGCAGCAACGACGAGATGAGATTCTTGCCAAGAAGGCGAAGCTCGCAGAGCTTAAGCGCCAGAGAGAGCTTCGGGCCTCTCAGAACCAAACCCAGGCGGTATACACCCGCACTGGTATGAGCTCGCCCAACGAGGTTTGTTCTTCCCTGGCCTGAAGCGTGCTTCTTATACGCTAATCGCCTGTTGCATAGGGGCTAGTATCACCGACCCCAGGACGAGCAGATAGTCGCCGCGAGATCGAGTCCCTCATTGACAGCTTGGTTGGCAGTAGTAGGCCCAGCTCAATTGGGACAGGACCCCCTGGCTCACCAGCACCTCGTGGGAGCAGGCCGAATAGTGTTCTCAGTGGCGGCGAGATCAGCAATGTGACCTCGGAATGGACGACTTCCATGGCTGGACAAGGCGGGCAGACCACCCCAGGCCCTACGCCTGTGGCGCTGAACCTGACTACCGTGCCCTTGACAACCGTATACGAATGTCCACCCTCTCCTGTGAAAGAGGTCTATTCATACAGCAAAGGTGTACAAACCACAGATGAATGGACACTCCCTGATAGGACAAGAGACGAGTCGATAGCCTCCGATACGGATGATTTCATGGGACCGACTTCCACACCCAACAAGAGGCTGAGCAGGAAGGAACGGGACCGAGAGGAGGAGCTGCGTGAGAAGATTAGACTGGAAGTGGAAGAAGAGCTGCGAGCGGCCAAGGAGCTTTTGGGCGAGGGTGCTACAGGGACACAGCCCTTTTCAACAACGAACTATCCAATCAGAGAGCTTACTGCCGAAGAACTCGAGGCTGTTACTCACTCAGACGAATTCGCGGATTTCCTGGAGCAGTCAACCAAAGTGATTGAGAGAGCCCTAGATCAAGAGACATATGATATTCTTACGGATTATGCCTTGCATGGCCAGGACCTCGAGGACAAGGATGAAGAGAGTGGAAATACGGGAGGAAAAGGAGGGCACAGAGTCAAGGAGGTGACACAATTCTATGATGATCGTTGGTCTAAAAAGCGAATGATTAGCGGGATTGACTTCTCTCCCAAGTTCAACGAGCTGGTACTCGCTTCCTACACTAAAAACCCGACAGCACCTCACGAGCCGGATGGGCTTGTCCAGGTGTGGAATATTCACATGCACAACCGACCAGAGTACGTCTTTACCGCACAGTCGGACATTCTCACAGCAAAGTTTTCGCCATATCACCCAAACCTTATTGTTGGTGGCTCGTACAGTGGCCAAGTTCTGTTGTGGGATACTCGAGCAAAGTCTGCGCCGGTCCAGAAGACTCCGTTAACTGGCTACGGTCATGCCCACCCGATCTACTCTGTTGATATTGTGGGTACGCAAAACGCCAACAACATTATTTCATGCTCTACAGACGGCGTCGTTTGCGGCTGGAGCATGGATGTGTTTGCACAGCCACAAGAGCTGCTCGAGCTGAAGAATCCCAGCCAAGCTAAAGTGGCTGTTGAGGATGTCAGCCCTACATGCCTTTCGTTCCCTCAGACCGACCCAACCTTCTTCCTTGTAGGAAGCGAAGAGGGAACCATCTTCCCTTGCCACAGATACGACCGTGCCGGCGCCAAGGCCGGTGTCGACAAGAAGATTAGCTACAAGGGACACATGGCACCTGTTATGTCTGTTGACTTCCATCCCGCACGGGGCCCTGTGGATCTGGGCGATTTGGCCATCTCGTCGTCTCTTGATTGGAGTGTAAAGCTTTGGAAGATCCGTGCTCCCGCAGCCACTTCGACTATTGGTGCTGGAGATGGCGCTGTATCGCCGCTGATTGACTTTGTTCGCGAGGACGTTGTCTATGATGCCAAATGGTCACCTGTGAAGCCTAGCGTCTTTGCGCTGGTAGATGGCGCTGGCTGGTTGGAATTCTGGGATATCGCAATAGATACGGAAGAGCCGGTATCGAGAATAACGCCGAGCAGCCGGCAGGACGGCAGGACGATGCTTTCCAAGAGCTTGAACAAGGTGGCCTGGGAACCCAATGACGGCAAACGCATTGCAACCGGTGGCATTGACGGCTCTCTGACAGTCTTTGAGGTTGCTAGCGGCCTGGGCGGCAAAGAAGGACTCAAAAATGAGGAGTGGGCAAATGTCAAGAAGCTGGTCAACAGGGTGGAGGCTGTGGGCATGAACGGAGCGATGATTGTCTAGCATCTTTGTTTTTCTTTGGTTTACCGGCGTGCATGGCACATTAATCTTTTTCCTCACGATCCTTGGTCTGTGTAATGATTGATGAAGGTGAGATGATAATGTATACCCCTAGAAAAGTGCGAGGCAGAAGAGGCGTTGGAGACAATAAAAATGCCTGTTTGACGTGTATTTCTGTCTGCTCTGATGTGGTTATGTAAGACGTCTCAGAATGGTGATGGACGGATTCAGGAACATACCCACTTTCTTAGCGTCGTGGGTCTTCGTCAAGAAGATATTTTAGCACGACGTGATGCCTTTTCTTTCTCACCCAGATGCTCTTCTTTTTTGCCACGCGGCATTTGGATGTATCTGCCATGTGCGCGTAATAAGCGCGATAAGGGAGCCATGATGCCTTTCTGGTAAGTTTAACTCAATGACAGTTTACGACACCTATTCTTCGTAATTCATTTATCATGATGTATTCATTTCGATGAATTCTGCAATGCTCAAGGCCACCTTGGTTTCTGAAACTGAGATGGTCGACTGTGGACAATTTCACCCCTGATCTTTCAAATTCATATAACATTAATGTTCATTAGTCCAACAACTGTGCTACTGCTAACGAATGCATGGCTCTAGAAAACTGCCCAATATGACGCTCATCTAGGTGTTCTTCGGTACGCCATCAGGGTACCGCCCACCAGCAACGTCAAATGACTCGATGATGTCGTTGATCTTCTTCATGTCCTCCTCCGTCAACTTGACCACCCGGGAGTTCTCCTCCACTCGCGCCGAGGTTGTTGCGCCGGGGATGGGAATGATGGTTGGCAGGCCGGGGCGGTTGCTCTGGCTGTGAACCCAGCCGACGGCTAGCTGGGCTGGCGTGCATCCCTTTTCCTTGGCGAGGGCCTCGACTTGGTTGACGAGCTTGAGGTTGTGTTCGAAAGCGGCCTTTTGGAAGCGTGGGAAAGTGGCGATGTAGCCGAATTGCTGGAGGTCTGAGACTTCCTTGAAACGACCAGTAAGGATCTATCATTTGAGTATTAGCTATCGAAAGGAGAAATGTGTGTGCGTTGAGGGGCTTTGGACTTACTCCTCGTCCGATGGGAGAATATGCGGTGATTGGGATGCCATGCTGGGCACATGCGGCAGCAATGCCGTTCTTGAGGATATCCGGCGTGAAGATGCTCAACTCCACCTCCACGGTACCAATCTTTGTAATCTTTGCAGCCTCGTTGATCGTATCGGCGCTGCACTCTGAAAGCGCAATGCCGCCCAGTTTGCCCGTGTCGATGTACTCCTTTTGAATAACGCCAAAGGTCACCTCTAGGGGCGTGTTGGGGTCTCTCCGTGAGTAGCTGAAGAGATCGAGCTTCTTGGTGCCGCCGAGCTGGCTGATGATGTTGTCGAGAGACTGTCGAACGTGCTCGGGGCTTCCGTTGGGCATGAGTGTCTTGAGATCCACGCCGCCCTTGATGATGAGGGTGACTTTGTCGGCGTCCTCGGGGTATTTTGTGAAGTAGGCCTTGAGGAGAGTCATGGAGTTGTATTCGGGCGGGCCGTAGAATTCTGCGCCGTTCCAGAGCGTCATGCCGTTGTTGACGGCGGTTTTAAGAGCGGCAATAGCTTGGTCCAATGGCGGAGGCTCAGGTCGCCAGGTGAAGCCTAACAGGTAAGCTGTCAGTAAACTTGTTGCGTAATAACTCCTTCTTTTCTGTAAAGACTGTGAAATGATTAGACTTACCCATGAGGCCGTAGCCAATGGGGCCGACACTCTTGTTGATAATAGTGGCCATTTCTGAGTTGTTAATTATAGTAATTTGTCGTATTAAGTGTTGTGAATGCTGAGGAGCTGTTTTGAAGCTATTGCTTGATTATTGCCTTGATGCACAAAATTCATTTTTCACGATTTGAAGATGTTCAGCTCTCTATTTATCTATTCAATCACCCCACAGTCTCTTTTCGCGATTCGGGGATTGATGGCGTTAAGACGATGTTGAAGCGTTTAGATGGTGTAGAAGCGTTTAGGTGATGTAGAGGCGTTTCCCGTTTAGGCGATCGGCTTTATGATGCCCTCCAAGCTGCATTTATTCCGAGCATTTGCAGCCGGGTGTGGCGCTCTAGAAATCCGACCAGCACTTAAAATCGATGCTTATCCTCTACTCTAAATTCTTGACGGCAAAGCCCGCAGCGGGATTAGTTTATCTCCAGAATGGAGGAAAACCGAGTCTTGTAGATTGGCGATCCGATCCGAACACATGAGGTCAGGGCAGGCGATCTCGCGATTCCGAGAGCCGTCTTTGGCTCTTTGAACTGAATTATCTCCATTGCCGATTTGATCCTGTATGCTTGTACTCTCGCATTGGCCCAATTGGTGTGATTTTCGATATAGTGTATGTAGGGTTGTCAATCCGTAGCTCGCGGGCTAAGGAAGACGAACTGCGTATTGCTTCATGAAAGACGAAATGCGTATTCCACACTACGAAAGACGAACTGCGTATTCCACTATGAAAGACGAATTTGGTACAAAAGACGAAAATTTTGTACTTTGTTTAAGCACCTTCCTAATTGTAAGTACGAAAAGGACGAAGTTTTTCATTTTTAATAATATGAATGTTTTCGTAATTCGTCTACGAAATATGAATTTTTTCGTACCTACAAATTGACAGCCCGGGCTATATGCCATGGCTTTACAGACATTGTCGTTATTCCGGCGGGATTAATCCACGTCTCGCCTTTCGGATATGGAGTTTGTAAGTCCCAGCTGCGCGACAGTAATTGCATGCTGCACAACATCATGACTAGGTACCTAGTAGTACTTGAAGCCTGCATTACACAAGAGTGAGAGCAAACTCCGAAAATGTCACAGCAATCTTGTCCCGCGCATGTCCCGCGCCCGACTCCTCCGTCGGCTTTGCGCCGTAGATGCCAACCTCAACCTCCCTCGCCAGTCCCTGATCATCGTCCTCGTTGAACGCCCATGTCACCTGTCTCAGCGCCCTCTTCGTCTGTCCCCCGTTCTCAAGCACATACACCCACGCATCCGTATCTTGCCTCTCCACCAGGATAGTGGCCTCTGCGTTGGCCGTCGTCTGCTTCTCCGTGATGGGGCTCAGGCTCCAGTCGGAGAGGATGTCCGTTGCGACAACGCCCAGCGCGGGAGCCCCGTCGTTGAACTCGATGCCGGCCTTGATGAAGCGCGTGGCGTTGGGGTTGTGGTGGTTGGGAAAGGCGAGCACGAGGCCGCCCTGGTCGTAGAGCGTCTTCCAGGGCGCGGTGACGGTGACTTGGACGCTGGAGAAGCGCGCGGTGGCGACGGTGGTGTAGAGGTAGGGCGCTGTGAAGTTGTTCTTGTGGGTGGCGGGGCGCCAGACGTCGGTGTCGGGGGGGACTTGGATGGTGATGGAGCGGCCGATGGGGGAGACGGGCTGGGCGCCGGGGTTGTTGAGCCAGTGCCATTGCAGGCTTGTGGCCGAGACGGAGGCTGCGAGGAGCCAGCTTGCGATGGCGGTTGTGAAGAGCATCTTTTGTTCCTTGTTGTATGATGGAGATGATGGAAGTGTCTACGAAGCTGGATTGCTGTTCAGGTCGTAATGCCTGAATATATACCTCTCCTGATTCATCTATATCCTAATCTGGATAATGGTACATTCTGAAGTAGGTCGATGTAACATCGTCATTGTAGCTTGTACATGCCTCCTATTCTTCTCTCAATATCCAGCCATCTTCGGTTCTCTCTGCCGAGACCTGCAAGTCCGCAATCGTGGTGACGAACGGACTTCCCCTTCCGTGCGGGGAGAATTGATGGGTGGACACCCGAAAATAAGCATATATCTTGCCTTGGGGCTTGCTCGGGGAATGTCGCTCCGAACAGCTCCTTTGCGCGCCTTACGCATTGTGTGCTACTCATTATTGCTCCGATCCGACTATAATTAACCAAAGCAGTCGTTGATTGCCGCCACGAAGTTGGAATTATTGTCCGCTCATGGAAATTTTGCTCCAATAGGATTGTGCCGGTGCCTTTTGAGCCGGCACTTGAAAGGATAAATGTAAATGATTTCTAATTTGTTGCCCGTTCTACATATTCTATCCAATGTCTAGCCCCGTTGCTATGCCTCCACTCTGATTCTGACTCTTGACCCGTCAACACAGTATCCCAGCTGCTTCGGACCATCCGTGAGCTCAACCTCTCTCTTCACCCATCGTCCTGCCTGATCATCGTCACTGCTTGCTGCCGGTTTATCCGCATCCATCTCCGCATTTGTCTCCGCCTTCATCTCCGCTTCTGCCATAACCTCATCTTCATCGTCGCTGCCATCATCGTCATCGTCCTTTTCGTCAAATCCGGCCACGGGATCCCATTCACCCGTCTCCCAGATCAGTCGCAGTTTGAGCGGTGCCAGGCCGTACATCTTCCCCACAATGCCCTTGACGGCGTAGATATCAAAAGACTTGGGGATCCTGGTGATCCTTGTCTTCTTTCCCTCGTCTGAAGCTCCCTCGTAGTGAAACTCGGTCGTAATAAGACGGGCTTCTAGGAAATTTGGGTTGATCTCCTCGCGACGAATTACATCAGGTTCGCCATGCGCTTCGCAAAGTTCTTTGTACCGTGGGTGCAAAACCTTGATTGAATCTTCTGCTGCTTCGGGGACTGTGGCAAGCTGTTTTGCAATACGTGATAGGTAGAATGTTTCGGCATTGGTGCGATCTGTGGCAATGATTTGTGTAAAGTTGAGGATCTTGAGCTGTGCAATGCGAGCGACGGTGAACATGAATGATTCATCAGAAGACTGCGCGTTAGAATTGGCGTCTATGGAGTAGTAGATGGGGTTGTGGCTGATACGGAGGCCTGTCATGCCAGGGAAGACAGCCGGGAGCTTGTCAATAAACTCCCAGCTATCTACCTTGTTGTATGATAGGTCGATGTGTTGGACAGAGGGGGGAAAGATGACTTCAGTAGCGTCAGAGGAAGAGGTTATCGCTGATATGTTGTTACCCTTGAGCAGGAGATGACGAAGAGATTTCAAACTTGTCAGACTGGCGATATCTGACAAGCTTGTGAAATCGTTGTATTCCAGGTTGATAGCCGTTAGTGTTGATGGTAGGCTGGCGTGGCTTACAATGGGAAGACTCGATAACTGGTTTGAGCCTACAAGGAGAGTCGTCAAGGAAGTAGATTTGCTGGCCACTAGACACAACTCTTCCCAGCTCATGAGCGTCTCTCCTAGCTGCAGCTCCGTCACACCGCCAAAGGCAGACTCTGCGCCTTTAAGGGTATCATCTGTGAGAACATCAAGAAACCTGTTTCCGCTTTTGCAAAGAAAGGAGAAAGAGGGAGGCTCAAGTCAGCAAGATAACAAGACATCTGTGCAAGTAACGAGGAAAACTTACTTGATGCACAGCTTCTGCAGATCTTTCAAGTCTCTGCATATCTCGACCACGGGCCCAATTCGCTCAAACAGATTCCTACTCAAATCCAGTTCTGCAACTTTGGGCGACGTCTCAGCAATGCTTGCAGACTGGCCCTCGTCATTCAAGTCGTCATCGCTTCTCGCTATGGCAACCTTCTGGCCGTCGAGGACCACAATCTTCAACTCCTTGAGGCGCGACTGTCGCCGCCAGATCTTGTCAAACCCCATCTCCTGGGCGACTTTGCCGCCAATGATGAACTCAACCCTTGACCTGCCCTGCACCTGACCCGGCGCATCCACGACGTACCTCTCATTGAGAGCGGCGAGGAAGCTCAGGGGGTTATCCGCCCGGCGAGTTGGCCGAACGAATGAAGCCGCAGTGGGCGACTTTGATAGGCCTACCGTTGTTATCGAGTCAGCTCATGAACGTATAAATTGCATTAAATGAGGGATGAGCCACATGTGAAGTATCGGGTGCCCTTGTGAGAGCCGTCGTGTTTGCCTCGCGCGGCATCATCCCACTCGACGCCTAACCAGCTGCCCGCCGTGCCCGCAACTTCACCAACGTAGCGGACAGTGCATGGCGCGCCATCGTAGGATATCCGCTGGCCGATGTGGTGGCTCTGGCTCATTTTCAATGTATGAATAAATGATTCAAAAGAACGAGTAGCGTCTATAAAGATTGAGGCATGTCTGGCCGCTGGGTGAGCTGTGAGATTGAGGGCGATGTAGGATATATAGGCGAGGAAAAAAGTGCTTGTACGCAGAAGACTGTCGCTGTGTCAGGCAGCAGAATTTACCCTGAAGCAGGCAGCGATTTATCGACCTCCTGCATCGACAAATTGAGGCAGCAATCATTTAAATACTTTTTATCACTTTCTATAAATCTCATTTCTATTTTTTTTTATCGATTGGCCAATTAGCAAGTTGATTGAATTCATGTATTTTCATTCCCCTGGCTACATCAAGTATTTTCAATACACCGTCGCTAAGAGACCCATCGCGGGGTCCCCCTAAAATCAGTCATCACGAAATAGCACATTATACATTTACAGCTTTCCCTTGACATCCCCCACAACCTTGATCAGAGCACGACCATTGCTCAGGCACACCTTTCCTCCCTCAACGGCAACCACAAATCGAATCTCCTCAAAGTCGTCCTTCTTCTCGCCCGTTCTCCACACCTTGATAACAAGCTTGTCACCAGGCAGGACAGGGCTGGCAAATCGGGCCTGGAACTCCTTGAGGTTGGCGGGATCGCTGCCGCCAACAGCCTTGAGGATGTCATGGGCAGCAGAGTTCCATGAGTACAGGCCGTGCATGATGGCGCCGGGGAAGCCCATCTTGACACCGGGCTCGGGAGTCGCGTGCAGAGGGTTGTAGTCGCCGTTTAGACGGTACAGGTGCGCAGCCTCCTTGGTGATGGGGTGCTCCAGAGTCCAATCGGGGCTCTTGTCCTTGGGAGGAGGGAAGTTCTCCGAGGCAGGGCCCTTGGGACCGCCCCAGTTGCCCTGTGCGACATAGAAGGCGCTGCCAAAGAGGCGGGTGTAGACTTCGTTGGTGTTTGCGTCGACGAGGTCCAGCTGGGTGTCGACGACGGAGCCGGGCCGGCCCTTGTCGTAGACGCCGAGGACCTTTTGGCGGATCTCGAACTTGTGGCCTGCGGAGCTGACGGGCAGGGGCTTGAGGAACTCAATCTTTCGCTGGCCGTCAACGACGCGGCGGGAGTCGAAGTCGGGCACGTTGGGAATCTTGGTCTTCTTGTTGGCGGCGTAGAAGTCAATCACTTCTTGTGTATCGCCTTTGAAAGCTGTTTTCGTTCCATTTTGTCAGCTGATTGCGCAATGCCCGGCGTTCGGCGATGCACAGGAATAACTCGCCGATAGCGACTTACGTAGGATGACGGGGTAGGTAGGAAAGGCGGCAAAGTTGGGGTGAAGTTCCTGTTGATGGACTGTCAATCTTCAATTGCTCCCCTGGATAACAAGCTGTATGCTTTCAAGATCTGCAGCTACTCACGTAAAGGAAGTGAAGCTCATCGGCGGTGGCTCCAATGGAGTTGGCGAAGAGCAGGAGATCGCGCTTCAGCCAAGAAACTGACTGAGCAGGGTACTCGAAGCCGACACCAGGTCCAGACATTGTGATGTGTGATGTGAATGTGTGTTTTACAAGAAAAGATTGAAGCTACGCAGATGCAAATGCAGGGGAGAAAAACTGCAGAAGCCCGTAAGATTTATATCAAAGAATGTCTTAGTAACAGCATGGATGCTTCGCGCCCTCGGAGGATGAGCTCGGCCACGCAGAGGCTCCAAGCCGAGGTTACGCTTGTGGGGAAAAGCTGCAGCCGGGAGGCATCATCGGCAGCCGAGCAACCCCGCGAATTGATCCCCGAACTGCGCTAAACGTTGGAGATGATCTGACGAGTCTCGAGATCTCTACGGAAACTTTATTTGATCTAGATGCTGGAACACGAGAGAAGTAGCACCACTAATCCTCTACATGAGAAGTAGATGTATGCCGTTCCTGATGGGGTGGATCTGGAGCATGTGCTTCTTTGCCAATAAAATCAGCTGATAGACGTATCGATAAGATAAGATAAGCTCACGACAGTACACCTTTACAGAATACCAGTGATGCAGGCCCCAACTGTGCTGCAACCAAAGATATCAGATTTGCCCAGTCATATTTTGCCTCCAATAGAATCATGGAACCGGCCTCAGTCATCAGCTGCGACCTCTGCTGCGCTTACATGTTCTCTTTCGGCTTTTTCCTGCAGGACATCTCGACCAATACCAACCTCTTGAAAGGCCCACCATATCCCTCTGGTCCCAGTACAAGTGGCTCGAAAAGCAAGATAGCCAGCTCAGCTTAACTCGATCAGAGTATGTGAGCTTCCGCGAAGATCTCAGACTTACAACAATCAAAATTACGGTGGAGCGTCATAAGCAGGTAAGAAACACAAAAGGAATACCATTCTTGGCGTAAGTATGCTAATCAAATGACGAAAAATAGTAATAATACATAGAAGATGGCTAAAAGAGCGTGGATGTTCCAATGTCATAATTTCATGTGCTTTTCTGCATTGTTTTGTTGCAATACGCGAAAAATTGCACTCGCATCAACCCAGTCTGCCCTTGGCCTTGTCGCATTCTTCGAGAAACCGATAGATGCCTTCCAGGCCCTCATACTCTTCAGATTGCTGAATCGACTTGTTCGTGGGCGACATGCTTTCATATCCGTCTGTTTCAGAAAAGGGGCTTTCTGAGCTTTCATACGCAAACGCTTCTTGAAGAAAAGACTCGTCGCCCAGAGAGGATATATCATCTAATTCATATCCTTCCAAGGAGCGCTCTGACCCTCCAGGAGAAGTCAAGGCTTTCTCAACATCGGGCGCAAAAGGAAATCTGAGCGCAGTTTTGACGTCATAAGAGCTTTCAAACCCAAGCTCTTGGCCAACGATACCTCTTTGGATACCAATGTCATCGCAGAGTCTCTCGACCGTTTCAACGTCGACGCCTGGAAATCTAACTCGAAGCAAGTTGCCTGCCTCCATAGATATTGGCAAATCGCCCAAATCTGCAAGCCGCCCGAGATCGGCATATATGGCTGTCAAGTCTTTCAGGGCTCGGCCAAAATCCGCGGACAGGACATCAAGAAATCCCTCGGTGTTGAGGCTTGGGATAGCAGCCTCAGCCTGGAAGCCGGAAGTGGCAGATGCCTGGACAACGGCGGCAGCAAGAGGGCTCATGGCAGTGATGGTTGGGCTCAGCTGAAAGTCGACGTAGGCGCCGGGAGCAAACTTGGGGATGGCAGCCAGCTTACGCATAGCCTCATCCTCAACCAAAGAGACGGCTCGGTATTGAGCTTCGCCTCGTGGTCCTGCTCCGTCATATCGGATTCTCTGTCCGGAGAGGAAGAAGGCTCGCATCGCCTGCGAAACATTCTGTACAACCTGAGCAGGAGCTGTGGGGGTGTGTGAGAAATAGCGAGCGCTTCCGCCAAGACTGTAGCCACCAGCCGTTCGAGGCATGGCACCGCCAGTCAGGTTGGGCCGCAGAGTGCTCGCAAATGGGGCACGGCCGGAGAATTGAGCGACTCGGCGGGAGGTGTTGGAGCTCGGGAGCTTGGATCGATCATATCGAGGAGCACTCTCAGAGCTGAGGTATCGTCGGGCAGCCTTGCTTGCCCCCTTGGCTGAGGTACCGGAAAAGTATCTGGCGCCGAGTTTTCCTTGTTTAACGACTGATGTTGGGTGGATGGATTGTCGACCGCTTCTGGCGGCTACCGGAACTGGTTGAAGTGCCTGATTCTGTAGGGGTTTCGCCGCGCTGGCGAGCTTCTCTCGAACCACCGCTGTGGTCCGAGACACGGCGGCTCGGAGGAGACGCAGGGCCACTGGAGCCCATATCGTCCCCGCGGACGCCATGTTGAGTTTTTTGTTATTGCACTTTCACCAAAAGTTGGTTGAAAGAAGTTGAAACATCTCCTAGGAAGAAGGAGGTGACGGACTTATACAAGTCCGTCACAGGCATTTGCCACGCAATCGTGGGGCGCTGATGCGCTGGCGGGCTGACTGCTGGCAGCACTCGCCACAAATGAGATCTGCTGCGCCACTGGGGGGGGGGGGGGGGGGGCTACCCTCCCCTAAGTCATATTTGGACTAGCGCGGGCTGCTTAAGCTCCTACTTTTCTTCGGCTCGAGAAATTTTCTGGACAACTTCTTTTTCTTCTTTTCTCTCAGCAAACACAATCACCAGAGCTCTGCTTCGGAGCTGCAAGTGCGCGCCCAAGCACGAGCTCTGGTGGTTGGCCTCTCTCAAAGGTAAGCTATTCTACACTCCCTTTTTTCGCGCCTTACATGATGCTTTATTTTTCATGAACAATCCAATTCATACCAAACCATGGTGACTTTGTAATTTTACAATTACCTGATCGAGCTTTGGATCACCTCTCTTCCAGGCTTCTATCTATTGGCGAGCTCTGCTAACGCAATCCAGAGGTACGGAAGCAGGGCTAATACCCCGTTTGATCCACCCACAACTGTTTTCATTTACAAAACAAAAGGTTAGTGATTTTTTTTGGTTTTGTTTTCAATGCAGCTGTATTCTGTGTGATGAACATTTGACACCTCAGGGATTCCTCATTCTTAATATACGATGTGGATAACGTGTTTTATAAGTTTCAGCCTTGTCTGATCAGAATTTTCACAATTTTTTTGTTGCTGGCTCTCGTTATCAAAGCTAGTCTTGCTAACTCAGACTCTCAACAGGTACTTTTACTTTCTCCTTCCAGCCTACCTGTCCCACATGATGAAAAATTGAACGAACGGGCGGACATATCGAGCCTTGCTCCCTTTCATCCTTGAAAGCGAGGACGTACAAATCCTTGTGGTGGAAGGGGGTGAGAACTCAGGATGAGATTTCGTCACCTGATCGTGGTTCAATGGCATCGGCTCTTTGTTCAAGCTGGAGATGAATCTGTCAGCTAACTCGTACAACGATAGGTACATATTATACAAAGCTTTTTTATCCACTTGCTGTATTTCTGTGATGAAATGTTATTTTTTTGTATTCACACTGTCTGACTTCCGCGATGCCTTCGGGTGTTGTTGGAGGATATGAACAAACTTACACCCTCTGATGGTAAGTGAAGTCGACAATTTGGAATGACCTAGCATGTTACTAACCATGGGATAGATGAATCATGTTTCTGTCTTTGTATGCTTAATGTATCTGTTGATACAGGGGCTGACATGTGACAAAGTGAACAGTCCGGTAAATGCTATATGTTAACTCCAGCTGGCGAAATGGTACGTTATTTCTACTTTTCTTTCCCGCACACTACCATCATGATGACTATTCCATATTATCTACATTGTCCGAGTTCCACGTGACGAAAAAAGTTTCACCTTGGAGAACTGATCTGGTTTCCTATTCAACATTGTTTGACGATGAGAAATGAGAGGGCCGTGGCTAACATGGCCGCCTTAGATACCGTTATGAATTATGATGCTACGTTTCACAGCTCAAGCTAGCTAGTTATGAAGCCCAAGAGGACTGTGCTTGTGTAGTACAGGCATATTCTTGATAATAATTAATCTATTATTGCATTCACTGTATCCATCTCTGTGCTAGTTACTTTTCTTCTCCTTGTATTGTGTTTCCCTTATAAATAAACGCCGTATAACACTTTTGCCTAGAATGAGATCCCTTGATCTATCATTCACCACCTTTATCCTCAAGATACCTGCAGCCTGGCATTCCACCCAACGATACATCGAATCAAATCCCAATCGCCATTTGCACCCACCCAGTCCGTAACAACAATGCCAGTGCTCGCCGCGCCAACCTTGAGCTCCTTCGGCCCCTTGCCGTCCTCGCCGTGACGAATGCACAGATACTCGGTAATGGCAGGATTCACCTTTGCAGCGATTCTCTCCGGCCAGCACGTGGCGTTGAAGAAGTTGCTGCCGCTCAGAAAGTTGATGAAGATGGGGAGCTTAGCAGCAGCATCTGCATTATTATCATGCCCCGCTAGGCTAGGGACGTGAAACTCTCTTTCAGCAGCGCGCTCCAGCTGGCCTCTGCTGTAGTCAATCTTCTTTTCGATATTCTGGCTCTCAGTGACTTCGTAGAAATCCTGCACGCGGATCTGGCCTCCGTCACAGGTGCCGTCTTCACAGTTATCCGGCCAGTTCTGCCCATCAATGCCATATCCTCTACCATCCCAGGCCGTCTTTGCCACCTCGTCATCTAATGCGAACCTGCGCACAACAATGATGCGGCCCCTAGCAGCACCGAGCGTAGGGATCACAGGTTCCGTCCACCAGCGTTCCGGTCGCTTGTCAACATAGCTGGATTTCAGGTAGCGACTGAGATGCTGATCGGTGCCGCGGCCGGCGCCTTCGCGCTTGAGGCTCATGAAGATGGTCTCACTGGGATTGGCCTCCAAGAAGCGGTAGATGTCGTCCAGCATGTCAGTGAAGTACTTTGTGCTGGCGAGGGAGACGGGGAAGACGGAGTGAACGAGCGTGAGGGTGTCGTTGTCCGGGTTGACGGAGACGCGGATGTCGAGGAAGCGAACGCCATTTTGGAGCTGCTCTGTGACGCCGACGGATTGGCAGCGGACGGAGGGGAGGGCAGTGTGGCAGGTAGGAGAGTTGTGCGTGCCGGGGATGGAGAGGAAGGGCAGTGGCCAGGCATCGTCCAGCTGCTTCATCCAGGCGTTGAGCTTTGCGGAGGAGAAGATGGCGAGAAAGGCGCCGTTGGGGATGTACACGACGGTGAGGTCAAGCTCTTCTTCGTTGCCATCATCGTCATCACTGGCAATGCGCTTCATGACGGCAGACTTGCGAGACGGGCTCGGCACGTCCGTCTCGTAGCGCCGGTGGCCGGCCCGGAAGGTCAGCCGGAGAATCTCGCGGCCGGCGGCATCGGCAGCGCGGACATCGGTCTGGACGGTCCGGAAGGGGTCCAGGTGGATGGAGACGTCACGCTGGTCATGGGGCTCGTGGTCGGCGCGGGGCAGCAGCTTGTGGGCGGAGAAGTCGGTGGCGTTGATGAAGCTGGTGAAGCGGCCGGTGACGTTTGAGACGAGGTTGCCGGTGCGGATCTTTTCGCCCTGGAGGCGGTGGATGGAGACGAGCTCGAGGGGGGTGATTGTGAGGTTGCGGATGGTGAGGTCGGCCATCGCGAGTGAGATGAGTCAGATTGCAGTTGGGACAGGGGCAAGGGGTGAGAGTGAAAGTGGGATGATTACAAAAATAGAGTGAGATTTGAGGAAATATAGACAGGGCTGGTTTTGGGGTTGCAATTGGAATGAGAGAGGTTGAAAACATAATCATGCATGGATCTCAGTGAGGGACGAGGGAGGTGGTCCAGCCAAGACCATAAGCTGGTGGGGCGGCTTATGGACGTCATAGCATTAACCTATAACAAAGAAAACAATGAGACATGAGATTGAGAGACAAGACACGACATTGTTACGAAATAGATGCTACTACATGGTGAACATTAACAGCAGTATCAAGAAACTGTCGCCAAGACGTGGGAAGAATGCCTGTCTGACAAGTTACTAGTAAAGAGAAAACAACACCAAGCAAATGGGAAGTCCAAGTAGCGTCGGCGTTCAAAATGCGTGGCTCGGCGGCATGTTCCAAGCGAGCATGGCAACTCCCGGATATTAGAACACAAAGCTTACCCAAGAGAGGAAAAGGGATTAACGGATGTGGCGGATATTACTGGCCCTCTTGTTCTCGACTTTGTCATGCGAGTTGCTAGAGCCAACAACATGACATGACAAGCAATTGCCGTTTAAACGGACAAGGGAGGGGAGCTCAGACTACACTCTTCTAGGACAAAGAAACGAGGGCCGAACCCGTTAGCTTTGCTCATGTAAGTATTCCAGCGTCTCTTACAAAGAAAGCGGGAGTATGGAGTTATGGTTATAAATCTTGATTACTCCGTCTTACGCGCCTCACTCGTTTCGGGGGCAGTAAGAGGCCCTGATCCTTGGGCAGCTGAACGAGGAGGAATGGGAATGGTATGCGGAGCCTCAAGGGGTGACATCCAACCGCAGCTGGATCGAATCAGGTTGTGGCAGTGACCGTCCAAGACGATATATCACCCCCGTTGTCGATTGTCATGCGAGGTTTTCTCGTGTTTTTCGGAGAGCCAACCGCAGTGATGATGTACTTTATGGGCTTTTCTTGGCCGTAGGCTCTCAGCTCTCTCTTCTTTTTTATGCATGTGATGCGTAGGCGCGAGCCAACTACATTGACGTCGCCCTGCATTGAGCTATGGGACAGTATGAGAGATGGTGGCAGTTTATGTACTCGTAATGGATGTGCGTTGTAACTCGTAGAATAATATGAAACAGCGCTTGTAGTGACAGCGATAGGAATGTTGAATACATGTATTTAGCTACATCTAGTTATGTAACAGTTCTGTCTCGCTTCATTCCGAAGTCGAGGCCTGGTCTCTCCTCCCGCCTTAGCCGCTGATAATATCGTTCACACCTTTTATGCCAATGAACAAACTAGTTCATTTCATGATAACAGAAAAGAGTAGAATAGAATGGAATAGAATAAAATATGCAAGGTGCTCCGCCTTTGGGTATATGAGATTCCGGTGATGCCTGAAACGCCAAGAGCCAAACGCACGTAAACGCAGCAAAGTAGAGAGAGCTCGAGAGCAGATGCAATGATGCTTTTGTAATGCCGTAAGAAAGAGGAAGTAATGCTCCAAGATGAGAAGTGCATGACGCTTGATGAGGGGGGGTTGACGAAGTATTCAAAGAGTAGTGTTGCTGCTGCTGCTGCTGCTGCTGCTGCCATTGGTTTCTCCCCTTTGTCGCTTTGTTGGTTGGGCGGATGCGTCGTCGCTCTCGTCATCGTCTTCTGACCTTTTGCGTCTCAGGCTGCGCATGCGAAGAACTTGGTTCACAACCTCCTCGTTGCCCACAACGTTTCCTGAGCCCTCCACTGTGATGCCGGCGTCGACCTCAATCTTGACAGGCCGAGGCCTGCCATCTTCGTCAATCATGGGGATGCCGCATTGGCCGGAGCTGTTCTCCTGGATAGCCTGGACAACAGCCTTGGCTATAGCGTTGGCGTGGCTGGCTGGCGTGTCGTTGAGGCAGACGAGGTTGTTGTTGCTGGATATGTGGACGGAGGTGTTGATCCGGAGACTGATCGTAGAGAAGCCCTCCTCGTCGTCCATGTCGTCTTCTTCGGGAGACATGACGTCCAGCACGCTGTCGGCGATGGATGAGCGGCCCATGATGAAGGATTCTCGCATCTGTCGTCGTAGCAGGGCCAGTGCCGGCGCTGTTTGGGGAGGAGTGTATGCGGGAGGAGGCGAGGCGAGGGATGGGGTGTCGTCCTTGGGGATCATGTCGATGTGACTCCTCATGGAAGAGCCTAGGGCTGTTGATGAGGATGAGGTAGTCATGGCTGAGTATGATGTTTTATGTAAAAGATTTGAAGTAGTTGCGTAAAGGGTAGAAGTTAGCTCTTTTGAGTTGGATGGACTAGTCCTTGTGAAATAGAAAAGTGGGAGTGAATCGCTGATATGCTTTAAGTCGGACTGTGAATCCAAGACGACCAAGCCTCAGACGGTCCGATAAGCCTCGTCGGGTCGAGACGGCGGTCTATATGTTGTATGTGGATGGATGAAAAGAGAGTCCCAGCCAAATTACTAAATCTTGCTCAAAACGCCCACAGGGCTTGGTCGAAACAGTTCCAGTCCCTCTTGTGCGTTTCCAAGATGGAGGGTCGGTTGATTGGCGTGTGAGAGGGTGTAAATGGACGGCTAGAATGCGGGAGACTTTTTCTTGTGTGGGCGTGGCGTAACGAATAGAAAGACCAAGAAAAAGCCAACAACCAAAGGAAGGGTAGGGTGGTACAAATATTAATTAAATATGCCAGATACCTTTGCACAAGACGAAAGGTCAGTGACGAGGGGGTTCCCAAAGCAATTACGGCAATGATAGCGAGGCACCTTGCTGATGGGGACCAGGAAGACTGATATTTACCTATTTCCTGTTCCTTTGTCAAAACAACCCTGTCCTTCTCTTTTCTCGGCTGTCTCTCTTATTATTGGCCTCTTCTCTAGTCCCCACTCACATTTTGATTCCCGTCATGACATGAAAAAGCCCAGAGATGGAATTTCCGCTGTTGACCTGATTCCTTTCCCGACTTGGACTTGGGCCAAGCCGAGCCCCGTCAGCAAGCATTCACCTGAATTGACAGAACGTTGATTTTCTGGATCGAGTCTCCCCCCTTGCCGGAGGAACCGTGCGAGTCGAAAAGACACCCCCTTTAGGTCCCCTCGGTCCACAAGTGCGGCTCCATTTGGCTAATAGAGCGACACCTCGATTCGCGGCTCCACGCATGTCCTCGCCCTCTTGACTCAATTTGTATAAACATACCCTTGCGGCTGCTGCCTCTTTTTTTTCTTCTCTTGATTAGTACTCGTGGCTCCACGATCAGCTTAAGACTTGAAGACGCGCTACTGCAGTCTACAGCAGACTTTCCCCCCCTTCATGGCTGTTCTGGACCCTGCTGGGGTTCGCTAGATTGACAGACGGCACATGCATGCCATACGCCAACTTTAGTTTAATCAAAGGAGCACAGAAAAAAGAAGGAAGGAATGGTATTTAAAAGCAACAAAGACTGGGATAATATAATTACCTAGAATGCGTTAGTGCCTGAGTCCGCAAAAACGGGTAGCTTTTAGCCTCACTCCCAGTCCCAACACGCAGATGCCGCATAGCGCACCCAGACTCATGGGACATGCGGAAAGCCATTCACACGCCCTCCTAAGCCGTGTTTGAGAGGGGTGTGATCTGCGGAGCTTGCAGTAGGCACAAGCTGGGCATCGCAGCTGTTGATGCCTCATCATGTCTCCCGTGTGTCTCGCGTACGTTGTATAACCAGTCTAGCTGGATGCTGTCTATTTGCTTACCTACTTTTACGGCTTTCAAATCTGTATTGTGTGGACTGTCTGAGCTGCTGCTAGTTCTCCTCCCGCCACCAAGAGTTAGGATTGTCCTACGGAAGACACCAGATCTACCTAACAGATCTGTAGTCTTGTTAAATTCTTGTATACGAGTCAGGTTGGCCTTGCTCTTGTTATAACTACATGTACGTATTGTCAGCGGATAGTGCCCGTAACCGTTGGCAGTTCTCGGATCCGAGACAACAGCAGCCGCAGCAGTAACACCTAGCCAGCATCATGAGAGCAGAGCGTTGGCCACGGTCATTGGCCAGCTCATATGAGCAAGCTCCCAGTCAGCGATAATACTGGCTAGGTTGTCAACGAGATCCTACTACGACGTTTCAGTTGATGAGCCAGCTCTGCATGTGCGACCACCTCCCTTGCAGCAGGATCACAAAGATTCTCAGCCTCTGGCATCTCTGTGAGGGGTCAGATGCCGTGCTTCCATGGCTGGAATGCCAGCATTGAGCTAGCGGAGGCGCAAGTTAGTGTTTTGTCCGCGCAAGTCATACTGTACCGTATGTATCAGTAGCAATTCGATCGTGTGCTCAGCCCAGGCTGTCCTCTGCTACATCGCAACAGGCAACTGCTCGTACACAAGGCGTCGCCAGCAGGGAATATGATTTGAGAACGGAGCATCCTCCGGGTGCCCGCATCAGCGTGGGTATCGGCCAACTGTGACCTTAGCAGAGTCGCCTTGTGCTGCACTTCGCCGTCCAGGAGCCTATTGTCTGCGTATTGTGGCGGTGCTTGTAGAGTTGGGAAAAAGGTTTGCCGTGCACGAAGGATACTGCCGGCTTCAGGATGGCACAGGCACGCCATGAGAAGAGCCGGAAAGTAGGGGAGGGGTGCATCGTCGTCGTGGTCGGCGCTTGGCTTGGTATTGTCCGTTGCTATTGTTGTTCTGTATTGACCATCCAAAGCGGTTTAGCGCCCGCGGTCCGGGACCCGGCCTAAGCGGGGCCTCTCGCCGAAGGTGTGCGGTCTCGCTTTCCCTTTTTTTTTCTACTTGTCCGTTGCTCTTGCTCTTTGTGCGAATAGGAAGAAACGAGGAAAGGGTTGAAGCAGGAGCTAGAGCTAGGGAAGGGAGGCAACTGCCTAGGAGCCGGGGTGGTGACGTGTTTCTTGTTGCTCGTCGTAACATGAGCGAATCACAGAGTTTGCGGGAGCAGGAAGCTATCGCCCAGAACGGAGTGCAGATTAGGAATGTCTTTACGAAGTATAGAATACGACGCGCTGCCGCTCCCGACTATACTGGCGGTACCAGCAAAATACTAATCAGGAGAAAGGATTACAGCCAACATGCGCGACACCGCCAAGTACTCTCTGTCTGCATCGCCAAAGCACTTGGCTTCAAAGTTGTTTCCAAATAATTTAGCTTGTCTGTCGGTCTCTTGCCCTGCCTGGGTTGCGGCATGGGTCTCTGCTCATCTGTCCGTCTATCTATTTCCTCTTCTCCTTGCATTGCATGGAATTGATTCCTTTCCCAAGTTGCCATTCTTGCCTCTTGGCTCTAAACCAAATAGGCATTGCGGCTGACAACGTTGTCCGTCTCACGCCCCTCGCTCTTTTCTCCCTCTGAAACTAAGAGCCGCCTCTAGTAACGGCATTGCCAAGCTTCTGTTCCTTGCTGTTTCCGCATCGAGAATTTAGATTAGATGGATAGCCGTTGTCAAGGATGATGCCATTGCGATGGATGCAGAGATTCTCCATGGAATCACCAGAAGCGCTAGACGCGACGGCCTGTCAATTCCCATCAATAGCCTCCAAGACTCCGTCCCCCACAAGCTGCGCTATCCCGCCCGCTAAGCTCAAACGGCAATATCTTGAGCAATTCAAACGACTGTCTGGGCCACTCTCAGCTTATCGGCTTTTTCCTCTGCTTCTGCCATTTCCAGATTTCTGGAAGCTGCCGGCCTGCCGATGGAGCGGGCGCTGGCTCCCTGTAGGTTTCGCCACCTTTGCCTCTTTGATGGCTATTGATAAACTGCCGGTCGGTCCCTCAGCCGTGCTTCATCTGTGTCTCTTTTTTCTCTGCCGCCTTGGGGCTAATATGATGCCCGAATGGCTTTCAGCAGGACGCAAAAACATGCCAATCGGCGACCTGCCAGCTCCTACTGCTTGACCCCTGTTCATGATAGATTCGCGGGTTTGCGTCGGTCCAAGATTGAGCTCGCCGAGGCTTAAAATTAGCGCACATTCCTTTCTGTTGACGAAAGTAATTACTGCATCTGTATGGAGGTTGAGACCAGGAGAACCTTTTGTTTAATGGTGATACGTCGCCTTGCCAGTATTTCAAAATGCTATGCGCATCGTTTCTCGGTGTTTACATATCAAATTTCCAGAAGCGACTAGATGTCCACCCGCCATATCATGCGTACCAGCGCACATCAATTCCAACGACCCCCGGCAAACTATAGGATTTGGCGCTGGAGGATTCTATACAAGCTGACGTTACGTGTATGGCTTATATACAAGTATAAGGGATTTGAATCCTTCTTTGTCATGCTTTCATCATCGTCGGATTTATCCTGCATCTACGAGTTTATACCGATACGCTACACAGCACTATGCGCTGCAGAGTACTCTACTGGCCACACCTGAACTCCTCATCCCGCTTGGAGAAACGTGTGATCGCCGATTCAAAATGGTTTCGGAGATAGCTGGTTGAAGTCTCTACACCACCGAAAGTAAAGCTCAGTGATGCAAAACAAGTCTGCGGAGATGCCCTCGCCAGTGAAGCGGTCCTTTGCTGCGCCAGGACAATCCAATGCAGTGAGTGTCGGAGTTAGATCGTGGCTGCGACGTGACATCCGCGAGTAACCAGTCTTGCTCTCATTGTGAAGATAAAATTGCTCTTGTGGGATCCATAGAGAAAATTGGCCCCGCTATACTATTCTCCACTACTGTTTACTTTTCTTTGTGACGGCCGCTGAATTGACTTGGTGGATATCATACATACGGCAGGCAGATATCATTGATGGCTGTACTGCCTTCTCCTACCCACAAACAATATTTGATGAATCACATTATGTGGTTTGTAGAAAGGAGAGGCCAGGTATTGTATTTAACCCCTAGATTATGACATGACCGCTTTCTATTTTCCTCATTGGCGTTGGTCGGATCGCTGTGTATTGTTGCGAATAGCAGTTGGAGTGAAACACACCGATAAATCTCCGATAGCCCTAGGTTTGGAGTTGGTAGTGAATGGGCATCTCCTTATTGATGCTCATTAGTATAAGTGATGTTGTGTGCTGATCTTGTGTCTATATTTGAAATCAAAGCAGACGAATGCTGGTGATAATGAGATGACAAACAGAGAGGCAGAGGGATGGCTGTTGAGAAATACTGCTTAGAGGCATCTAAAACTATCAAATTATCATCACTTTACATCTTCTATCCTATTCCTAGCACTTCGTTCTCACTCTATATGACGGCATCATACGTGACTTCAAGATCGCGGCCCTCCCTTTTCCTATAACTAAGATCTAGATAATTGATCCGCTCAAAGTCTGTGCGTGCATACATTACATAGCCGTTGCTCGGAGCCGAAATTGAACATACATCTCTCCCTGCTCTATTCTCATTAGTATTATTTCCACGAGCGTCTCGCCCGCACGAACCAGCAGACGCTCTGCGCTCCCCCGTTCACGGATCGCCGCCTCGGGAAGGAGAATCCATCAGAAAGCTTTTTTTTTATGAGTATTGTACGAATTTATGGAGCTTGGAGGGTGTCAATGGATCAATAAAAAGTAAAAAGAGAGTGATGTGGCAGCGTGCGTGCGTTGTATGAGCGAAGTTCCGAGCAGCGGGATCCGGATCCGCGCTATATGTCCATCTCCGGACTCCGAAAGAGAGGGAATATATTGATATGCTTCAACTTTTTTTCATTTTTTTATCCTTCATTCTTTACTTTTTTTTGCCCATTTAGTTGGAAGAGCAAGAACAACGGCACTGGTATTGGTGTCGTTGGATAGCCAAGACGAAACAAGCTTCAGCCTCAGCCTCAGCATGGCGAATGTTTGGTTTTGTTTGGCGGTGACTTATTTCCCTAAATAACTACTAACAAGACTTACATGCCTCGAATCACTTTCTCCCAAGCCAGCTCATCAGCTCATCATCCGATGACATAATTAGCCGCCCAACCAACTAGACAAACTAGCTCATCTAAAATGAATGAATCAATCAATCAACCAGTCAATCAATATGTTTTCAGCCAGCTTCTGTTGGCTGAAGCTTTGAACTAGCTTCTGGTGCTTGACGCCCCTCCCAGCACCGCAGCCACGGTATGGGATTCACACCGTCGTCCGCTAGCTCTGCCGCCAATGCAGTGGCTTGACTGGGAATAGGGAAGCAAAAGACGAGAGGAAATCGAATCGCACAAGAGAGGCGGGGCGTGTGAATAGCCCCCATATTCTTCTTCGCGTAGTATGTAGTCCATACTCTAGACGCCATCGGACCGGAACCGACACAATGGAAGGGTTTCAATTTTTTTTTCTTTTCCGGTTGATCTACAGGACGCCGTCTTTACCGCAGCTGTGGGACTTTTTTTTTTTTTTTTTTCAATTAATCGTGTTAGATACCGTTCTTGAGCAGAGGCTAGCGTTGACGTACGCGATGTGATTCGGCTATTATGACTAGTTGATTGGTGTTGAATTCAGTCATTGTACAGTTTTTGCGCAAAAGCTGAAAGGGCAATAATTCACGGCTGAGAGAAGAGACCCCGGAGCTGAGATTGTTTACATGCAAGGTTTCGGGATGGCATGCGGGCCGCGGGTCAAAGCGAAGCAATTTGAGCAATCTTGCATCTCTTCTACTCAAAGGTAGCTAATACGTACCATTGCGGTAGGTGAGCAGCTGCTTTTACGCGGGAGTTGTTCGACTTACAGCCTCATCATGTAAGCAAAGCAAACGCCCAACACTGGGAATAACCGTTCACCCGAAGACTCATCATAGAATTGCTTCAAAAGGAGAAAACAACGCCATCGGCGAATTGATCCCAGCCGTCGAATCTCGGCTGAGCGGGAAACCGGGTAGCGGTTACGGTTACGACGTACCGGCTTGGGGGGTTAGCGTTGCTATTGTTATTTCGGCCAAGTCAGGATAGCTTCATTCATCTCGCATTAAGATCTGCCAAGAACCAACAACAGCCAACAACAACCAACATCAACGAAAAATTGCAAGCCACCACGCCCTCCACATCCGCCGCTACTACACCCGATAGACACATAGTTTCGGGTGGGCTTCATCGAGCAATTTATTCATGTACAACAGATCAGCAAATCGTGCCGGCATAGTCGCCGCAAACACAAGCTACACCTGGCGCCTGCGGCGGAGACTAAACTAGTTAAAGCAAAGCCCTTACAACTCGACCACGCTTGGCTTCCATGTTTTACCTTGCGCATTTAATCAAGTTTCCATGAATCAGTATAAGGAATATTGACCATATTTGTATTTGATCATGACTATATAAAGCGGTTCAATCACCCTCAAATAAACAATGCCACGACATCTAAGATAAAATATATACACCAGCTGTCTCGTTGACATTCCTTCTCAGGCATCAGCTTTCCATTTTTTACCCATCGAGATGGCACCAATCACTTCTTCCAAGCTCATGAAAGTCAGCGAAGACGTTACAATTGAACTTTCGCTGACAACACCTGCGGACAACACCGGTCAGAACATTCCAACCCTCATATTTCTTCACTTCTGGGGTGGCTCCTCAAGGACATTTGAGTCAGTCATTGACATTTTATCACCCTCTTATCCGACCATTGGAATTAGCCTTCGAGGCTGGGGGGCATCAACTGGTCCTGATGTAGCTACTGCTTACAAGATCACGGATTTTGCGTCTGATGTGGAATCGGTGATTAGGCAAATGGAGCTGAAATCTGTCGTGCTTGTCGGCCAATCAATGGGTGGCAAGATATCAATGGCAATTGCTGGGAGGCATCTTCTTCCCGAAGGCGTGCTTGCAGGCATGGTTCTGGTTGCATCTGCTCCTCCAGGACCTGTTTATTTACCGCATCCCAACATGAAAGATGACCAGATACACGCCTACGATAACATGGAAAATGCTGAGAAAGCAGTTCGCACAGTTCTTTCGGCACCAGGAAATCTTTCTGATGAGGTCGTCAAGATGGTAGCCGAAGATATGGTACGTGGGAACAAGTGGGCCAAAAAGGCCTGGCCAGCATATGGCATGGAGGACGACATAACAGATCTATTCGAACGAATTGATGTTCCGGCTGTCGTCCTTGCGGGTGAAAAGGATATACTCGAGCCAGTGGAGAGGATGAGAACAGATATTCGAGACAAGATTAATGCCATGCAAAATGGAAAGGCAAGCCTTGTGGTGGTGGGTGGCTCGGGCCATTTCATACCACTTGAGAAGCCCAAGGAGGTCGCCAATGCTATAAATCACTTTATTCAGGCGCTTTAGAATAGACCTCAAACTAGAGTATCGTCTTCTACCACATAGGAACCACAGTTTGTGGTATCTACATAATTGATAACTCTCTATTAGCTGTTCTTTTATCTTGCCTAGTGAAATCTCATCGGCCTTTCCGAACAAACATAAAATTGTTGGGCGACGGTAAGAGCCACTAATTTCTATCATTTATACATCTCATGCTTTAAACCAAGACCTAGCATTTGATTCCAAATTACATCAACGCCCAACACATCCGAAAACTTATTTCATAAATACAACGATGTTGAATTGTCATGCAAGAAGACGGTAGTAGATCCTTTAGGTGCACCAGTATCGACATACGCACTTCGACCACTAAGAATCCCTGGATTTCGCTTCCCGAAAGGCAATACTGCAGAAATAAGCTCAGAAGAGCTGGACTGGTTGGTGGAGACTAAACTGATCAAGGGAAAGCCTCCAACAAAGGGGCGGCATAGTGGAGACTAAACTGTTCGAGGGAAAGTCCCCGCACCAAGGCGTTGCCTTTCAACTTCCCATTCGGCCTCGCCTTTTTTTTTTTTCACGTACATGTGTTTCCATCAAGTCGGTGTAAATCGCATTTACTGAGAGTTCATATGGAACAAAGGAAGAGCATTTCTCTCTCCAGGTCTTGCCATGCCTGCATCAAGGCCAAGCGGCGCTGCAAAGCCGGACTGCCGAAATGTGAACGCTGCCGCAACAAGGGGATCGAATGTTCTTACGTTAATGAGCCACTGGTCCCCAAAACCCCCGCAGCTTCACAAGACACCCGACTTATAAAATCTCGCCAAGAAATCACATCTCGCGATATGGAATTCTCCCACTTCACTCATTTAAACGCCCCCTTGGATCTTATTCAAGAATGGTGTTATTGGAAAACTACAAGTGCCAGCCTAGCGGAATGTGAGCCCGCTTTACCTGTTATGGAGTGGAGACAAGACCTCGCGACTGTGTACTATCTTGCGGCTCATTTAAAGGCTTTCCCAATTACATTCTCTCGAGAAGCAAAAACTCCTTTTATTCATTCCATATTATACAGCCGGTGGCGACCGAAGCAGATCAAAGATGCATTCGCTATTTGTCAAGCCTATTCGTTGTCATTGTCAATAGACAGTGGCAAAGACTTTTGCTTTCAACCTCTATATCAAAAAGTAAATGAATTAATCAAGGAGTCTCCAATATCACACTCATTTAGCAATCTATTAGCTTCAGTCCAAGCTTTGATTCTCTATCTACTTATTTGTCTCTTCCACAAGGACCCTCAGCAAAGGAGATTTGCAGAAACACACATTACCACTCTTAACCAGTGGACACGTCGTTTATGGGAGCAGGCCCCAAACGAGATATCGCAGCTGAGTGCTTGGGAAGCTTGGGCTTTTGCAGAAAGCGTTCGTCGGAGCATTATAATTTCTTATCTGATTCGAGCGGTCTACCAAATTGCAATATTTGGCTTCCATCCGCATTCCATGTTTGTTGAGACTTTACCGTTTGATCGGCACACATGGCTATGGGACGCTACATCTGCCACAGCATGGTCTTCGCTTCCAAGAGAAAGAGATTCTCAGCACTCAATTGTTTCCTATCGTGAATACACGGCTGATTTTGCAAATCAGTTAGTAAGCCCAACCAATCTGTTTGAGTCGCTACTCTTAGTTATGCGATTTGGGAAAGAGCCCATCTATCATCGCCTTTGCGATAACTAATTACAAACAAAACATTAGAGTTACTGCAGAGGGGTTGATTGATCCTTAGAGTGTTAGCTTCATATCCAGTCTACAATTTAGCTTAACGATATATGGCACTATAAGTACATGTAGTTTATTTTTTCTCGGATCCCGCTAAAAAGTTTCAAATCTTCTGTTTTATGTTAAAAGACTCTCGTTTGCTAACTATACGCCGATTTAAGCATCTGCAGACACAAGTCATGGACAGCTTGCTGCTCATAGATGAAGCGCATATGTTAGATCATATCTAAGCCATCGCTAGGTAGAGCGTGTTCTCTTTTGTATTAGGAATGCATCCTACACAAGTAGTATATGATCCCCCGACTACAATGTAGCGAGTGCGCGCGTGGCATGTATTCAGTAATTCATGACTGCGTAGACCAATTTGGAGTTCCCGCTATATAATTTCTGACTGCATCTTTATCCTTGAGTAAGGATAATTGCACTCAAGTCGTAGCACTCCTTATTGCACCTCTATAAACCTCCTCCTCGTTCATCAAGGTAGTTAGAGGCCAAGGTAGCGGCTCCTTTATGCGCCCTAAACCAGGGGTTCGCCATGTTGGATCTTGGCCGCGCCATACTTCTCCAGGCGAATCGTCTGGATGGCAATGAAGCCACTGGTATTCTCTGGGCTGAAGCCCTCGAGAGTATCCATACTGGCCTGTTCTTCACTGTACAGGTTGCTGTCCGGCGCAGAGCGGGAAAGGACATGAGCTGCTCCCTTGTATACCATCATGTTGACTGTGCCACTCACATGCTTCTGGCTGTAGATGATGGAGTTTTCGAGGAGCTCACGCTCGGGGGAGAAGTACATGCCTAAGACATTTGTTAGACAGGACCGCCAAGATTATCCAAAGAAGATATACCATTGTAGAGGCACTGGGACCACTCGTTTCTGATCCAGGACATAATGCTGCGAACCTTGGAGTCCACGGTCATGCCTTCGAGATCAACGTGGGCTTTGGGTTGTTAGCAGCATCGATTGAGGGGTAGAATTCTCACTTACCTAGACGCAGCACCGTATGGGCTGGGGCATCGTAGCAGCCTCGGCTCTTCAATCCGATAAAGCTTGTGATATTGTCAGTACAAGATTGAGTCTCGGGGGAAGGTGCCGATGATGGCGGCGGGGATGGTAAAATACCGGGATTCGACGATATCAACTCGACCGACGCCGTTGGCGCCTGCAATCTCATTGAGCTTCTTGAAGAGCTCGACTGAGTTGGTGTAGGTTTCACCGCCTTCCACATCAAGCTTGACGGGGATGCCAGCCTTGAAGGTGACAGAGAACTTGGTCGGGACATCGGGCGCATCGAGAGGATCTGGGTAGCGCAAGAATTAGCTCGGGAGTCTCCCGCGGTGAACTGTAGCCAGTGTGTATATTACATACCAACAGATTTGGTCCAGACATCCTTGGGCGCAACCATTTTGGGCTTTTCGAGGATGCCCGATTCGGCTGAGGTATGTCTTGTATACATGTTAGTTTTACTTGAACTCTGTCATGGTAATGGGAAGAAAGGTGAAGTAGAGGGTGACGAAGGAGAGAAGAAATAGCCGTAAGAAGCAGTGTAGTTGAGGAAGACAAAAAGGGAGGTCATCGTCAAGTTGACAAGTCTTCAGAACTCCCTTTTTAGCTTGAAAGACTACTTACGCTAGGTTGGCATCGAGACTCCAGGGAGACTTGGGAGAGGATGAAACTGTGATGTTGTTCTCGGCGGCAAACTTCAGGAGGTCTTGTCGGCCCTGGAAGCGGTTGAAGAACTTCGGCATGCGCCACGGGGCGATGACAGACGCAGTAGGATAGAGTGCTCGCCAAGCTAATTCGAACCTAACCTGGCTTGATGAATGTTAGCTTCCGTAACAATTGTGATGTTTGACCTTGAGTAAATGGTCATCCTATTTGTGTATTTTGACCACTTGATGGTAATGAGAAACTTCCGGGCGCCGTGTGGGTCCCGGAAGGCTTCAGAGGCGGGAGTGGAGCCGATCCCGGAAGGTCATCATTGTTAGCTGCGAAGATCAGAACCGACCGCAGCAAGCTGTGATGACCTTCACCAGCAGCCCGGCCAAGGGGACCAAATATATAAATGGGGTGGCCATCTACCTAGGGCCATGGTTTTTGCAAGAACATACTCATTCTACTCGCAGTTAGTAGAGATCCAATAAAGATACGGGAGGTAGATTCGACTCGCCCCCTTGCCAGTGCATCCGTGGCTGAGAATCTTGCAGTTGTACTTCTGGGCGGTGCGGACGAGGGCGCGTGCCAATACTGGCCGGGCAAGACTGGTTCCGAGAAGATATCGGTCCTCGTAAATGGTATTGCATTGGATGCCACGGAACACAAGTTCCTCGAGGAACTCCTGCTGAAGGTCATCGATCACCATGCGCTCGGCACCGAGAGCCAGGGCCTTCTTCTCGACGGCGGCCCAGTCCTCGTCCTGGCCGACGTTGCCGAGATACGCAACCACGGTGTAGCCCTATAAACAAAATACATTAGCGACATGATGAGGCTATCGTCAACTTAACAAGCCCCGAAACAAACCGACCTCATTAATGAGATATTTGAGAATGACAAATGTGTCTAGGCCTGTGCTGTATTAGAATTCGTCAAAAGATTCGAGGTCGGAGAGCAGAGGTCGGATCGAAGAGTAGGAGAGAAGAGACTAAAGAGGATACTGGATAGAGGTCAGCGAGGGTAGCACGCACCTCCAGAGTAGGCGCTGGAACAGTTCAGGTCAGCTCAAGTTGCACCGTAAGATCAAGCATTGTATCTCTTACAGGCAGACTCATTTGTCGTCAGACATCTTGTACGGCGTGGATTAAAAGCGTCGTAGAGAGACAATGGCAACAGGAGAATATAGCGGTAGGAAGAGCTCAAGGGAAAAGATGAGAGCTTCAAAGTTTTTTGCTTTTCTTGCCAGTAGAGCGGCTCAATTCCCCCAACCCACCTTACTGCAGTACCTATGTGCCTTACAGGTAGCTCAATGAGGGGTGGTGAGTGGTCGAGTGCACCCAATGCACGCTAAATGGCAGCTGAAGCACCCGACATTGGATCTCAAATTTGGGCTATCACACAGCTTTTTTGATATCATGATAAGAGCTTGCAGCATTATTCAAGATATATTGTTATAGCAGCTTGGAAAGATTTCATGGTGTTTTGAGTATCAATCTGAAAGCCACCGTATTCACCACTCGTTCTCTTTCTATGAAACTTCTCCGCAAAGACAAAACTTACTTCATCTGACAGAGTCCGAAATACTTGACCATACGTCATTCCACGCATGTCGATGAAGTCTTTTATCGCACTCTATAAATGACCATCACTCTCAACAAAAGTCTTCAGCACATGCTACAAAAGTAGCACACCTGCGCCCTATATCAAGAATCATCTCAACTGACACTGGCCACTAACAATAGCCAAACAATGTATTCCATCGAGCCAAAGACGATGAACACAAGGAACGAAGACCATACGCCCATGATACACCCACACCCTTTCCGAGCACAGACACAACGTTATACCAAAATTACCTAACAACAAACAACTACAAAGCATCTGTGCTTTCAGCCTCCATCCCTTGGGGGTCTATTCTATTCCACCACACTATTCAGGTTATTAATATCCATCATCAAGTCGGTGAGCTTTACACGCCCCTTCATATCTGTTGGTTAATAAGCGCCTACTTGTCTCAGTTGAGCCTATCACACGACTCCTCTGCGAAATCTCGCGGGCCTGTGCGCGAATGTTTATCAGATCGTGCACGAAGGCTCTGTACATACATGTGTTCATGCCCAATATACCATTCTTGAAGCTAGGCAAACTGCATTTGTTATACGGTGCTTGTTGGATAGAGATATATCCACACATGATTTACGTGGCTTCCAGTTCCCCAGCTGCAAACTGCCTTCTATTCAGCCTTCAGCTCATGTATGATAACAGTTCTGCGCAGATTCTCCTCAAAAAAAGGTCTAGCATCAACGCACAATCCACCTCCACGCTCATTCATATCTCCGTTCACACCCACGGCAATAGCACTGCGGGGCGTAGCGGTAGACAGCGGAAATGGCAACATGGTGTGTAGATATACATAAGGGACGATATCTTCTCAATTGCAAAACGACATTACCGTCTAACGCATTGTTCTTCTTTTCAGGCATTCGACAACGCAATCGCTCCATTGCGTTGCTATTCAAAGACGTGCGTTAATAAAAGGACAATGGCCACATTCACAAAGCGTTTCAAAATTTGTCAAGGCAAATATTAGCCTTCATCGGGCTTCTCTATTGTAAAATCTCATGTCTAAATAAAGTCATGATATCTTTCCGATAACTTCCAGCTTCTCCTGTTTCCAACCCCGACAACTGACTTGCATGTTCAGCAGCTCGGTCAAGAGACTCGGGAAGAAAGATGTTGAACTTCTTCTTGGTTCCCGAAAACGCCGGTACGCAGATCTTTGTTTATACCCATCATTAGCGTAGCTCATAAGTGTGCATTTTGTTTTCCCGTTTTGCAGACGTGACCCTGTTGCTGTCTATGCAAATAACCCATAACTTTTGTCTTTGTTGAAAGACGCCCCTGTCCCCCAAAGACCCTGGTATATGTATGATAATAAAAAAGGACAAAAGAAAAAGAATTTACGCCAGAAACCACCTCGCCTTCCCGTAAAATGCCATGGGAAAGCCTCCAGGTTTCGTTGAGAACCGTACGCCGCCTAAATGTGTCTGATGAAATAATCGACTTGTAAAATACATGTCGCTTTGTAGATCATGTAGCAGAGATTGTTGAATACTCTGTGTGCAGTTGTTTTAACAGCTAGTCAACTTAGAACTTGAGCTGCTTGGGCTGCTCCCAGGTGAAAGACTGGTTGGTACCGAAGTGACCGTTCTTGGCAGTCTGGAGGTAGATGGGGCGGGTCAGGTCCAGCTCGCGGACAATGACACCAGGGCGGAGGTCGAAGTTGTCACGGATGATCTTGACAAGCTCGTCAGAAGACTTGTCAGAGGTGCCGTAGGTGTCGACGTAGATGGAGAGGGGCTCGGCAACACCAATGGCGTATGAGAGCTGGACAAGGGCACGGCGGGCGAGGCCAGCAGCGACCAGAGACTTGGCGATCCATCGGCCGACGTAGGCGGCAGATCGGTCGACCTTGGAGAAGTCCTTGCCGGAGAAGGCACCACCACCGTGGGCACCCCAGCCACCGTAGGTGTCGACAATGATCTTGCGACCGGTCAGACCGGCGTCACCCTGGGGGCCACCGATGATGAAGAGGCCAGAGGGCTGGATGTGGTAGATGGTCTTGTCATCAAGGTACTTGGCGGGGATGGTGGTCTTGATGATCTTCTCGAGGATCTCCTTGCGGAGCTGCTCGGTGGTGATGTCGGCAGAGTGCTGGGCAGAGACGACGACGGTGTCGACGCGGATGGGGACAACGGCACCGTTGTCGTGCTTGTACTCGACGGTGACCTGGGTCTTGGTGTCGGGGCGCAGCCAAGGCAGAGAGCCGTCACGGCGGGCAGCGGACATGGCAGCGTTGAGCTTGTGGGCGAGCTGGAGGGTGAGGGGGAAGAGCTCGGGGGTCTCGTCGGTGGCATAGCCGAACATGATGCCCTGGTCACCGGCACCGAGGCTCTCGAGGGCCTGGTCGAGCTTCAGACCCTGAGCAATGTCGGGGGACTGCTGCTCAATGGCAACGAGCAGGTTGAGAGTCTTGTAGTCGAAGCCCTTGTCTGAGTCATCGTAGCCGATGTCCTTGATGGTGTTTCGGACAATCTTCTGGTAGTCAAGCTTGGCGCCAGTGGTGATTTCACCAAAGACCATGATCATACCAGTCTTGGTGGCGGTCTCGCAAGCAACCTTGGAGAGGGGATCCTCAGACAAGCAGGCATCGAGGATGGCATCAGAGACCTGATCGGCGATCTTGTCGGGGTGACCCTCGCCAACAGACTCGGACTGTGAGAGCGGATTAGCAGCTGACGATGCGCCGGTTGAGATTGGGCGCGCTTACGGTGAACAGGAAGGTTCCTGACTTGGGGACGCCGTTGGTAGCGGACATTGTGGCGGTTGTGTGGATGGAGGGGGAGGAACAGAGAACGATGATACAATGGATGGGGAGGGAGTGAAACGAGGACAGACAATCGCTGGAAAGAAGAATGAATAGAGAGAAAAGGGGAGGGCAAGAGGAAAAAAATCGGCGGCGGATGGATTGATTTTTATGGAGGGGCGCCGGTCCAAGAACGGCCAAATGCGCACAGTCTTAGAAGGATGAGCGAGAGAAAGTGACCGATGGCCCCACCGCTTTCAGCAGAGTCATACTGGGAGCGAACACGAATACCGCAGGATCTGGGGATGGCAAGGGATTGTGCAATAGCGCAAGATTTGTCGCAACTCCCAGCAGATACATTTAAAATCACCCAAGGACCCCAATTAATAATGTGCTTTCTACTGTGACTCAGATAGATAAAATGTCGGCCTCGTTGGCAGATGAGACGTCTCCTGAGAGACAGTGTCTCTGCTACCATCCGGGTGCTAATTGCGCGCGGAGATGGTGTGCCAGTCTTGCAAAACCCTTTTCCCCAACCAAAAAGGAAAAAAAAAAAATTCCGTCTAGTCTGCGCGCGTGCGGCGGCGTACCTGAGTTAAAGAGGAACCTCTGACAACTAGCCGAGCCAATACAAAAGGCTGATATCGCGCTAGGACGGACTAGCTACTGCGGCAGAAATTGCGCCATCCCACATGCTTTTTTGTCTCGTTGAAGTTGCTAACTGTACCTCTTGTATGACCACAGTGTGCCAAAATGCAAGTGCTGTTCCTTGCCAGATTCGATAACAAAGACCTCACACAAGGGTCCGCGCACTCGACATCCCGTAACCCCGCCTTTCGCAATCTCATTTTGTCGCCGAAGAACGCTGGCGCGCAACGTGCGTCCATGTCTGGCCCCCAGCGAGTTCCCGGGGGGTCCACTAAAGCGATAGCTGCTTGTCGATAGCAATAGAGGGGCAGCAGCTCTTGGGAAAAGCTCCGTCATAATTTTTTTTTTCTTTCGCGGGCGCCGAACTTTAGCCAGGCAGTAGATGCATCAAGCGCTGCTATTACAAAGACTTGAAAACAACAGGAAATCACATATCCGGGTAAATCAACAGCCGCAATCATGAGCAAGTTTGGCGCCATGATCATGGGCCCTGCAGGCGCAGGAAAGGTGTGTTTCGCTCCCTGCAGGCTTACGGCGTGCGTGAGCACAAGTCGAGAGCAAGATGTCGGAGGGCATGGGTGCTGCTGATGCTGATGTTTGCGCCGATGCTTTCCTGGCGCTGGATGTCGGAATTCCTTCCGATATGTTTCCGATCAATGAATCATCCTGCAGTTGGAGCTGAAGATGAATCACAGCCCTCGATATGCTTGCTCTACGCGACAGCGCACGCAATTACTCTGGCATCTGACCATTCAACTGACATCTTTTCCTCCAGTCCACCTTTTCCGCCGCCCTCATCACCCACCTCAACCTCAACCGCCGCTCAGCCTTTTACATCAATCTCGATCCCGCCGCCGAGTCGTTTGAGCACACGCCCGACCTCGACATCAAGGAGCTCATCTCCCTCAAGGATGCCATGGAAGAGGTGGGCCTGGGCCCCAACGGCGGCCTCATCTACTGCTTCGAGTTCCTCATGGAAAATCTCGACTGGCTGACCGAGGCGCTGGACTCTCTGACGGAAGAATATCTCATCATCATCGACATGCCCGGCCAGATCGAGCTGTATACGCACATTCCCATTCTGCCGACTCTGGTCAAGTTTCTCACCAACTCGGGCTCTCTGGACATTCGGCTTGCGGCTGTATATCTCCTCGAGGCAACTTTTGTTGTGGACAGGGCCAAATTCTTCGCTGGTACCCTCAGTGCCATGAGCGCCATGCTCATGCTTGAGGTACCCCACATCAACGTCCTTTCCAAGATGGACCTCATCAAAGACCAGGTCAAGAAGAAGGACCTAAAGCGATTCTTAACGCCCGACGTTGCGCTGCTGGAGGACGACCCCCTAGAGCGCAACAGAAGAATTACTGAAGGCCCCGACGAGGAAGACGATGAGTCTGCACCACCGGACGAAAAGGCCCAGGTCATGAAGGGCGCCAGCTTCCGCCGCCTCAACAAAGCCGTGGCCGGGCTCATTGAGAGTTTCAGCATGATCAACTACCTCAAGCTGGATGTCACGGACGAGGACAGCGTGGGAGGCATCCTCAGTCACATTGACGACTGCATCCAGTACCACGAGGCTCAAGACCCCAAAGAGCCCGATGACGAGCAGGAGTACGATGAAGCTGATTAAAAGATATGGGGAAAAGGGTAATAAAAAAACATATTTGGTTGGGAGCTCATTTGCATAGCGACGGCGTTTGTGGTATTCGCATTTAGCTAAAAGAATTGAAATAAAAGACATCAAGAAGATAATAAAAATGAACAATAACAAATAATTTCCCCATGATGCAAAATTAAACAAATTGAAGAACACACCCTAATATACGCCCTTGATCCGCCCAGACTCTGTTCCCCGTCACTTGTGACATGTTGCCCAGTCCTGATTGCATCGTAATGTCCCATACATCATAATTCCTCATGACTTTGTTATTTTTCCCTTTGTGTTTTTTGTCGTTATATCCCTCTCCCCCATTACCTCCTCGCCTGCGCATTAAACGCCCTGCTGCTACTGCTCCTCGTCGCCGCATAGTCATCCCACCGCCCGCTCGCCTCCTGCCCTTCGTACCGCTTATACTCGGCCATCCACACGTCCTTGAGCACGGCCATGTAGCCCACGACCTTTGCCCCCAGCACGGCCGCGTCCCTCGCGCTGACCAGCACCCCGCGGTTGACCACCCACGCCGCCAGCGCCGCAAAGGCCGCCCAGAAGACGGCCCGGAACGCCAGGCGCGTCCACCACAGGATGATGCGGCGCACCCAGTTGAGCACGATGAGCGTCGCCAGCAGCACCGCCAGCGGCACGAGCATGTCCAGCGCGCCCTGGTGCTCGGCGAGGAGGGCCAGCGCGCGGTCGAGCAGCGGCTGGAGGACCGGCAGCACGAGGTCGGCGCTGCGGCGGGCCTGGGCGAGGGCGGTGCGCTTGACGGCCTGGACGGGCGATTGCGGCGAGAGGATGTGCGTGTCGATGAGGGCGACGATGTCGGCGGGGAGGAACGAGGCGAGGAGCTGCGTGGTGAGGGTTCCGTCCATGATGGGCGGTTGTGTTGATGATGATGTCGTTGTTTTTTTGGTTGTATGACGATGCTTAGAAAGCGCTTGGTGTTGTAGATCTGTGGATAGAGCTGCGAGCGACCGATAGATGGAGAGCTCGTCTAAAGGCGTTGATTCTGTCGGCGATGGAAAAGGAAGAAGAAGGGATAATATGCGACAGGCTCAAGCAGCAAGTTTTTATTCAAATACCGCCAGCAAAATCGAAAAGAAAGAGAAAAAGCGCACAAAGGCAAAGGCGCGTTCATTCAAAGCCAATAGTGCGAACAAAGAAAAAATAAATAATCACTGAGCAAGGATCCGTGATAAGATAGCAAGAAGTAAAGCCCCCTGTTTGGTTTGTCCCGGGCTCTGATTCTGTCCAGTCCCGTCCGTGTGTTCAAGGCTCTCTCGTCTCGTTGGTTCGTCACAAGTCTGAGTTGCTTTGAATCGGGAGATGTTCGGCCACGTCTCTTTGTCTTGTATGGCTTTTTGTCAAAAAAAGGATGACTGGCCTTTTGGCGTTTCTGTGCCTCCTTTGTTCCTTGTTTTTTTGTCCCCAGGGACTTTTACTCTTGCCAAAAGACCCCCGCCCGCCGCGGTGGCGTGAATTTAGCCCGCTTCCCGTGCTAAAAGAGAGCTGGAGGTTTTTAGCCTCTTTTTTTCTCTCTTGCTCGCAAGAGCTGGCATGTGATGCTCCAGCGTCGGCGCTAGCCATTTTGCACTTTCAGGGGTCGTGACCAAATCATATGAACCAATGGATCACTAATTGCAGGAGCGTATGCAGCCTCTTTAAGGATCAAATACCAATGATAGATAATGATAGCTGTATTCACGGGGTTTGGTTTCTTTTTACATTCTAAGCCAGGTCGTTTACAAAGACAAAATTCCTTTCCCTCCGCTACCATGTCGTCGTTCCCATTCATCCCAATACACACAGGTCCAACCTCCCAACCCAAGAAAGAAAGAAAGAAAGAAAAATAACCAGCACACACGCTGGATACGCAATCTTGCCGATTGGTAGAAATAAAATATAAGGGTAGAAGAAGAGAATTATAAGAATAAATAGAAAGAACATGTAGAAGAAAGGGGTATCGAAGGCATAAGCTGTCCGCGCTATAAGCAATCGCCGGAAAAGCATTAAAATCATAGTTTGTCCACTCCCCCTGACCCGTCTCCGAAGACCAGCGTCTCATCAATATACGCTTCAGAGACGCCAGTCAAATATTTCGCAATCGTTAATAAAATGAAAAGGAAAGAAAAAAAGAACAAAGGGAAAAGGATATATCTGACTCCCCGTTCAAGGGATATCAGCTTCTCCGTTAAGAACGCGGAGGGCCATTTCAATCCTGCGTTTGTACAGTTCATGGCCTCCTGGATTGGCTCCATCAGGCTCGCCCAGTGCCAAAACGCACTTTCCGATGCTTGCAACCAGCTTCTCAACAGTCACCTGGACATCCTTGGACAGGACTTGGAGAGCAGGCGACTGTGAGCCTCGGTCATTGCTGCTGGCTTGGCTGTAAATACTAGACGTCTCGGTTAGGAGCGAGTCTCTAATCTTGTTCTTCAGCCTTTGGTCAGGAGAGCCGCCAGGCGTCAGAATACCACCGTTGAGCTTGGGCTTGCTGATGAGTGGGAAGCTCCGGTTCGTTCCAATAGACTCAAAAGATGAATGCGACGGTCGGTGCATAGAGTTGACGGAGCTGTTGCTCGTTGGCCGAGGCGTCGTCATCGTGCTGCTCCGCTGATGTGTCCCAAGCGTAGAAGTAGTCTCCTCGCTGCTGCTCACCGAAGAGCCTCTAAAGGAGTGGGCGTGTCTTCGCCGAGCATCTTCAAACAAGTCAGCCGCCGTGTAGACTCTGAACGCCCCCTGGGCCGTTGCGCTACGACTTTCCGGTCCCTCAGCTGCCGTTGCAAACGTGTCCACAGATGCCGTCGTATCTGCACTGCTGCTCCGCCTGTGCGGCATTGCTGGGCGAGTAGTTTCCACCGAGTCTGTCGACATTGCCGTCTCTGCCGACTCTGCAGAGCTCACACTTTCTGAGCGCAGTCGCTGGGCCGCCATGGTGCTCATGGCAGAGTGCAAAAAGAAGTGCTCGTAATCAAAGGCGTCTTCGCGGTCTTCGTGAGAGATGGGCTGCTGGACGGATTCGTGATACAGCGATTCCTCGCCATCGCTTGCATAACCTTCGCGAGCAGCCTCGGGGCTCGACTCTACTTCCGTATACTCGGTAGCGACACTCTCTGCAGGTGACGCGCTCCGGTGGCCGTTGATTGCCTCTTGTTGATCCAACTTCAATGGGCTGGCCAGTCCTCGAATCTCCCGAATCTTGGGAGTTTCGACTTCCGAGAAAAGCTCATCTGGCTCTGGGGTTTGGGGATATTGGGAAACCACTCTAACTCCCTGCTCCACTCCTTCTCCCTCCCCACTATCCTCCTCTTGCTCCTGATACGGCTCCTGATATGGCTCCTCGTACATTTGTTGATGTTGCTCCTCATGCTGCTTCTCGAAGTGCTCCTCCTCGATTTGCTCCTCGATTTGCTCTTCAACTTGCTCCTCGTGTTGCTCTTGAAACTGCTCTTGCTCCTCTTCTTCCTCTTCCACTTCCTCGATAGGCTCGGCTATGTACTCGGGCTGTTTTCGTGCATGGTCGCTATCGCTATTGTTCATATTTCCGTCAACATGCTCGGCCGTCGTCGGCGTATCCTCCCCGCTGCTGTAGAATCCACGCGCATCCGCAGAGTTCGGGTCCCAGGTAGCATTGGTAAACGGACTAGGCATACGAAGGCTTTGGAGGCTACGTCGCTTCATGCTGTCTGCACGCGCTTGCTCTTTCAGCGTAGAAATCTTTCCCTTGAGGCCCTTCAGCTGGTCTTGCAGGTCGCGCATCTGCGAGGCGGAAGCAGAACGAGTCAATCCGAGCTCGGAATAGGCTCCAGGCGTGGGGCTCGCTGAGGTGGTTGTTCGTGACCCGTTTCGCTGCCCTCCATTCCCTGTCAGAGCGTCTAGAGTAGCGTCCGATTGATAGTAGCTAAAGTGCCCATGGGCGCCTTGAGCTGAAGCGCTGGTCCCCAAGCCGTCCATACTTCGAGATTGAGGCAAAGGCCGCCGATAACCACCAGCAGAACCAAGAGCGCTAGCAGAACGCTGTGTATAGCCCGGCGCCTTTGATGTTCCATAAGACCCGGCAATTGCACCGTTTTCGTTTCCAACTTTTGATAGATTCGTCGCAGCGGAGGTCACATCTGGCCTGCGGAGCACTGAAGCTGCCCTTCCCATAGTAGGCGATGGCGTAGAACCGTCAGATACAGATGAGTAGCTGAAAGTCCTTGCTCGGGTAAGGTTGTCCTCCATATGCTGAAAAAAGGCTTGTTAGTCTGGTTCTCAAAAGCGATTTTGTCCTTTGCGCAAACTTACCGTTAGTCTCGCTTTGGCATTGGCGAGAATCATCTCCGCTCGCTTGCTAAGAGCATTCCCATCATCACTCAGTCTCCTCACAGCCGTGGGGTCGTAGGCGCGCAAGTGGTGCGAGGTAGCTGTTCCTTCCACGTACCCGGACGCCATGCTCTCCTCGTCGTCGCCCTGGAAGATGCTGTCTTCGCCCACGCTCGCAGAGTCGTCGAAATCGATAAAGGCGCCGCCGTCATTTGGGCCGATTGTGCTGGTCGAATCGGTGGACATTCTGCGCTCGCGGTCGTTTTGCTGCTGGCGCTGGTGTTGCTGCTGGTGTCGCTGCTGGATAAACCGCTTTCCCGCAGTCAGCGATGCTCGAAACGGGCCCTCGTCGCCGGAGCTGTGATTCGAGCCCTTGGACGCCTTGCGCGAGGCAACTGGCCCAATCACGCTCTCCGCCTCGGTGACCTCGCCAATGTCTGAAAGCATGGTTCCATTGCCGTAGATGATGGGTGTTGTCAGAGGGTTGGGATTGGCGTAGAAGTCTTGCGTGAACTGGAAGCCGTCTTCGATATGGTGTCCGCTATTCCACAGCGACGGGCCCGCCAGCGACTGGCTGTGATACATGTTGGGTTCATCGTAGTCGTTGTCGGGCAGGATCATATCCGGGTTGGTCAGGGTCGGAGATGCGGGCTGAGGATACGGAACGGCCATGCCGCGGGCGTCTTGTCGGCCGTCATAGCGATTCGTGACAATGGATTGCAGCGTCATGGCTGATCGGCCGGCGGCAGTCAAGCTCAATGGAAGCGAGTCGTTGTCGTGCTGTTGCGCCTTGCGGTACCGTATTTCTTGCTCTGTCGCCTTATCGTCCCTGTATTCGTCCGCGCCTGGAACAGGACAAGTTGCGAATGCTCTGCTGTCCAAGCGTCTGACAAAGGAGCAACGAAAGCGGCGGAAACGAGAAAAAAGAGCAAAGCATAAGAGGAAGAGAATGAGTGTAGTTGAAATTCCGGCTTCGCGCGTGGCTGAGCCCCTGGCAGCCTCGCCAAATAGAAATAAACGAAAAAGGGAGAGATGTTCAAAAACTCGGCGATGCGAGAGTGGACCGGGGCGCGCCGCGAGACAAGAAAGGAGCGACGTTAAAAGCGGCCGACGGCCACCTCTGGCTGAATCTACACTTGCTGCTAGCAGTAGCCGGCAGCCTCTGAAGCGAGCGGAGCTTCGTCTTTGGATCGCCTCGGGCAATTAAAAAAAAAGAGGATCCAGAAGAAAACAAGAAGAAAAGCTAGAAGTGGTGGAAAGTAAAAAAAGAGGTCGTCGCGAGAAGAAGAAGGAAATCGCCCACTTCCCCCAAAAACGAGATTTCAGGTACCTCAATAGGCCTACAGGATGCAAGCCTGGTGGCCCGGGCCGCGAAACATCGAATGTCCACACCCAAAAGGGCCACGCACCTAGCTGAATTGGAGGGGTGGCGCTGTGGCGCGCCGGGGCGATTCAGGGCGCGGATCTGAAAGAGGGCTAGGTGAGATTTCTTATGCGTGCGGAGTGCTCGCAAATCAATGCGTTTTGTTTGTTTCTTGTTTCTTGTTTCTGCCTGGTGTCCGAGATGTCTGTGTGTCTGCTTGCGAAAAGCGGCATTTTCGTTTTACAGCCCATTTGATGCCGGGCTGGCCGAGTCTTCTTGACGCTGCATTGGCCTCGACCTAACAAAATGCAACAGTCTGTTGGTGCCACAGGACTCTGCAGCGGTGGTACAGTGCATTCTACAATGGCGCAAGCACGTGTCGGTGAATTGGCTGCGCGTGCCCAAGCCGCGTGATGGTGTCTTGACCGTTCAATAGTAGCTACCAAAGGTACTAGGATGCCAGATCGGTGGCCGCTCAATGTATCCTCGCATCACCACATACGAAGCCTCGCAGTCTGGACCGGTGGCTCTTCATCTCCATATCCGCATACGCGAAATAGCATGTGCTCCATAACACTTACCGGCGCACCGCAGCTCCACTGCTGCAGTCCCGCCTTTGAAGAAGAGTGTGGCAACCATCTTTTGTTGGTCATACCCATTCGCTGCATACAAGCACGACGCCATTCACATCTTCGTATTATGTTTCTTTTTCTGCCAATTTTTCGCAGGAATAATAGGTCTACAAGGAGAAAAGCAAAACAGTGATTGATATTAGTCATGTGGAGGACCGCATAATGCTAATTTTACCCGACGCTCGTAATCCCAAGGCCCTCCCAAAGCCCGGCAAATCACTGGGCTCTGCTTCACAGCCCGGTGAATTCTGAACCAGTTGGCCTCCGTCTCAATACGCGATTTATCCAAGCCGCGTAATGCACTGTACTGCTAAAATCGTAGTGGCTGAGCTGCTGCAAGTCAGCAATAGGAGATCTGCGGCTCACTTGCAGCAGCCGTTCTGTCCTCTTTGCGCAGAGTTTCATTTGCTGCCTCTTTTGGGTATGCGTAGCCGCGTCGGTCCTCGGCCCCACTGATTGGGTCTACATCCACCAAATATGCTGCAAGACATCTCCGCCATGTGGATGAGTTGAAATGTAGGCCCATACGTGCATGGAAAGGAACGTGACTAATCTCCATGCTAAAAGTACTAAGATCAATGCGTTCTGTCCATAATACTATTTCTCCTTTGGAATTCTGAGGTAATGAGGTAAAGAGTGAGGAGCTATTGGATAGTGAATTCGTTACGTGGAATTAACGATTTCAGCTGTGCTGTTATATGAAGTTCTAAGTTGACCAACCACTCTGGTCGTCGTCTAGTCGAGTTTTATATGGTAATTTACAGAAGCAAACTGAATACTGAACATATTAATTTTCGTCCCTCGACAGGGGAAGTAGACAGTGAAGTGGTAAAGCAATTGGCCGTTTTAAAGAAACAGTAGAGGCAAAGTAGAAATAGTAAAAAAAATTAGTTCCGCCAATTTGCGACGAATTTCTCAAAAAGACTTTCCCCATCGTCTGTCTACCCTGAAATGTGTCAGAGAGCGCTGCCAGTAACAAGCTAAATGCCAAGACCATCAATACGGCAGACTAAATAGACCAGTCTCTATTGGATATTAAGTACCGCATTCTCTCGCAAACCACGATGGTAAGTTGCTGCTATTCTAGTATTACACTGTGATAAACCAGATATCGCTATTGATTTGAATCAAAACGACGCCTCATTCTGGAGATATTTCGAGTTTTGCGAAGGGGTACGGTATGACGATTCGTTCCAGAGAAGCAGAAAAACTACTTATGTCTAGATATTAGTTGATTAGTATAATATCACATCACCATTGCAATAGCATACCATTAGTAATGAAGCGGTCTAGAGGTAAGGCGTTGATGCCCAACCATGCTCAATATGCCAAAACGATCAAGCAGCATAATAAATAGGGTAGTTCGTGTATCTAAACACATCTATTACCTTTTGAATGGAGGGTCGATGTAAAAGATTAGTTGTCAAGGTAATAAAAATTTGTGACAATCGTGTCTTGATGGGTGTATAATTCCCTATTTTACTCTCATTCGGATGTAACTCAAATCTGTTTCTACAGAGTGTTGAACGATATTCTATGATATTCATTTCCCCGCCTTTTGATGTATTTTCCTGCCATCGCCCCTTATTTGTTTTGATCATTTATTTCTTGAAATTTTGTCGATATGCTACTGTTTGTTGTTGAATAAAAAAAGGTGATGATGAAATAATAGAAAAATGTTTTTGCTTTATTCGCTTTGCACCCGCACTCAGATCTCATCGGCAAAAGCTTCGGTTCGAGCCTGGATAGTGCTCTTATCTTCCTTGGGAGGACGGTTCGCAATCAAACGCTACGAAATGATTAGCTCTTCTTATCCTACGATTATAAAAAGGAATGTGAGATATTGCACTTACAACCAGGTTTCTCAGCAGAATGGCAATCGTGACCTTTCCAACTGATGGCACATAGATGGAAGCCTTCTCCTTGACGGCGGGTCCATCAAAGTTCTTGAAGGAAGCAAAGTTGATGCACACAGCACCTTCTCTGATAAGCTCCGTAGGAATCTTGAATGATTCAACAGGCACACCCCCAATGATAACATCGCTCAGAGGCAGGCACTGCTCCAGGCCCCAGCCCTCCTTGTCCTCCACCTGGTGGCGAATCTTCTTGATTCCCTGGCCACGAGTGAAGAGCTGCACCCCAGTGACATCCACAGAGTAGACTGTGGCACCATCGTTGGCCAACAGGGCGGCAAGAGGGCGACCGTTGACCTCGGATCGGTTGATGACGGTGATGGTCTTGCCAAACAGCCGGTTGCCGTAAGCGAGGATGGGGTTATAGATCTGGAGGTGCTCGAGAATCTTGACCACAGCCAGGGGTGTGCAAGGCAGGATGGACTTCTTCTTGTTCTCGGGGGGGTCCAAGAAGCGAATGTTGTGGTACATGTTTTGCAGGTAGGTGTGGCGCATTCCCTCAACATCCTTGGTAAGGGCGACGGTCTCCTGGACGTATTTATCCTGGGAAGGGCTCTTGGGGAAGATGGGATAGTATACGAGGATGCCGTCGACCCCATCCTCCTCGTTGGCCTTCATGATGTCTTCTTCGATGACATCTTTGTCGACTTTGCGGAGCTCAAAGTTGAAGCCACTAGACGAAGGCTGTTAGAAAGCATATCACGAGATGCGGCGGCAATGCCATTCTCACTTTTCCTCGCAAGTCTTTTTGGACCACTCGGCATATTGGACGGCGGCAGGGTCGTCGTTTGCAAGGAATGCCACCAGGGTCGGGGCACTGCTACCGGCCTCCTGGACCTTGGAAAGGGTGTCCTTGACCTCGAGCAGCAGCTTCTTGGCGATGGTCTCGGCGGTGATGACCTTGCAAGTCTTGGGAGCAACTTCAGATGCCATTGTGGTATAACTGCTGAAAATGGGAAAGCAACATTAGTACAGAGATTGCTATAGCATCCAACTCTTGAAGCTCACCTCTGATAGCAACGACGACTATGACTCTTGACTTTCGACCCCACCAAGGTTCGACCCTTTATGACATCAGCGCAATGGCTCCATGAGGCCGGGAATTGGCAGCCCTACAAGCAATGTGTGCAGTGGACGGTGTGAGAGTTGAGATCTAGACGAGCGAGAAGCAACGCCTAGGTTATGGCACACTCTGAAGAGAGGGATTGACATCTAGGCGTCATTCTGTCTCTCGCACATGAAAGAGAGAGAAAAAAAAAATTGAGGCCGTTTGAGCTCCGTACCGGAGCGGCAGCGGCGGGTGCCCCTCCAAACCTCTTTACCGGTTCGGGTCTAGCGCTGCAGGGCCTTTAAGAGCTGGAGCAAGAGCTGGAGCTCTGGCGAATGAGCAGTTGCAGAGGCGCCATTTCCGGATGATTGTGTCTGCGCATAAGATAGGCCCTACATAGATCTATGCGAGATCTATACTTATTAGTGGTATAACGAAAGGTTTGACTAGCATGATGATTTCTAGATCTCTCAAATGGCATTTGTATATTAATGAGGCTTCTCGAGAAAATAAAACACGATCTTTGTACTCATCCCTTGATTAATGTTTCCTTGTGCAGCGATGCCAAATGCACATTGGTGCAGATACGTGTAAAGAGCTGCAAATGTATTCGTAGGCACTTTAATCACGCCGCCTGTGGTTTGTCTAAAAATAGAGAAATATTCATGCCAAGACAATGCAGCGACAGAGCCCCAAAAACGATTCTGAGCACAGGAATGCACTCAATGCAGACACAAACAATGGCCCAGCAACTGGAAGCATTCCGTTTGTGAAACTAATCCACGCGATAGATCCATGTGCGTGTAACACATCTATCACCATTGTCAAAAGTACAATGGCTTAACTTCACTCAATGCTCATGACATCATATTACGTGTTTATGTCGTATGATGACCACCGGCGGTCGATACATGAGATTTTGACAGCAGAGTCACGCTGTATCAATGCGACGACACTTTATACTGACAGGAATGCCATGTTGTATAAACGCAGCAATATTTTAGCTTATACTTTACTAAAATCTGCTAACCGAACGTGTCTCCAATAAGTCGACGGTGTCAATTTGTCAAATGCGCATGAAGCAGTTTATGCGTGGAGATATCGTCTCGATGAAAAGATGCTAAAGCGGCATACAGCAATTCACTACGAAGCTGCTGAGGCAAAGAATCACCTGTGTACTCAGCCTCAATGTCCTAAATCAACTTCTTAGCACACTTCAGCTATAACACACGTGCTTGTTTGGCGCCGAGCTAATGAGCAGTGATGGTGGCATCAGCAACATAGCTTCTCACATCGAGCACGCAAGCCACTCCACGGTCACGCGATGCGCGCCCAAAGTAGCATTCACTGTAGGTCGACCAACTCAGTAATCAAATCTATAATTGTCGGCACGCTGAGCAGACCCATCGCCGCAGTCACATCTGTCTTCACAAGGATTAATAATAGGGTGCTCGTGTGAAGGCAGACTCTAGCCAGCTACATACATATACTCAGCCATCCTGGAAATGAGGCACACTTCCCGTCAGCCAATCTAACGGCAGCGCCACGCCTTAAAGAAAGTCTGGTGGGAAAAAAAAGAAGCACGGCACAATGCTACTCTATTAGCGCTTCCCCCCTTTTTCGCTCATTCATTTTAAACACAATGCGCGTGGCGCAAAAGCGCGACAGCGTTTCGTTTCAGCGTTATGCCCTGATGGGCAGGTCAGTGCAATGACAAAAAGAGAGAGAAAACTGCCGCACAGGGCCAATGTTTAATTTTTCTCCGTCAATGCGGGATGGGAAACTCACTACTACTCCTGGCCTTGTTTCGGTCTGACAGGAGGCTCTTCGGAGGTAAGACTGGATTTTTGATTACTTTGTGTTAGTTTAGACAACGCCGAGACTCAAGACATCTCAGATCTCAGTCATATAACCCAAGCAACCAAATAAGCCGCTGTCCCTTGCAGTGCGCGCCCGCGTCCGTGCAGATTAGTAGTGCCCGTCGATCCGCCTCTTCGTCATTGTCTTGGACCACGCAGCGCCGATCAATTGCCTTCTGAGGGAGTTCGTCGCCAAAAAAAACAACCCCAGTGTTATCCATGTCTTGTCACTGGGGAAAAAAGAGCCCGTAGATCGTCGCTTATACCCATCTTGGGAAATTCGCGATTGGCATTCAAGGACTGATGGGCCCTTGTAAATATAAGACAGATATGACACGTATTTTCTATACCAGCTTACTGGTGAGATGCAGCCTGGGACATGACACGACATGCGATTTCACTTGCGAAAAAAATTGCAGGGCAGCATTGAATAATAAATTGAATAGTAAACTTAGTTGAAACCATATACGAAGTAGAGGTCATAAAATCATTATCAATTAATGATAGAACCAATCTATTGACGCGCAGGCGCTAGATATCCTACATCGAAAACAACATGGTTCCCAGAAAAAAACAGATGTCGTGCCCTGCGCTTTCTATATAGATAGATTCAAAAACCGAAACCAATCTTCCTCGCCTTTTCCAAGTAAAGTAAAAAAAAAAAATATGTGCAAATCAACAGTAAAATAGATTAGAGCCGTCAGCTCTTCCAGACGAAATTAGGCGTCGTACCACGGCCCGCCGCAAACCCCCGATGATGTCCACATCACAGCATCATCAACCGCTTACAGAGCGAAGTAGGCCATGACCAGAGAGGCAACCAGGGCGAGGGAGCTGCCGCCAACACGGGCACCAGCGTTGGTGGGGGGAGGCAGAGGAGTGCCAGGAGGGTTGGAGGGAGCAGCAGTTCCGGAAGGAGCAATAGCCCAGGTGGTGGTGACAGCCTGGCCGGGAGGAACCCAGACGGGGGAGCTGGGAGGAACAGGCAGGCGGGTGGCGCTCTGGAGAGTGGTGGGAGCGGTCAGAGTAGGAGGAGCAACGGTGCCGTTGCAAGGAACCGTGGTGGTGGCGTTGAGAACGACGGTAACGTCGGTGACGGCGGGAGGAGAGTAAGGAGCCGAGGTCACAACGGGAGGAGAGTAGGGAGCCGAGGTGGACTGAGTGGCCAGAGAGACGGTCTTGATACCAGTGGAGGTGGTAACGGTGGTGGTGTCCTTGGCAGGAGGAGGAGCGACAGAGCCAGCCTTGACGTGGAAGGGGTTGGAGTACTGGAAGATGCTGGGGTTGCTCTCGTACTTGACGATGAAGCCGTAGAAGGCATCCTTGCCCAGGTCGGCGGGGACGTTCCAGACGAAAGATCCAGCGCTGTTCTGAACACCGGCTAGTTGTCAAAAAGTTAGCCATTCCGTTGCTTCTTCCTATCGTTTCTTGTGCAAGTCAACTTACTGGCGATGGTGCTAAGAGGAACCTGAGTGCCCTGGGTGGGACCACCGATCAGCTCGATGGTGATGGTACCGGCGGCGTACTTGGCGGGAGCCTCCCACTGGATGGTGAAGGGCTGGCCGGCGGTGATGACCTGGTTAGAGCTGGGGCTGTTGACGGGGTCAAAGTCGGGAGTCTGGGCAAAGGCGGTGGCGGCCAGAGCCAGGAAAGCGGGAACAGACAGAGTGAATCGCATCTTGACGGTTGAAATGAAGGGTTTTTTGTTTACTTGGTTGGAAAAGAAAAGAATGAAGAAAAGAAACAGCAAAATTGGGTTAAAGAGTGACTGTTTGTCGTAAAGACAAATGGATGGACTGCAAAGGCTTTGTAAGGAGCGTTGGGTGAGGAGGAAAAGAAGAAGAAGAGGGCATCTGACGAGATGGGAGGCGCAGGCTGAGATATATGGGCGAACAGCTGGGCTGTGGTTTCATGAGGAGCTGGGGCCTCTCTGCCTAGAGACAGACCCCTGCAAGCAAGAGGGCTAGCTGCAGTACCTGGCAGCTGGCACATGTCTGGGCCGGTAAGCGCCTGGAGGGCCTCGTACTCACTAGCGAGATGTACCTGCGTGCTTGTGGACTGGCCGACCTTAGATTGGAGGCAAATGAGCCAGGATGCGGCATCTCAAGGGTTCAATGTTCAATTCGCGAGATACGGAAGCCGTCGCAATGAGTCAGATGCACGACATACACGTGGTTCTATGGATGCTTGATGCTTTTGCTGCTCTGCATTTTGCGATTATCCCGTGGGCACCTGCATGTCAGCATAGCTAGAGTTGATGCTCACAACACAGCACAGCAAACCGCAGCACCAGCACCAGCACCAGCACCAACACCAGCAGCACCGCTAAAAGGTACATACGTGCACCTGTCGCAGCCCCTGCATTTGGGTACAAGTACAGTAGCAGTCTGTGCGAGCGTGTAACGTCTCGGCCAGCAGGGATGTTTGTCCGCTAGTCTGGAAGGCTTTCTGTTCCTGCAGGACTTTCGCGCCGCCGTCAGGGGAATGGGAAATTAAACTTGGGAGCCGCTGTTTCTGATTGGTGCAAAATGACAGGGCTGATCACGGCGCTACCACTTTAAGCTGTTTGCCGTCCACAGGAACGTTGAAGCTGGGCCGCTGAAGAGCCCGCGTATGACTCCATAGTATGGAGGCAATTTGTGCGCGAATCTTCAAGAGCCTATCCGTGTACTCTGTGAAGAGGCACGACTTTTGAGAGAGTAAATGGAGAGAGAAATGAAGAGATGGGAAGAGAGGAGAGGGAAGAGGAGCAAAGGGAAGAAAATGCATCAAGCAAAAAAAAAAAAAGCAAACTCGTGCATGCCGACCGCTTCTAGAACCGACCCCTCTGTGCGTTGAGCCTAAAATATCGCGCATGGACCGGGACGCGATGATGCAAAGCCTCAGCCACAGATGCGACTGTCGCCCTCAGCCATCTTCAGCTACCGCTCAGCTCGACGATTCTGTCTCAGCCCACCGCAGCACAAAGACGGACTGCGACTAGGAAATCTTGGCAAACAGGCGGCATGAGCGGCTGAACGGTACTACCGCCACCTCTACGCTGTAGCAAACAAGTAATCCCGTGCAGCCAGAACCAGTAATAGGTGCCTTATCGTAGACAGCTTTTCCTGCACTCCTTCATTTGCGGCTCCTCAGGCACGGGTCGGTGAAGCTCGTATTGGGTAGACTTCGCGCACCAAGCCGTTCTTAATTGTTCTTCCGGTCAATTTTTAAGGGGCCATTGGCCCGTCTCGACATGCAAGCCCAGTTAGAAGCGTTGAAAAGCTCAGCCCATCTCCACTCCCAGGTTCCAATCTGTCAGCCGTTGCATCAGTCAATCACAACTCCATTCTAAAATAGGAAATCCCCGAACTATCGAGACGGGAGAGGCTAAGAGGCAATAGCGGAATCTTAGCCTGCAATGCTATTTGCTGCTTGCTTTCGACCGCTTATGCGAGTGTTCCACTGGAAGGATTGCGCCAATTTGGACGTGCAGCCAACGCATGGTTGCGGTGCTGGGTTTTCCATGACTGCAGTAATCAAGAGGGTAAAACGGTGGAAATTATGGCTTATGTCAAAAGTCTTGAGAAAAAGCCACATGGTGGGAGAAGAAAGAAGAAAAGCAGCGCCTTGCTATTCGAGTGGAGTTTTAGTTATAGTTTGCATCGTTATTTTCAAGTTTATTTCACTAGGCGCCTAGTTTAAACAAGAAGAGGAGAAAGTGGTCAACGTGGACCATCACAGTTTTCATATAAAAAACTAGATGTATAAGATCCGCTAAAGCATTCATACAAATTGATTTCAACCAATCAGAGTCGGTCGCTTTGTACACTAGTATTAGGAAACAAATTGCAAAAAGAGTGTATAATGTGTTCTACTACCTCTCAGCCGATGACCCCATACGTCTGATTCATCATAAATGTATTTAGAAGGGTCGGAAGAGTTGTTACTGAGCATTGAGGATTAGCCATGGCTTTGCTATGTCACTTTTCGCTGCCGCCTCCGAAAGGATTTTGTCGCCGCATTTCGCCTTGTGTGCTAATTTAAGCGAATATGGTGACTTTGGTCATTGGGCTGAACAAGGGTGAAGATGACTGTGTCCGATCATGTGAGAACAGAACTCTACTGTATAGCATTCATGAATAGCAACATGCCTATTATTAGCACGTTACGTGCTGAGCTACACAGCAAAATATACGGAAAACTTTCTCCAGGAGCTCAAAGCTAACGCTATACTTAATGAACAGTGAGAACGCAGCTGTAGTAGATGAAGTTTGCTTATACCCAGCCGACTAAGAATAAAAGACTTTTTATATGCCAGAGTCTAATCGATGTTATAGAAAGCCCTGGCGCCTATGGAGGTGAAAGCTATCAAGAGAAAAGATCACGACGTGGTGGGGGTGAAAGGCGGCACGCCAGAAAAGAAAAATTGGCGTTATACATAGCAGAGAATTCTTCGTCAAGACGGTTTGCAAGGTACTTACTGATGCGTTGCCTCTTGCATCATTGCCTTACGAAACACTATACAAATCGCTGCGGAGATGTACTACAACCATCTTCTCAATGGCTCGTCTTGATTTGGGGTATGCACAAGTTACTATGCCGTCCACACAATGGCCTAATTTTTGCTCGAAAATCCTGACCCTCCTCCCGCGATCAAAGATGGGATTCTAAAAGACACTCTATAGGGTTAAATGACACTAGCAGGGTCAGCCAACTATAGCATGACCGTGAGAAAAAGTGTCCGCCCCTAGGTAAGATGGTATGATCATCTTGCACTCGTGATTAAACCGACAACAGCGAATTCAGTCTCTTATTAAAAAGTTTCATAGATTAGACAAACAGAACAGTTCAATTATTCGGCTGACAAACGAGAAAAGTTCTGCAAAGCCAGACGCAACCTCTAACTTGAGAAGATGGGACTCAACATCCTCCAATATACCACGGTCCTCATCTCTCAAAGGACAAAATGCTTACACCCTGGATGTGTCGATCAACTCAACTTATAGCAACACCACTCTAAAAGATTATATATGAATAGACTTGGTGACTCGTCACAGTAACTGAGCTCCATACATTCGGCTACTAGACCCAATTTTACGATTCTCACCGGTTGATCCATTTGCTTACTTAACTCAACCTACCATCTTCATATCATCATAACGTTTCTAAGTGAGCCTTTGGCGGCAACGGTGCAGCTTCCTCGTGGCCCTTTTTCGGGAAATGCATGTCGTGGCAGAAAGAGAATGATGTTAGTAATAGATACACTTTCAGACGGTCGTAAATGGCAAAGCAATAGAAACAAATACGTGAATGTTAGTGGTGTTCAAAGATATGATAACAGCAGTAGATGTACTTTTCTTTGTTGTTGTCGTCGTCGTCGTGCCGGCACACGGCGCGTTGCCATCATAGCATACCAGTAATATTGCGATTTGAAAACAGAGAAAACTACTTTACCCCGAGTCTTAACGAAGCACAGCTTATCTCCTTGCACGTGTCCAAAGCTCAATCGGGCAATCTTGTAAAACGTGGCGGATGGTAGTGAAACGTCCGCCTTCGCAATCGGTTCATGATGGCGGGAATTGATTGATATAAAGGGGCGGAGGTGGAAGTAATTGCCAGTTCTCTTCAGATGCTTTTGTTGGTGAGAGGCTATCCAGCACCCTAATTCTATTATCCAGCCCTCCAGCCGAAGCGCGGGCTGCTGCGAGTATTATTGCTACTGCTGCTACTGCTGCTACTGCTGCTACTGCTGCTACTGCTGCTACTGCTGCTACTGCTGCTACTGCTGCTACTGCTGCTACTGCTGCTACTGCTGCTACTGCTGCTACTGCTGCTAAATATGCTATTTTTAAATATATAGTATTTGGAAGCTGTGTATATGAATATTGATATCTGGAATGACTGCACTGCCTTGCTGCGCTACAGCTGGGCTATTGGATAATGACATTGGGGTGCTCAATAAAGTCCCCCTTTTTTTATTCTATTCGAAAACCTCTGAGTTCTTGGAGAAGAGCCCATGCTGCCCTTCGCCTACGGTTCTCTTCTCTGATTGCATGACATTGATCTAACATTAGATTTGGCAATTATTAGAACAAGCAAAAATCCCGTAGAATTGCCCAAGTGGAGATTTCAGAAGCACTTGAGAATGAGAAGTAGATACGTTCTATCTAGCAGTGTTCCGATAGCTCAAGGTAACAAAACCTAAGTATTATGGGGCAATCTTCGCAGAAACCAAAGTTTCTAGTTTTCACAAAATTCCATCATGATAATGCAACTACGATTATTTGCCATCGATATTCAAGGAACAAGATACCGCTGCAACATCGGTGTTATCGAGAGCTTCAGTCGTTTCCACGGTAGCAATATCAGATGAGTCGTCACAACCATCGGTACTTGAGAGTAGCTTATTAGCCTGGAAATATTTCTTTTTCTTTCAAGACCAAAAACTCACGAGAATAGAGTGCATCGGGCGACGAGTGCAGGAAACCCAAGGCTGGCTGGAATTCTGAGTGTCTTTATCGAGCTAACGTTTCGGTGTCTTTCCTCATTGTTAGGTTTAATGAAGATGAAGAAAGAGAATAACTTACACAGGATCCTTCAGAGTGATGCAGCGGTCGATATAATTGGTGGGAATGCCAAAGCTATCGCCTTGCATGTTTGGCTCGGTGTAGAGCACAGCCTGTGTTATTCAGTAAGCCTAGAAACTTGGAAAAGGGATAAGCAGTTCAACTACCAAGTTTCCAAAGCCGCCTTTCGCAAAGGCAGGAGTAGCAAGAGCAACGATAGAGGGGAGCAGCTTGAAGAAGCGCATGGTGATGGCGGTATGGGTTGGTAATAGTAGAACGGTATGAGATGGCGTAGTGTTTCCAGCAAAGTATGGCTTGGACTTTTCCAGTGCTGGTCAGCGATAGCCTTTTATATAATGAGAATCTCAGGCATGCTACCAATTATTGATATAGCAATATCATAGGAGTATGACTACAAGGGTGTCTCATATAACGTGTACCAGTCATCCAAGTTGAAGGGGATTGAGATAATATTATTCCAAAATGTCTCGTACAACGTAATTTAGTCACACAGACTGCAGGGCAACAAGTACTTCTTAATATTATTACCATTTACTGCCGCTAGTGCTGCCGCTGAGGGCTGCTTGCGCCGACTTGAGGATTTCTTATCGTGATACAGTACGCCCGACGCCATGTTACAGATGCTGAGAGAAACATTCGCGCCTCTGCCAGTATACAAAGTTCCAATGATAGCAGTTTGACACGTCTTTTACTAGACTCAAACTGATTTACTACGTTCTGTATAATGATACAATAACGTGAGGAACGCTTGTGGCTACAGGTTCGGATAATGGGACCGTATACTAAGGACTGTGAGCAGTAGTCATTTCTCACTTTGTCTTTTGCAGTAAAAGTATTCATGATGCAAGGCAGATTGCAATAGAAGACGCCTGTCGAAGTAAATGAAAGACACCAAGCCAGCAAGGTAGGATTCCATAGCAATCGCTCCAGTGCGCCTCTATCAACTCAAAGCCTCTTCCAGCTTGACATCTTCTTGTCGAATTGGCAGCTCTCCTTGCAGCATCCCCTGATTCGGGGTCTTCGAGTGGCTCCTTATTCCATTTCCGTTCACTTCCTCGCTCGCTTCCACAGAGGGCCCCATATGTCGATAAACCCTAATTGATCCGTCCTGTCCTCCGGTCACCATCGTCTCGCCGTTGACGTCCACCCAGAAACACACCCCCTTGTGACCTTGCACTCTCTGAAGCACCTCCTTGTTCTTGACGTCCCAGAGTATGACATCTCCATCTTCGCTGGCAGAGGTAACGAATGCTTCACCGTTAAGGATGGCAAAACAGCCGCCGATGGAGAATTTCTCATTGCGATGACCTTGATACGTCTTTTTGACACTTCCAGAAACGTAGTCCCATAGACGGATGCAGTTATCGAGGTTGAAGGCAAGGACGAAGCGGCCGTTGGGGGAGAAGCATACGTTGCTTACGCCGGGATTATCTTCGTGGACAAGAGTTCGCAAGCATTGGCCGGTCGAGGTGTCCCATACACGGCTAGACGAGGATTAGCAAGTTGAAAAAGAAAAGTCGCACGTTGTTTGATGCGCAAAACTTACATCAATCCGTCAGTGGAGCAGCTCACAACCAATGTACCGTCGCAGCAAAAGTCAATACCTGCAACAGGGTCGCTGTGGGCGGGCAGACTTCTCATCAATCGCCCCGCGCGTACATCCCAGAGGAAAACGGCCTCGTCGTAGGATCCGCTAGCCAGGATATTGCCCTTTGGCGAAAAAGCCAAGCAGTGAATATAATTGTGATGCCCTCTCAACGGCGCCATCTCTTGGCCTGCAGATTTCCGCGCCGTCGTCTTCGGTCGCCCCGTCACTCGATCCCAAAGCCGGATCGCCTTGTCGTCCGAGCCACTTGCCAGCGTGTTGCTATCCGGCGTCCACGCCACGCAGCTCACGCCAGCCATGTGGCCAACCAATGTGTCCATATGAGCTCCCGTGGCAGCATCCCAGATTTTGACCGTCGCGTCGGCTGAGGCAGAGGCGATGAAGCGGCCATTCGGCGAGATGCGCACTTGCGAGACTGGCTTGGTGTGTCCATGGAGGGCCAGCCGGGCTTTATAATTTGGCTTGAGCGGTTCTCGTGGAGGTGTGGGAGTGGGCTGTTGCGGTTCTGGAGAAAAGGAGTCTGATCTTGATTGATTTGAGGAAGTCGGGGACTGCGAGCGCGGTCGAGAGCGAGGGGATCTTGTCGGAGACGGTGACGAATGTACGGGTGTTTGTGACCGCGTTCTAGACTCGGAGCTAGATGCTGATCTTGAACGGCGAACAGACTCTGAAAGCGGCCGCGAGCGCGACTGTGAGCGAGAGAAGTCGTCGAGATACTTTGGCGTTTTGGTTGGACTTTTGCTCAAGCCTCCGCCGCGCTGCGACAATCGCCTGGGAGGCAGAAAGTCGTCTGGATTGCCGGCCAGCACATCGGGAGAGCTGGAGCCTGACGATGGCGTGTCACCGGTCCTTCGCCGTTTGTAGGGCGGAGGCGTGTCTCTTGCCAGCTCGTCGGGGGAGCTCATTGTTGAGGTTCTGGAGACGAGGCTGAGCACTGAAAAGGCTGGAGTAAGGCTAGCCTAGTACTGTAGTGGGGGGGCAGAGTCGCGTCACAGGAGCTTTTTTGTGGTTCCTACAGGGTACCATGTGATTGAAATCTAGAACTTCACTGGTCTTTGTTGATCTGCAATAATTCACATGAGGCTTTTGTAAATTGTTATAAGCTCTGGGTAATGATTTGCGCAGCTTGCTCGTGCATAGCTATGGACCGCATTATTCCGCGGTCGAGGCCGCATTCCTTGCTCTACAACGTTCCTTGTTTCTACATGTGATTGAATCTGCGAATCTATGTCCACTAACAATCTAACAAGGTGTCGATGTTACGTGAAAGGGATTTCAATGTATTTATGCTATGGTTGATAAATGCGATTTAATGTATATACAAAAGAAACAGAAAAGTAGAGGAATCCAAATCAAATTCTACAATGTCTCTCTGCTAATCTGCTATAGAGTCTGTATCCAGTAGGTGCTGAGGCGATTCACGGGATACCGCAAAGAGAGCTAGCAGCGCTGCACGAGACGAGTCATTTGCTCCCTACAGAGTGTGCATGCAAGATATCACCGTTTCCGGCAACGGTGAGAAATGACAATGTCAGCCTTTTTCTCCTTTTTACCATTTTTTGACATTGCCATCTGATAATTTTTTTTTTTTTTTCTTTTTTTTTGGAGAAAAGGCGCGCCTCTTTCGCTAGAAGGGCTTGATGTTACTAAGTTGTCTAACGCCTTTCGAGGAACAAACATGCTCGAAATGGCCACAGCTGAGTAATCTGGGACACTTGAAAAGGGCATGCATGGCGAAGTGCGCCGGACAGCCCGCGACGGCGATCCATAGTGGCAATGGGAAAAATTCTTTGTTTTCGGAGTTGTTTTGTTAGTATTTATTATTATTAGTATTACCAGGCATTTTATGAATCAATTTGTCAATTCTTCAGAAGGGCTGCAATTAACTGCGTCAGTAGGTTCCGTGCAGTGCTAGCTCGACGGGCTATTACTCAGTAACTCCCCTGTCTAATTTCTGTCATGAGAGTGGCGTTTTCCAGAGACTTTCTAGGCCTCTTAGCACCTACCGATAGACAAGACAGGATATTGCTGCCGCCAGCAGAGGCGAGTCATGCACGGCGGCGCAGTACCGCGCAGACACACGCTTGCACATGCACCAGCGATGTACCCCGTGCTAAGCGCGCGAACGCAGCGCCTTCTCCGCGCTATTAGTCTGCACCTGCAGCGGATTTGCAACTCCTCCCCCAAGCAGGCAGAGGACCCCTTCTTTTGCCTGGGGGCGTCTATCTTTCGCTCATATTTCCCGCCTCTGCTTCTTCACCGCACTCGGAGGCTCCATTGCCGCTGTGCTCGCCATCACCCCGGTTCTCTCGGGCTGCGTTTTTTTCGGCCGGCTGCCGGTGTTTACACCCTAGTCTCAGGAGACAGGAATGTCGGTGGTTCCTGTTTAAAGGCACACGGCGTGGCTGCTCCGCTGCGAACTCTGCTTCTGCAACCTCAACCTTAACCTCAACCTCAACTCCAGCCCTCAACGACCGCTGGGCGCTGTTCTTGACAGAACGTCGACAAGCGACGCCGTCGCGCCTGCTCCTCTGTATCAGCGCAGCCCAGCCGTGTCGTTCAGCTAGCCGCCGGCGCTGCTCCAGCCGGGCTGCTTCATATCCACCTACCTGATACCGCAGTTCTCTCCACCGTACCGTTGGATCTTTATATCGCTCTGCCGCTTTCCAACCCAAGGCAACAAACACATCCATCGAAAGCCCCAACAGCACTCTCCTGTGCCGCATGCAGCTTCCTCTCGCATCAGGCGCTGCCGTATTTCAACCCACAAAGACTCGCCCCAGGCGCTCGCGCAGCAGGGCTGCTTCACTGGCCACCAGCCATCTCGCAGGCTTTCCGCATGCAACGCTCGACAGGCCATCATGATGGAGCCCGTCCCTGAGACCGAGCGCATGGAGGAGTTTCGCGCCGTGCCGCCCAAGGCCCGCGTCAACAGCCCGCACACGCTCTCCACCTTCGACCTGGACATTGCCCGAAAGCCGCCAAACCTGCGACGCAGCACCGACCCAAGTCCGATGTCGAATCACGCCTTTTCCTGGACGCCCATGGTCTCTCTGCCCTACCGCCCCCGAACGACTTCTCCCCTCTCCGGCATCTCGCACATGCGCTCGCGGTCCGCTGCTAGCATTGGCGCCGCTCCCATGGGCCGTACGCAGTCCATGCCTGGCGTCTCTGGCTCCGGCCACCTGCTCTTCTCTCCCCAGCTTCGCCCAGCCAGCCCAGCGCAGTCTCCTAGCCGAGTTCGCACGCCACGAAAGCCAGTAGATGAGGCCTTTCCCATGACGTCTCCCGTGCGCACCTCGGTTCTTGACCACGACCGGCTGCCTGCTGACCGGAGCGGCTCTCCCGTCTTGGGTGTCTCAACCAATGGAACCCTGACTCGGGTACGTCGAACGTCGTCGCCAATTCGAAATTATTCTCAATCGAGCACCGGCTCCCTGCCAGCTCTACCCAGCACGCCAACTTCCAGCTCTTCATCTCTGTACAAGGCGTATGATCCCTTTTCTAGTAGCTACGGCACACTCTCTTCGGTCCCCTCAACGCCAACGTCCTTGAGGTCTCGCAGCCCCAGTATTTCGAGCCTGGAAACCATCCCTGACTCTCCCGACGCCGAGGAGGAGGCGCTTGAAGCGGAACGACAGGCCCAGCTGAAGGCTGCGGCTGAGGCATCGGATGCCGGAGACGCATCGGATGCGAAAGGACGGGGCCTGGATCTGCCGGCTCGAGGTCGCACAATGGCATTCGGCTCCAAAGACAAGCGGAAGCGGTGGAGCGTATGCGGTGCTGAACGGCGTGGCGACATTGACTTGGAAACAATCTGGGAGGATTAAGATTGACAGCCCTTGCGGCGGCGGTTTTGGAATTATGAACGATACAGCATATGAGCGTGCGCAGACTTGAGAATTTTCACCCCCTTCTTCCTCTCTCTTCTTTTCATGTTTGGGTTCGGAAAGGTCGCTTTTTCTTGTTTCACTCGACTTTCCAGGCGCACGGGACACGGGCATGTGTCATTTCGGAAATTGGCGCATACACACTTGTGCAGATTTGCTTTCGCATCCACCTTTTTATGGCTCTCTCGTTTTCACAGCCAAACCTTGTTTTTATTCGTTGTGTGACCAGAGACGCAGCGGGCGTTTAAAATGAGAGTGTCTCTGGTCCGGATACCCTTTTGCATATTCTACGTCTTACAACAGAAAGACTCATTTCCCACGGCACAGCTGCCAGAGGCAGAACAGACGCTATGACACAGACAGACAGACATGAACAAAATGCTATCCAGGACGATGGTACTACTATGAATCAATTGGTTTCGTTAAATCTCAATTTGCCCTGACACGTGAAGTCTCTGTTATATGATGTATCCTGCCCCTTGACTGCTAACAGTTCCCTGATAAGAGCTAACTTTTCGAGCATGGGGGCTATGCAGGGCGACAAGAGGCTCCCTTTGCTCCCTTTACACCTGCAGCTGGTGTAATTTTACTGCTGTCACACGGCATACGGTGAGTGGACTATTGACAGCGGTCCCGCATCCGATGAGCTCTCCCTGCTTCCAGAGGGCTCACCAAAAAATCTTGTTTTTGGTTCCAGATTCATTGATTGTTGCCATACAGGGGTTGAGAATTTGTATAAATGATGAGCCTGATCGTGTTTCTGCGAAATTTTCTTTTGATCTCAAGTCCAACCACCGCTTGGGCAGTAATTCGCTTGACAAGGCAGTCCACTCCTTATATAACTGTTTTTTCCACCAGTCATTGTCTGACTGGGTGTTTATACTTTTCGTTCTTTACTTTTCATTTTATAATCAGTCCTTTGTGTGTTTTATAGCAAGGCTTAATAGTTATGCGTGTCTCTTCTTTTGCCGCGGCCTCTGGGCTGCTGTCTGCGGCGACTGCCCAGGCAAATCAGGTAGGTTGCTGAGCTGATACATCTCGAAATTCGAATGGATAACTAACAAGTCAAAGGGTCTTTTTGACAAGAGACTGTTGCAGGCTACTTGTGCCACTCTGAGCATCACCACCACTACGACGGTGACTCACGAGACCACAATCTATGTGACTCCCACGGCTGTTATTACTGTTCCTGCTTCAAGCACGACCAATACGGCGACGACTGCTTCTCATCATTTTGTCCCGCCGCCGTATTCGCCCCCTCCTGGAGGCAAGGGCAGTTCTTCCACTGCTCGTCAGTCTTCCAATCCTGGCGGACCTGGCACCTTTGTCACTTCGTCTAGATCTTCGACTTCTGGACCTCCTGGAGGCCAGTTTTTGACGTCTTCGACTGCTAGTACCGCGAAGAGCAGCAGCAGCAGCAGCAGCATTGTTCCATTTTCTGCTTCTTCTACTTCTGGTACTGCTTCTCGTTCGTCGACCAGGAGCAACCCTCCTGGTGGATCTTCTACTCCTCCCGCTGGAGGACAGTCATCAACTGGCTCTCGTTCTTCCACTCCTCCTGGTGGACAATCTTCCACTGGCTCTGTGCCTCCCGGAGGACAGTCGTCCACTGGTTCTCGCTCTTCCACTCCTCCTGGAGGACAGTCGTCTACGACTTCTGGGCCTCCTGGCGGCCAGTTCTTGACATCTTCCAGCTCTGGTAGCAGTGGTAGCATGTCTTCTACTGGAAGAGTCCCCCCTAGCTCTGCGACTACCTCGCGCACCGCCTCGTCAACTGCTCCTCCTAATGGGTCTTCTACTCCTCCAGCTGGAGGACAGTCATCGACTGGTTCTCGTTCTTCCACCCCTCCAGGTGGCCAGTCGTCCACCGGGTCTGTGCCTCCCGGAGGACAGTCATCTACTGGTTCTCGCTCTTCCACTCCTCCGGGAGGACAGTCATCCACCTCTTCTACTCCTCCTGGTGGCCAGTTCTTGACATCCTCTACTCCCCCAGGAGGTCAATCAACCACGTCATCCACCCCTCCAGCGGGACAGTCAAGCATGTCTACTCCTCCGGGCGGCCAGTCATCCACGGCATCCACTCCTCCTGGTGGACAGTCATCAGCGTCTTCTACTCCTCCGAGTGGCCAGTCGTCAACATCTTCCACTCCTCCAGGTGGTCAGTTCTTGACTTCTTCCAGCACCGTCAGCAGTGGCTCCATGTCTTCCACTGGAAGCGTCCCTCCTAGCTCTGCCAGCACCTCGCGCACCGCTTCATCGACTGCACCTCCGAACGGCTCCTCTACCCCCCCTGGACAGTCGTCGTCTACTGGCATTGGCTCTTCCAGCAGCACTGCTGCCTCTTCGTCGAGCACTTCCTCTGGTCCTCCAGGCGGCCAATTCCTGACTTCCTCAAGCACTGTCAGCAGCACCGCCAGCAGCACCGCCAGCAGCACCGCCAGCAGCACCGCGTCTACTACTGGAAGCATACCTACTCAGTCCACAAGTGCTAGCACTTCTGGCACTGCGTCCACCACTTCCTCAGGACCACCTGGCGGCCAATTCCTGACGTCCTCCACCTCCATTGGAGTCTCCTCGACGACTGCGCCTCCTGATACGGATGATTGCGACCCTACAGACAGCACCAGCAGCAACTCTGTGAGCTCCACCTCAGGGCCACCAGGCGGCCAGTTCTTGACGTCGTCTACTCCTACCAGTTCTACTGCTTCGTCCACAACTGGGGCGTCGAGTTCCACTGTTCCTTTCCAGTCCGGCACATCTTCGTCGAGCACTTCCTCCGGTCCTCCAGGCGGCCAATTCCTGACTTCCTCCAGCACTGTTAGCAGCACCGCATCCATCACTGGAAGCATGTCTACTCAATCTACAAGTGCTAGCACTTCTGGCACCGCGTCAACCACATCTTCAGGCCCACCAGGCGGTCAATTCCTGACGTCGTCCAGCACCAACACTGCCACCACCACTGTCGCCACGCCAACCGACGGCGATGACTGTGATCCCACGGACAGCATCACCCTTACCTCCACCGCAACTGGGACAATCACCCAGAGCTCAACTCCCTCAGGACCACCAGGCGGTCAATTCTTGACGTCCTCCACCCCGTCCACGTCGTCCACCTCCTTCTCAGTCCCTGGAGGAGCTTTCAACGACCACACCAGATCCACCACCTTCAGCGCCACCAGTTCCCCCACTGTTCCTGTCAAGGCCCAGTCCAGCGACCCCCCTGCTGGCCCAACAGGCACTTCAACACCTGGCGGCGGTGATGATGACTGTGACGACTACGCACCCCCTGGTGGCTCGTTGACTACTCCTGGCAATGGAAACCCTCCCGCCACTGGTATCAGCATCCCTCCAGCAACAAGCACACCATTCCCTGGCGGTGGTAACGGAGGCCTACCTCCCTTCAGCATCCCCGGCAATGGAGGAGGCCTGCCACCCTTCAGCCTCCCACCCATCAGCCTCCCCACGACATTCACAACCCTCACCCTCCCGCCCGTCACTCTTCCTTCCGGGCCTGGAGCCACTGGCCTTCCCGGCGGTGGTGGCAACGGCGGTAATCCCCCCGGCAGCGGAGGTAGCGGAGATGACGATGACTGCTGAACAGCTCGTTGATGTTTAGTGTTGTGCAGAGCTACTTTACTTTTCTTACGATACATAGATAATACATACGATAATTTACATATAGTCTAGCATGTTTTGGAAACATGAGAAATTGGGCAGATCGTTTACGCGATGGATATGAGGGATGTTTTGCGGGGAGATTGGTTAATAGGATAGGAAAGCGTCAAATACGAAGGATATCATTTTCTGATTTCTATCATACTTTGTCTTGTGTAGACTGTTCCTTGTTCACTGTGAACCACTCCCGGTTGAGCTCAGTAAAGGCTAGAATTACGGCGTTCGTTAAGACATGAGCTGAATCGAAGACAAAGGCTGTATCATAGTCATAGCAATTTCCACACTTTTCCCTGCATGTGCTCACTGCATTGTGGAAATTGGCTTTCAAGACATGCATTATCTCAAATTACTCCGTGTCATTATTAAATTAAGAATAGATTGACAAAAAAACAACCATAAATCATCCCGTCAGGTACGAGCCTGATACCACTAGTCTTCCCGTCCATCCCTGGTACTCCTTGCAGCAGCCGCACGGATGTCGCAGCCGTACGGCGTCAATAGTGTGAAGCACAGTTAAGACATCAAATCTTAGTATCCAGGGGCACCAGGAGGCGGCAGAGCGTCTGGGCCAAAAGACATTGGAAGAAGCTGCAAGGGATGCGTTAGACTGTGAGATCTACAACTGACAATAGGGCAGAAGACGCTTGTTTGAGCTGTAGCATGCGGTGCTCAGGGGCTTTGAAGGGATGCCTTGACTTACTTGTTCCATCGTCAGGACAACATAGTCCGAGTTCTTGTCAAACATGATGATGGGCGTCTCCTGGGTGCAAAACTCGCGGATGCTGCAGCCAATCGGGTCAGTTGAGTTCATCCCAGCCACTCGTGAACCATTCAGCCCCTGTCTCTCCCCCCTGTCTTTTCACTCTCACCGAGCCCTCCCTTGCATGTCACCGCCAACCGCCAACCACCAACACCACCATCCCATGGAAACAAAAATCAAATCAGAAGATACTACTCACAACTGCCTGCACATGCCGCAAGGACTAGCCGGCGGGCTAATATCCGTCGCCACGGCAATGGCCCGGAACTTCTTGATGCCGCTCGTCACCGCCGTGCCAAAGGCCACCCGCTCGGCGCACGTACCCACGGGATACGACGCATTCTCGACGTTGGCGCCGGGCACGTAGACCACGTCGCCGGCCTCGTCCGCGCACAGCAGCGTGGCGCCGACGCGGAAGCGGCTGTAGCGGCAGTAGGCGGTGGCCTTTGCGGCCGTGGCGCGCTTCTGCAGCTCGGCGAACTCGGTGGTGGTGATGCTGAGCGAGGCGCAGGTGGATGCGATCTGGGCGGCGTCTGAGCCGGAGTGGATGGGCGGGCTGGCGGACATGATGATGATGAGGTTGTTTGATGAGATTTACTGACTCGGGCACTTAATTGGAGAAATAGACGCAGATAGCAAAGCAGTATTACGGGTATCAATCATAAAAATTCAAAATTATCCTTCTTAGCAGTGCTTCAAAGGGGGGAGACGACGCCCGGGGAAGAAAAAAGAGGAGAAAAAGAAGGGAGGGAAGAAAGCCGCCCTTGCGAAGCCGAGATTTTATATTGGCTCCCGCGTCGCTTCTTTCCACGTCTGCAGATCCGCTCTTACCCACACCGGAACACGCCGTTGATGCGGGGCTGTTGGCGGGGGAAGGAGCGCTGCAGCGACGGTAGGCGCCGGTTCCGAATGCGGCTCGCCGAACGTGCGTCTTACCTTCAATTGCCTTATCTAATTCTTACACAACTGGCGTTCTACTCGATGTGTACGAGATAAGATCTAGAGATACGTGGCACTACGTTATAGTACCTCAAACGTGTTGGAGCGTAACTTCTAGCATTGACTGTCTTTGCAAGTAGCGAGCAAGTTCCAGCAAGTAAGCTCCTAGGGTCCCATTTTACTGTTATATATTACGTATTCTGTATTCCCGCTCAACACACATCAGCAAATCAGTTCCCACCAGTCTCAGCTCAGCTTTTACAAGATGCCTTCAATAGCCGAAATACAGTACAAACAACCTTATTCAAATTTGAGTGTACTTGCTCTGGGCTAAAATATCCTACTATTCACGTTTCGCATCAAGCAGTAATTTTAGCGTACAGAGGCAGAAGAGAGTAACAAGTCTCTTTCAGCTATAGATATTACCGATATGGCTCAAAATATCGCTGATATCTCCTCACATTCCACTCCTTTTTCAAAAATTGCCCAACGTAAAACTTCTCTCATTTCCAGCTACTTCGCTTTGCATGTGAAAATATATATCAAACATGACTTGCCAACTCCAGACTCTCGTCCCTGATGCAATCTTGGTGTATAAGGTATCGTCAAAGCAGAAACATCAATCTTTCCTCCCGTATTTGTAAAAACTACTATGAAAGAATTAAAAATAGCCGAAAAAGAAGCATATAAATATCGTAAAAGATCCATTCGAGTTCTCCATATTACTCATACCCGCTTGTGTACTTGGTTTGTTCCGTGGGGCCGTGTATTGCATCCCGCCATGTAGAAGTAAAGAAAAGAAGAAGCAAAAGCAGACCAAAAAAATTTCCACTCCAAAGACGACCCAAAAAGAAGAAGCAAAAAGTGAAAAGCAAAGAGATTAACGGCTAATAAAAGCTGTCTGGCCCGACACTCGTTCTGGTAGAGGTGGTCGATACAAACGGCGACTGAGACGATCCGCTAGCATCGCTCGGCGTCGCCGGCTCAACCACCTGGTTTCTAATAGTCATGATCCATTCGTGCTGCAACAGCTCAATTGCCGACGGTCTCTGCTTAGGATCTCGTGCAAAGCATTTGGTAAGAAAGTCGATGCCTTGAGGGCTAAGTTGCTCCGGCGAAGGGAGTTGCGGCGGGTTGCCCTGGGCAATGTTGTACATGATTGCCCATTCGTTGTCCAAGTTGGCCCAGGGCCGTCGTCCCGTCGCCATCTCGAGAATCACGCATCCCAGCGACCAGACATCCACCGATCCGGCCTTACCGGGATTCTCGCCCTTGATAACTTCTGGCGACATGTACATCGGTGTTCCAGTCATGGATTTGTTTGGCTTCGTAGCGTGCAGATCGGCTGCCATGGTGCGGCCCTGTCGAGCGATGAGCTTGGCGGCGCCGAAATCCACATACTTGATGATACCGTTGTGATCAAGAAGGATGTCTACTCTCAGTTAGCATGCTTCGATTCCGGCTAGATCAAAATAATAACTCACTCTCTGGTTTAATATCTCTATGGGCGATTCCACTCTCGTGCAAGTAAGCAAGACCCTCCAGTAGCTGAAGCGCATATACCATAATGACCTCCTCTTCCTCAATACGGCCGTGTTCGAGCAGACTGGCGAGCGACCCTCCAGAGCAAAACTCCATGAAGATGTAAACGCGGTCTCGATGGACTTCGATACCGTGATATGACACAACGTTGGGGTGATCCAAGACTTCCAGAACGCGCATCTCCTCTCGAATTGACTCTGCAATTGTTGGGATCAGTTTGGGATCTTGCAGACGAATCTCCTTGACGGCCATGAGATGACCCGTGTCCAGGTTCATGGCGGCGTAGACGTTGCCAAAAGTGCCCCCGCCAACAAATTGGCCCTGCTGCCATCGCACCGTGACGTTTGTGGCCGACGCTGATAGATATGCCAGCGAACGATCGGCCTCGTTGTTTGTCTCGAGCACGCGACCCAACGCTCGTCGTTCAGATTCCTTTTCCTGTCGAAGCTCGTCTACCAAATCCAGTTTTGCCACTCGTTGCTGTATGACGCCCCAGGTTGCCTCATCGTCATCCATTTTCTTGTTCTGGTCTTTCTTGAACTGAATCACTAGATTTTCGATTCGCTCCCTCTCGGCCTGAGCAGCCAAGTTGGATCTGGCTCCCATGATATCAAAGTGCGAGATCAGGACAGCCATGCACCCGCCAACCTTGGCACGCACTCTTTCGTACTCTTCCTCGCCAAGGCCCAAGATGTGGCGCCCGCGGGTCATGAACATGGCAAATTCCAGAGCAGTCACCGCCCACCGAAAGGTTCTTCGATCTGATGCCATGCAGTCATCACAGATGAAACCGACCCAGTCTAGGGCAAGTTTGGTTAACTTGATGTTGTTCATCTGTCGGCGGTTGCTGTCCATGTATAGGAGCGATCGCTGGCCGAATTCCGTGGCAAAGATGAAGCAGGTCTGAATGAGCTCTTGGCAATCTTTGCCTTGAGTCTGGTTTCTGATAATCTCAACGCTATCCATGAATGTCTCGGAGAGTTTGTAGGCCACGCGACGAATTTCAGTCAGCCTCGCGTTCACCTTGTGAATGTTGGACCGCGACTCTCCCACAAGGTCGAGATGCATATCGGCGGCATCAAGGAATAGTTTGCGCGCCTGCGAGAGGGAATGACTGCCTGTGGCACACAGCCGAATTTGGCCGCGCTTCAGGTCGACGGTCTGCTCTTTGAGCAGAATAGATACCGTATCACCGATCCACATGAATGTCCCCTCTGGCCTGATCAGAAGAATGTACACATCGCTAGTATCGGGAGGATATCGGTCCTGGGCCGTGATTGCCATCATTGTTTGGATGTCATAGAGCCTATCCCTGAGAGCTGGACTTGCCAGTAGGTAGATCCCAGTGCTCTCTAGCACGCCACGCGTGTCCACCTGGAAGTGACCCGATGCCACAAGGTGGTCATACAGCATTTGCGTCGTCGCTGGCTCTAAAGAGGTGTTGAAGTCGCAGACATGTTCGTAGTTTTCGCTCAACATCCTGGAAAAGCGTTGGAGCATTCTCTGGCGGACACGCACAGAGTCCAGAGCCGCCTTGTACCGCTTGCTCATTTCCGCCGCGCTCTCTTCGGGTTTGGCCTGGAGCTCCTTGTCAAACGTTGAGCTCAGGCGGTTGAATGCCTTGAGAGTCAGTGAACTAAACTGCTCTGCAACCTTGATGTTACCGCGGTTCAGAGACGTGCCAATCTCGTTGGCAAAGTCCCACTCCTGAAACAGCAGCTCGGCTTCCTTGAACGTGTTTTTATTCCCGCTGAGTTTCGCGTTGAGCATCTTGAAGTAGAACTGTAGAGCTTCCAGCACTACCTGATCAAACGAATCGTCAATGCATGGAGGCAAGTCCCAACCCTCTTCGGGATTCTCGATGGTGAGATACTCATTCTTTATCCTAATCGCAAACTGCAACAAGAGCTGAAATTGAGTAATCATCTGGCTTTGCATCAAAGGGTTTTGCTGGGCCGTCTCGTTGACCTTTTTAGTATACTCCAAGCGCGTTCTGATAATCTCTTCAATAAGCCGTGACGGGAAGCTGATGAGGGTCAGCAGCTCGTCGAGGTATGGAGGCAAATGTCGCTTTTGGAACGGTATCGAGTTTTCGATCAGCGTCTGCTTTGCCTTATCAATGACTGTAGATATGGGCTGCAGCATTCCTCTCTGGACCAGGTCGCCCTTGAGCGTCACCTTGGCGTTGTCATTGTACAGTGACTGCAGGCCGTCCTCCTTCATGAGTTTGTCGAGAAACGAAGCCTCGTCGCTGGTGATGCCATCAACGGCGGGTGATCGCTGCTTGGTGCGGGAAAAGTCGAGGTCTTCATTTCCAACCCACTTCTTCAGGATCGATAGCTCAGTGTTGATCATTTCGTTTGTGTTATACCAGGACATGATGGCCTCGTACGCCTCGATAAATTTATCGGACTCGGCAGTACTATGCTCATCCACAAGAGCAGACCAAGAAGGATACAGGGTTTCGCATTTCTCAATCTTTTTGACAATATCTTTGACTTGCTCATGAGGGGGCTTTCCAGCTTCGATTGTCCCCTTGACTTGGAAATTGATTACTTCCTCCAGGACGCGATCCACTGCTAGTCGGCCCTCGTCTATGATGCGCCTCTGGACTGGAAGGCGTCTCCCACAGGCTTCAGAGCGGAGTTCAAACCAAAGCTCCGATTTGTAGGCAGCCTTGGTGGCAGTGGTGTCGGTGGAGTTGATGAGACGCTTCTTTTCCTGTTTAACGACGTCTCCCGTTAACACAGCCTCCAGCATGCCATGCCACTCCAGCCGCTCCCGATTTTCGGGCACCGCGATATCTTCTTCTGTTGGCTGTATGTCGTCGTTGCCGTAAAACATGATGGTCTCCTGATCGAGGCGGTCTTCGAATGGGCCCTCAGATGAAGGCGTCTCACCCTCACCACCGCCCTCCGAGTCGGATTCATTTCCGTTTGTTTGTTGCTGATACTGGCTAAAGTATTCTCCCGTGTAGCCTCCCTGCCGAAGTGTTTGGACGTATGCTCGTTCTTGCGCTTTGAACCGGCTGTCACCTCCTCGTAATCGCGTTTTCGATGACGAGCGGCCTGCCTCGGAGAATGACGACTGCGGCTGTACGGCGGCAGGTTTTCGCGAGCTTGAAGGGTTGTATGTATTGGAAGGTGTTCTAATGGGCCCTTTGGGGCGTTGAGCCTGCAACGCGTCCGCTTCTCCCCCGCTGGGTCGTTGGATCCGGGTGGGAGGGCCGCCATTGATATGCGTCCCGGGTGGCAATGAACTCAGCGACCCGGTCAGGCTGTTGGAGGCGTTTGCATATCTGTTGAGTGACCCCAGCTCGTCTTGAAGTTGGATGGCGTGCAGGTCGACGCCGTTAGATTCGGGGGATGAGTCGTCATCTTCGAGCAAGTGCTGCTTCAAGTCCTGGATGATGGCTATGCTGGCTGGTTCATCGTCGCTGCCACCCGAGAATCGCACAGCTCGGTCCGAGGAGTTTGGCATCATTCGGACACTGGCAGCGATCAATTCGCTGGCTGCGTCGGTCTTGTTCTCTCAGCTGTCCTTGCAGCGTCAGGGCCTCGTGGCGAGGGCTCCTTAAAGTCTTGCCGCTTCGAAGCAGGCCCTAGCGCGGGCGGCGCAATACTTGGCGTCGAAAAAAATTCGTCAGAGCAGGGTGGGTTGACGATAACAGCTGTTCAATCTGACGTGGGCATGTGAAAGACGCGATGCGATGGGTGGTATGTGGCTTGCGATGATTGCTGGGTGTCAGCAGAGGAGACTGTTGGTGGTGAAATTAATTGGTGACGAGGTAAGGCTTGGTGTTTCGTTGAATGCGGAGACGCGGAGCTGGGGCCCGCTATCCGTTGGCGAATAGCACACGAGTTAGCGCTATAGTGGGCTGCTGAGGTGGCCTGTGCTTCGCTGTAATGGCTGTGACAGCGGGCTGTGATACGCTGAAGCTTTTTGTTGGCTTTGGTGTCTGTAATGTCTTGTCTTTCCGTCTCTCTTTTCAACATAAGATGAATTGAGTTGTAAAGAGACAAGTACTCGACTGGTATTGAACCATTTTAGCTGACTAGAGGAGATAGATCAATTACATCAAGGCCTGGGCTGTAGGCCTCCAATGCTACACGCGCGTCAATTAGCACGTGCGTCTGCCGTTTGGTTGAGTGGCAAGTTCTTACGGCCTAGGAACTAAGAGCTTTAGTATGTAGATCGGCCTTTAAATCAGCGAGCTTGAAACAGGTACTGGGCGATCCTCCATGGTGCTGAACTTTAGCTGCAACTGATTTCAATCTGCAAAACTGAGGCTTTCAGGGTCCTCATGTTTGAGCACATACGTCGTTACACAGCATGCGGTTAAGATCAGGTGAGTGCACGATGTGTTGGCAAGAGGAGTGAAAGACGCGAGTGGCAGCGCGGCACATCTATATGCATACGAATCTGGATAAAGAGGTCAGTAATGTGCTATAAAAACCGCTTCTATATAACACCCAGCTTTTAGACTCTACTCTTGGAGCGATTGTTTCGTCCAGGCATCAGTCTCGTCCAGGCATCAGTCACTGTGGCAAACCGATTATCATTGGTGAAGCAGGACGACAGTGTTAATGAATGTAGGTACGTAGATAGAGTTGCGTCGAGTGCATACATCGAAACATGCATCCTTGCCACACTCAGCGCTGTCTGCAATTGCGCACGATCAATCAAAATTCAGTATTTAAACTTTTGCAATCTCTTTTTTTTCTAAATCGGGAAATAGCCCTAATAGTAGTAGGGATGTGAAGTTTTGAGATTGAGTTTAGATGAAGTTCATGATCAACGACATTCGAACATCAACCCGCATGATGACTAAGCATCGCCATCACATGCATGAGATTAACAAAGCAGCAGCACCAGCTACTCAACACTAATGGCCATCAACCACTCGGCATCAATGGAAAACGAGCCTCTTTTTTCCCGTGGCATTTCTGGAGTTACCCCAGATTCTACCGCGCACCATAAGGCGATTCCCGCGGGCAATTCTTAACCGACCGTTTGACGGTACACCCCACAGTCATGCCGAGGCTCAAGCACCTAATCGGGAAATGTAATCCTCCTTCAAGATTGTTGGGACACAGCACAGCCAACTTACCGCCAGCTTCATGTTGAATGGTCCCCGATAGAGCCGACAGAATACGGATAGACAAATAGCGATTCTTCTGCCTCTGATTCTTCTGAAGCGCTTCTACCCAGACTCCTTCCATCTTCTTTACTTCGTCTACTATAGTTCAGCAACAATCGCGTCGCAATCATGTCCGTCCCCGAATCCAAGTACCTGAGCGCCGTATGGCGAGACGACATCTTCAGTGAGTATTTTCTGTCCCCTTTTAGAGATATTCCTGCTTGGAAGAGAGCGAAAGAAGCATAGCTAATCGCTGTCGGCAGAGGGCAAGGTTGTCTTCGTCACCGGCGGCGCGGGAACCATTTGCAGCATGCAGACCAGAGCCTTGGTTCGACTCGGCGCGAACGCCTTCATCCTAGGCCGAAACATTCAGAAGACAGAGGCCGCAGCGAAAGATATCGCGACGGCTCGGCCGGGCGCCAAGGTCATTGGCCTTGGAGGATGCGACGTGCGCAAGGTAAGATGGCGGAACTCGTGTGGTAGACTGAGCCATCAGCGCTGACGTTGCCCGATTGGCAGGTTGAAAGTCTCGAAGCCGCGGCGGCGCAATGCGTCAAGGAGCTTGGAGGCATTGACTATGTGATGTCAGTTGTTCGCCTTGATCGTGTTCCGTATTGGTACTGACGGCCATAGTGCTGGCGCAGCAGGTAACTTTGTCGCCCCGATCGACGGCATCAGCTCCAACGCTTTCAAGACGGTCATGGACATCGACGTCCTCGGCACATACAACACCATCAAGGCCACCATTCCTCACCTCCTCCGCAGCTCGACCCCTCGCTTCATGGCCGTCTCTGCGACGTTCCACTACACCGGCATGCCTTACCAGGCCCACGTTGCGGCCGCCAAAGCCTCTGTGGACTCTTTGATAGCCAGCATCGCGCTCGAATACGGCCCCCGCGGCGTTGTCGCCAATGTCATCGCGCCAGGCCCCATCGCCGATACCGAGGGTATGGCTCGTCTGGCGAGCAGCAAGCCCGAGGAGATTGAAGCGTTTACAAAGACGGTTCCTTCCGGTCGATTCGGTACTGTGAAGGATATTGCAGATGCGACGGTGTTCTTGTTTAGCGATGCCGGAAGCTACGTCAACGGCCAGATCATTCCTGTTGATGGCGGATCATGGAGACGGCAGGGAGCCTATACAGTTGGCGTGGATATGAATGTGCAATATCCTGATTTCCTCAAGACGGGCCAAATGTCCGAAGGCCTAAAGGGAGGAAAGAAGGATAAGTCCAAGCTTTGAGGAGGGCAGTTTGGTAAGAGAAGAGAAGGACTATGACATGCTTAGAAGAGGAGGGAGAAAGGATGAAATAGGGCGAGAGCCTTGTTTAAACGTGCTGCCTATCTGGCTCCTGTTTTAGCACTGGAGTTGAAGGAAGCGCAGCATTCAAGCTAGTATTATTGGGATTTCCGGAGCGCAATGTTTATGGCATATACAAGTTAGACTAATTACACCAAGTCTATTTCCATGTCTGAGGGAAGAGATTGTTTGAGGCGCGATCTACACTTCCATCAACTCTAATACAGAATCAATGTGCCAAGATGATCAGATTCACGACTACAAAGATATAGCTTACCAGCCTCGGTTCTCTGCAATTGCACGTGTGAGGACATGGGGTTGCCTATGTTCACTCAATGTCAGGTCATAACCACATGGCCTATCACATCTAATCTTTTACGCGAGATGCATGCTGCGGATCCGGGCCACCCTCGGAGATACTGTAACCTCTTCCTACTGAGTACCTACGCATTGGCTATCGATCAATCAATAGCACACCCAGCTGAGCTCAGAAATTCTTCTACTGTAGGCTAATGCAACGTGGTGTGCTGCCTAACTGTACATGAAATCGCCCATCAACGCATCGGCGCAGCGGCAATTGCTGGGATATCGCAGATAACGTGGTGGCTATCGCTTGTTCGTATTTTCGGTCCCAAAAGAGGAACAGCGAGCGAGCATGAAGAGGGCGCACCAATGGCGTCGAATTTGGCTTTTGGCCATTTCTTTTTTTGCGCTGCTTCGCTCCCGGATGGCGACCGAATCTCGGCCGCGGCGCACTCTAGAAGATCGATTGCTTCATCGTTTCGATGCCCAAAGAGCTGCCAAGCACCCGCCATTGGCGCTTTCTGCAGGTTAATTCCTTACATTCCGTGGCGTCAAATAGCCTTCTTTTTCTGCTCTCCAATCGCCACGGCCATTGGACGTTGGAACCAGCCATTGAGCCACCAGCCAGCGAGCCAATTGCCCTTTGGTCCAGAAACGGCGTTTTCATCGGCCCAAAAGCTCCACATTCAGCGGAAGCTGGCGGTTTGTCGGCACGATGCCCGCGGGAGACGAGCTGCAATGGCTAGGTACTTGGATGCTTGGCTGCCCAATGGTGTGCCAAGTGTATCTCCGGATGGGGGGGTGGGTTCTGGTTTTTCTGCTGTATAGTGAGCTGTTGTAGTGGTGGTGGCGGCACGCAGATAGCGACGGACGGGTTACATTTACATCGTCGGGGAAGTTCTGTGGGAGGTGGTGAGAGCGGAGATGTTTCTGAATGGGCTTAGGCGGGCTGCTGCAGCGGCCGGTGTGGCAGAGGCTGGAAGAGAGCAGCAGGTCACAGTCAGCGCGGGCAGCTCAGGCCGGATTTGCATTTGCCTGTTGCTTTGTTTGTTTGGCATTATCTAACGCTCAACTCAGCATGCTGTAGATGTAGAAGGACGTATGAGCCACGAGGCGAGTTGAGCTTCCGCGCCGATGCTGCCAAACTGTGAGAACCTTGATATCCAAACAGTAGCCAAAAGCAGTGCCTTCAGCTTGAGCAAAAAAGCTTCTCAGTGCCTCAGTGTCGATCTCCCTACCTATGTAAGCCGCATCTCCACCAATCTCTCTCTCTGCTCTCTTTTCAGCGACTCTAGCGATTCCAAGATAGGCCGCAACCTTCTTCCCCTCCTCTGGCGGGGCCAAACCGCCACTTTTCCGGCTCGCGACGGGCTTCGATTCGCTCCCGCTCTGCCTCTCTATCCACCCGGGCCTGGTGGGCTCCGCAGAGATATCCCGAAAGTCGCAAGGCCCGTGAGAAAAGTTCCCGAGCTAATAGGACCTAGCAGAGCTTGTTTCTGCAAACAGGTTCGCTTGCATCTCTACGTCCGTATCATTCCATGCGTGTAAGATGGAGTACAGCTACCTCGACGAATCCATTATGTATATAAAAGTCATGGCGTGTCCCCGCGCGCGCATTACTGCTTCTGATGTCTTCTGTGGCAGCTCTTTTGACGTAATTCAGAGCCCATCCCTCAGATTGTCGAGCTGAGCTCCTCCATATATCCAGCAGCAACAACACCATCAACATGCAGTCCAAGCTCCTTCTCGCGCTCTCGGCTGCTGCCGTTGCGCCCGCCGCCGCTGAGCAGGTCCTCGGCGTCTACATCTTCCACCGTCACGGCGACCGCACGTCCAAGTCGTGGACTCCCGTCAGCCTGACGCCCCTCGGCGCCGACGAGGTGGCCAGCTCGGCCGACTTCTTCCGCAAGCGCTACATCGACGACGGCGCCTCGCTGCAGATTGCAAACATCAGCGTCGACAAGGCTGTCCTGTCCCAGCTGGCCATCACCGCGCCCGTGGACAACGTGCTGCAGAACTCGGCGGGCGTCTTTGCCCAGGGCCTGTATCCCGCCAACAAGGCTGCCGGTTCCACCAAGCTCGCCAACGGCACTACTGTCGAAGCTCCTCTCGGCGGATATCAGTACATCCCCGTCAACACCGTAACCTCTGCCAGCTCGTCCAATTCAGAGTCCAACGCCTGGCTCCAGGGCAGCAGCGGCTGCAACAATGCTATTGTCAGCTCAAACAACTACTTCCTGAGCCCTGAATATCTCAGCACCTTCAACGCCACCAAGGACTTTTATCAGAACTTGCTGCCTGTGATCAACACCACCTTCAACTCCAGCACGGCCACCTTTAAGAATGGCTACACCAGTATGTTTTCTTTCTTCATTGACTGACTTGTTTTTGAATACTAAATTTGCTGACTTTTTGCTCTTCAAAGTCTTTGACTACATCAATGTCGCCACAATTCACAACTCCTCTATTCCCTCTGACAAGCTCCTCACCAAACCCACGCTCTCTAACCTCTACGACTACGCCTCTACTCATGAGTGGAACCTCGCCTACAACAGCAGTGACCCCGCCCGTGCCATTGCTGGCTCCGTTCTCGCCGGCCAGATCGTAACTGCTCTCCAGGGCATCGCCTCCGGCAACGCCGTCCCCAAGTTCAACATCCAATTTGGTGCCTACGGCGCCTTCATGTCCTTCTTCGGCCTTGCTCAGCTGCCCGCTGCATCCAACGACTTCTACGGCATCTGCGACTACGCCTCCGCCATGGTGCTCGAGCTCGTCGCCCCCAGCGCCACCCAGACCTCCGAGGACGACCTGACCGTTCGCTTCCTCTGGTCCAACGGCACTGCTGCCGAGCACGGCCTCACGGCCTATCCCCTGTTTGGCCAGAAGGACACTTCTATCAGCTGGAACGACTTCAAGACCGGCATCAACAAGTTTGCCGTCGCCAACACCTCTGACTGGTGCTCTACCTGCGGCAACACCGACGGCAGCTGTGCCTCCAACACCACCGCCAGCGCTTCGTCTGAGAAGTCTACCGACCACAGCAACATCACCAGACCCGTTGCTGGTGTCATTGGCGCTCTCGTCACCCTGGGTGTTATTTTCATCGTTGAGGCTCTCGTCATGTTGCTTGGTGGTCTGCGTCTCGTTAAGAAGTCGACTCTGGCCAATGCCCGAGCTGCATCTGCCGCTTCTGGAGTCAAGGCATAATTTTGATGAAGTAATATTGTAGTGTAGTTGCTGGCGGGTGGGGAATGGAAGGATAATGAGACATAGGTATATCCCCAATGAATTAGTAACGTTTGGCATGATCAATTTGAATTGCAAGCATACATGTACTATATAATTCTAAATGTGTGAGTATGTTAAATCGTTTACCGTATATCTGCTATAGACTGGTTTGCTTCCAATCGTCATCACATCTTTCCTCGTCATGGCCCTTTTACCTAGGTAGTTAGTCATCATCAAGTCTGCGGAACACGACTCCGTTTCCTTGAAGGGGGGCAAGGAGTGTGAAAAAAAAAGAGGGAAATCTTAAAATATCAGCACATGGTAGGTATTTCCCATATTTACACACCAGAGCGATAAATAACAGTCTTTTTACTAGTGCTACTGCTACTACTGCTACTACTGCTACTACTGCTATTACTATAATTATTATCTAAGTATAGCTAAAATCTAATATTTAATAATAGAACTGGGTTGCTAGATAACTTTTCTTTTGGTAGAAAGTGTTTATGTCTTAATCTTGCGTGTATGACCACTGGTAGTGGACAATTCTGGGTCCCGTCTACTCCTAGATAGACAACCCACTAAGCGGTAGATCAGTACCTATAGTCAGCTACAACTGTACTCTTGTATGGAACGGAGTGTATGTATCAGAGAGATATATATTTCAATAATCAAGTCTCTGGCCGTCTTTATGAGAATGGCCCCCACCTGATCGGCCTCTCGCGACACCGCGACCCCGCATGATATACTATGTGAAATGATATTATATGCACGTTGCTGTTGGTTCAGCCTCTGTAAATCCCTATTCATTATCGTAGATTCTTTAGGTTTAGGTCGTTTGGTCTTTGAAAGCCCGATGTAACGTCAATAAAGGCGAGCACCACCACTATGCAGAAGGATATTGCTTATATATTTAAAAGGGCGCTGTTTCACCGGCCACAGCGTCGTCCAACAGAGCACGAGAACTACTGAAAGGCTGTGTTGCTATCAAGCCTATCTGACCTAACAATGGGTGGCTTGACTAACTTCAAATTGTGGCTTGCATTACTTCTATTCATCCCCAATATCCACTCCCAACTCGCGTTTGTTACGCCTCCGCCAGGAGACATTCTTCCTAACAATTTCGAGGACAATCCTACTTACAGTGTTGGGACCAACATAACTGTGCGATGGACCTGCACAGGCACCGAGGGGATTAAATGCAACGAGAGATTAGATCTCCAGTATTGGACATTCCTTTCAGATTCTCCGCCGCTTGATTACCATGGAACTTTAATATGTATTTGGTCACCACGTTATAGCTGCCGTGCAGGATTGATTCACCGATTCAGCTTTCAGCATCAAACTTTTTATTGTCACTCTCTGAGATTTCTGTTGCCATTGATTCGTCCATGGCGAAGAGTTCTCACAATGGGCTCACTCCGCTCTTTTTCACGTTAGGTAAAGCAGGAACTGAGGAGAGTCTCTGCGAGTCGCATACTTTCAATATTTCCCTGGGAATTTTGCCACCAATCACAGCAGCATCTTCCCTGGCCATATTGCCATCAATAACATCAAAAACTACAAAAAGCACATCTGTTTCTACGCTTCCTACCTCGACAAGCACAAGGGCCGTTCTGGATGGGGCGTCATCACACTCTACATCGATAGTGTCTCCCACGTCCTCAACCGCAGCTCTTAATCCAGATCCGAGCTCCAGAGATGGGCATCTATCTCACAAAGCCGTCATAGGCATCGCAATTGGCGTAACGATAGCCGGACTATTATCGCTGGGAGGTCTGGCGTTCTTTGCGTGGAGACGAGGGATACTGGGGGGAGTCTTTACGGCCGTGCCTCGGACAGAATTGCCGGCCATGTCCAGGGCAGAGTTGCCGGCCATATCTAGGATAGAATTGCCAGCGGACCATTGGACTGATGTTGCTGGGGTTCAAAGTCATCGTGGAGGACCTTTTGAAATGGCATCGTAGTTGGAAGTGTGTGGACGACTGGGGAATGGGACGTCGTATTATCTTAGACTCTTAATACACGGGCTTTAATGGTTTATTCAGGTAGCTAGGCCTGGTATGTAGTACTGATGCATGTAGTCCAAGATTTCTATAGGTACATGTGAGCGGGGAAGCCTTGTTAGATGGATTGAACATGCGCTTAGTGGTGCTGAGTATAATGCAAACCGATATAAACCACACTACATGGACGTAATAGCTGGTTGGCTAGCGGAAGGTGGAGTATGGGTTTTCAAGACTTCGGATACAACAGCAAGAGTAAGAGGTGCCGCTATCATTCACAATGCTTTCAATATGGAAGAAAGAAGCAAGGCAATTGAGCAGCTGGGGAAGGGGGGTCTTCTTTGAAGATCCAAAAGACTGTCTAGATTTGGATCTAACTTGAAGGATCGAGTAATAAACTGAGGGAAACATAGGTAGTTTCACATAATAAACATACAATAAATGAATAAACAAACGTCCATGAAACGCCATATTAAGCTCGCATCTACACCATGACGAAAAACCCAAATACAAAACAGAAAGCAGAAAGAAATGGCAAAACATACGACAACCGTTGTTCGCCAGTAGTCACTCACCTGACTGCTAATCTGCCGTTTGATTAGCAGTCTATTGGGTAGCAGAAGTACAGTATCTTGTGGACCAAGCTTCCGCAATACATCCCGGACGTCATCATCAATGTCATCAAGGACACTCTCCGCATATTCGCACAACTGGCCACGATGCTTTGCTTCATGGACCCTGAGTGGGTTCACCTTTGCAAACAACTGCTCATAGCACTGCCTCAAAGCCAATCTTGTTCTCGCGTTGAGCTGTGGTGCAAACCCATATTCCTGGGCGGCCGCTTCAATCTCGGGAAACTTGCCTAGAGGTTTGTTGTGATCGATGGCCAGGAAGTGCTTCAACTTCCAAACTGATGGGCGCAGTTCCCTCTGATCCAGTGGAAAAGCTAGAAATTCCTCTAGACCCAAGTCACCACTCAAAATGGAGCCTAGACCGTATCGGCGAAAGAGATTTGCAAGTTCGCCGTATTGATACGCCAGCCAAAATTCGTTGAATGAGCATGTTGGCACATGAGGATAATCTTTTGGTCGAATACCTAGGCTTTGATGATGATCTCTCATTGATTTATTGCCGCCTACAAGCTGATTATAGACACACCAAAGCCCGTCCTCCTCGTATCTGTTACGACAGACGACAAAACCGAAATCGTACCATGAATCAGACTCGGCCCAATATGGATCCGGATGACAGCTGTTTAAGACCATGGCGAAAAATATGAAGCAATGCGCTTTTGATGGAGGCTGTAGCTGCTTAAAGTCTTTGCCGCGATCTTCTGGGTCGAGGTAGGGTCTCGCCGCATCTATAGCTCGGCGGAGGGCATTATGCTCATCAACGGGCTGACGAGGCGGAGTTGAGTTATGAAGAATGTATTGGTTTCGAAGGAACCACGGGAAGTAACCTCCACGATTACTCTCAGGCAATCTGGAAAATGTCTCTATAATTTCGCTCACGAGGATATCTTTCTCGCGCCATTCATTTAGCTGGACAGCCCTGACACCCAGAATAGTTATGAGGCCTTGGTAAAGGCCCAAGAGTGGACTTTCATCTTTCCAGTCACGGCACCGAGTGAAACCAAAATGCTCACGCGTCTCTGAGTCTTGAGGAATTTGATCTCCAATAGCATCGCGACAGAGTCTATCAGCTGTTGTTATTGCGCGGGCCGAACACTTGGTGAGATGATCAAAAGACATCTGATCTTGACAATATTCACTGCAGAACCAGTCCAGGTTGCAGAAGTGACAGCGGCGACGAGTCTCTCGTCCACAAACTTCACATTCGCCTTGTAGCTGTTCAGATGTCGGCACTGTTCTCGCAGACCGACGTTGAGTTTTGGTTGCATATTCAGTCTCGCTTGGCAAAGGCTGGCTCCATTCCCTGTAAGAAACATATTAGCACTTTGATGCACTTGGTGCAAAAGATAGCGACTCACTCAAGGCTTATAAAGTCTTCTTCGTTGTCAGCACTGGACCTCGTCCCTCGGCGCTGCGATGAAAGATATTCTGAAACGAGGGACTGCATATAAGGGCTTCGGCCGGATTGCAGTCCCCTGGTCGCAACTGAAGAGCCCCCGATTGTGGACTCAGGAGCGTGTATAAATCCGGCGGCATTTTCACCACGTATAGATTCTGTCATGGCTTTTTCGACATTCTTAAGAGCTTGAATGAGTTTTAAGCGTTCCTCCCCAGTAAGCCACGGCGTTTCGGGCACGGTCCAGAGATTGTAGAGCTTGCCGTGGCACCCTCTTGTATTGTAGGATCCAAAATCCTGGACGAGCCTGTAGCAGAGGAAACAGCTGCGTTTACTGCAGCCCACGTATTTGAATATGGCTGCGCCTGTACAGTCGTGCTTTGTCGCCGCCAGGATGACTCGCACTTCTGCGTGTACTTCGGAGGCCGATGCTTTCAGTTTGTCAAATCTTTCATACAGCTTACTCTTGTTCCATGCACTTGGATTCCTGCCGGCTGTGACAAGAGAGCCTATAGCCTTGTCGTTTAGCTCAAGGTCCAGAGATTTGAGCGTCTGCTTCAACGACCAGGGATTGCTTCTATCTCTCCTATTTGGTTTGGTGCTGCTAGTCGGCGCATCTACCACTGGAAGGATTCGAAGGTTTTGGAAGCCGGAGAGCCTCTCTGCGCTTCTGGTCAAAGTGTTAAAGCATGTCTTTAGCTTACCCAGGAAGCCCAACGCATCTCTCAATGACCTGATATTGGCAACTTTGCCGACAACTTCATGAAAATCATGCTCTTTATAAAGAAAGAATACATCATGTGCACTCTTTACAGCCTTTTCAAGGTCATCCTGCGTTGAAGAATGTGTCGCTGTATCTATAAGAGCACGAAGCTCCTCGAGGCGCGAAAGAAGCGATGACGTGCAATCGTTCGAAGCCGGAGTCTCCACCTGGCCCCTGGTAGATAGGATATACCCATCTAGGGTTCTTTTGACCTGAATCATGTAAGAGGTTATCCTGGGCTTGTACCATTGCAACAATGAAGTCCAAAGATTCTGCTTGATAGAAACGGTAGCATCATCTAAACGGGCCGCTGTTAGCTCGCCACATGCGGGTCAGTAAAGCAAGTCAGACCTGCAGAATCCAGCGTTGCAATATCTCGGAGGCTGGACGCTATAGTTTCGAGTATCCGGAGAGTTGCACCCCCCTTCCTGAAGCCATTATTTTGTGCCACGAGAACGTCGACTCGATCTGGCCACTCGAACATCAGAGATGACGTGACATGACGGCCTCCTTTCTCATTCGCAGTGAGCTCAGACAGCCTATCGAGAAAGGCCCTCTTTAATCTCCTCTCGTCGAACACCGAGAATTCGTTCGTGTCGACAGAGGCAGCGTCGTCTGGCTTATCTGATTCCGTCTCTTCGTCAAGCATCTCGGAAAAGTTGGAAGCTTCTTCGATCTGGCCGCCATTTTTCAGCCGTAAGAGTTTGGCATAAGCTTCGAAACGAGGCTTGTCTAATCCTTTTACGCCCCAGGGACACGATAAGCTCATTTTTGGAATATCGTTTCGTGGAGTAGAAGTAAAGATATGTTAATGTAGTTCATATGGTTGAAGGCAAGGCTCGATGCTGCTAATAAAAGTGCGGGGTTAGAGATATGGAAGCGTTTTGATTTGTTTGTTTCATTGGTGTAGAGCATCTATTTGACGTATCAATATGGCTATTTGGCATACCACCGTTTGATTGGTAGGCTGTATATTGGTAGTGTAGATTGGAGTATACATAGAAGCACATTCTCCGGCCATAATCGTGAAGAAGATTTGCCTACTGCTTCTACTGCTTCTACTGCTTCTACTGCTTCTACTGCTTCTACTGCTTCTACTGCTTCTACTGCTTCTACTTCTGTTATTTCTGCTATTTCTGCTATTTCTGCTATTTCTGCTATTTCTGCTATTTCTGCTATTTCTGCTATTTCTGCTATTTCTGCTATTTCTGCTGGCTGCTGCTACTGGTAATTATATACATGAATTTTGACAAGTGGACTGGCTGCCTTGTTGCGCTACAGTGGGCGTGTTGGATAACGAAATCGGGGTGCTGGATAACATCTCTCTACCTAAGATTCAATAAAACTCGATTATCATCGCTACGATTGCTTCACCTTAACGCCAAGGCCTCAGCTTATAGTTTGGCGGGCCCCGCGAGAGCCGAGCCAGAGCTACTATCTGTGACGAGATCCGTGCTGCATATTACAGTATCTAGGTAGGAGAAAATAAAACGACAAGCCCGTATTATGTTTAGTGCCAATTACACGAAATGCTAGGGCGCCCGCAATAATTATATCTGGCAAATGTTGCTTCAGGGGTTTCCCTAAAAGAGTAAACAGCAACGTTTTAGTGGCAGACCGGCGGTAATTCGTCCCACGCATGGCTGCTTTATCGCTGACATCGGCACTAGCGCTCAGTTGGCTTCAGGGAGCGTGTGTGCATTTTCTGCCATCTTCATCTTTCTCTTCTTCACCGTGCTCGTTACGCAGACCAGCCAGCTTCATCTGGCCGATTGTCTCAATGGGTCAAACTCTTCTCGCTCTCGCAGGAGGCGCCATTTGCCTGCTACTCTACTTGCTCAAGCTGAACTGGGTGCTTTCGCACACGCCTCAAGAGGTGGTTGATAGGGCAGGAGAGCCACTCACGCGAGAGTACATCAAAGATGTGTTTGAGCGAGTGAAAAAAGATGGACTCGGTTCGGAGGAGAAGCTGCCACCTCGAAAGGACAGACGGTACATTATAGTGGGAGGATCAGGTGAGTTTGCAGAGACCCCGACAAGAAGAAGCAGGTCTAACAACCGTGACTCTAGGATTTCTTGGAGGACAGCTCATTCTGCATCTCTTGACCATGGGGACGCCGCCTGAAGCCATCCGCATCTTGGATGCGCGTCGCCCGTTCACCTTCCGTAAAGAGTTTTCTCAGGGGGCGCCGTCAAAGGTGGAGTACATTCAGACTGACATTACCAACGAGGCGGCAACACTCAAGTCATACAATGCCCCCTGGCCTAAAGCAGTGGCTGGCCTGCCACTGACCGTCTTCCATACGGCCGCTGTTATTCGGCCATTTGATCGGTACAAACTTCTCTACGAGCGCACCTCTCGGGTCAATATTACAGGTGCGGTGCATTCACTCGAGGCAGCAAAGAAGGCCGGTGCCAGCATCTTCATCTACACGTCTAGCTCCAACGCGCCCTTGAAGCAGGTGAAGTGGCTTTTCGCCCCATGGGGAGCCACGCAGCAGCCCGAGGGCTTCATACAAAACTTGAGCAACGAAGACTTTTTTGAGCCACTACGACAGCCGCACGAATTCCCCACCAACTATGCACAAAGCAAGGCTGAAGCTGAGAGGCTGATATGCGGCGCGAACGAAGCAGATGTCGGTGCCGGGGCTCCAGCTCTACTTACGGGAGTGATCCGTCCCGGCAACCCCGTCTATGGACACAAGGACGATAACATTGCAGGTAAAATGCTGGCGCTTGGAGGCTTTCCTTCGTGGGTGCCCGCCAATGTGCAGAATTGGATCAATGTGAAGAACGCATCGCTTGCGCATTTGCAGTACGAGGATGCGCTACTTGGCGAGTATGGAGGGAAATTGTCCGGCCGACCATTTATCGTTACAGACAAGGGAAAGCCCATCCGCTTTCAAGACATCTACACAATACTGGATAGTGTGAGCACGACGGGTATGAAGGTCAGCTACCCACCACCGGTACTCATACTGATGCTCTCATACGTGGTGGAGTGGTATGCTCTACTGGTAAACGCGGTGCCGCTGCTGGGCAAGTTTTTGAGTGAGCCAAGAGGGGATATACAGTGGCTCCAGCCGGGAGTACATGCAACGAGCTTGCATTATTTTATCGATGATTCAGAAGCGAAGAAAAAGCCGGCGGATGGTGGCATTGGGTACACGCCGTGCTGCTCGACAGTTGAGGGATTGTGTAGCCAAGTTGTAGATTGGAACGAGTGGGTTGAGGAAGAAAGGAAGCTGAAGAAGTAGTGGCAACTGAAGCAGGGGAGTAAACTGGATGTCGTCTGGTTGATATCTACGTTGGCAATATTAATGTTGCTCATCGTGCGACCTTTTGTGCGAGGGGTCTTGGATAGGTAGATTGAAGTATAATATGGAAAGATACAACAATGGCTTGCTCCTATTGATCTCGTCACCATCACCAATAGTGCAAAGCCAATCGTGCAAGTCTCAACCAACCTCAGCGCCACAGGGCCTCAAAACTTTATAAAAGCACAAGCCACAGCCTCAGGGCCCTGCGATCCACCACACCAGATCAGACCAGGCTTCTCCAACTTTGATCGTCCCTTTCGATAGCGTGTCGGCTAGAACTAGAAAGCCCATAGTGGGCTCACAGGGGTCCAAGCTCTTTAAGATTCTCACCCAGGCGGCGGCGCAGTGCACGTAGAGCCCGCCAGCCCGTCTCGGCTCTTCCCAGACACACCACTGTCGTATTCGGCTTTATTGCTGTGGTGCGACGCCATTCTTCTTCGACTCTACGCGCAACGCAACCCCACGGCGCTTCTAAAAGTTCCCGGGTTTCATTGCATTTGCTGGGCATTGGCCACGCTCTGGCCGCTCTCTGCGCTGCTTCAAGTCAACTTCTACTGTTGCGCCTTTGTATTTTGCCTCTCTGGATCGTAAACAAACGACATCGCTTATACCATCAGAAGAGGCGCCCTCAAGATGGCGTTTGGCATCCTCGAGCCAAGCTCGGGGGAAAAAGTTCCAGGTAGGGAGACACCCCGTGAAGAATCGGCGAGGATGAGGAATACCAGCGCAGCTCTTGGCGCGGCGCGAGATTGGCTCGATTGACATGTAGCTAATGGCGACTAACGGCGATGATGCTTCTAGGCACAACCCATTTCTACGATGACCCTTCGCAGCCCCAGACAGCAACAGAGCACGATTCCGCGAGGTTGAAATGCGACACCAGCGGAAAGATCCCCATCATCCTCGTGCGTGCTTTGCTCATGACCAACTGCGGATATCAACATATAACGTACTAACATGCTTCATGGCGTAGGTCCCTCAGCCGTCGGATGACCCCAACGATCCTCTCAACTGGCCCCTGTGGAAGCGCGACCTCGTCACCTTTACGCTCTGCTGGGCTGGAGTCCTGGCCACCTCACTTGGGCCCATCTTGGCCGCAAACACCGTCACCCTCGCTCGCATCTTCTCCAAGACATTCACCAGAGTCGCCCTCTTGACCGGCTACTTCCTGCTTGGCGCCGGTGCCGCTGCCATCTTCTTCGTTCCCTCTGGTCGAGTCTGGGGCAAACGACATCTTTTCCTGCTGGGCATCCTGATTATCATCGCTTCAAGCGCCTGGGCCGGTTCCGTGGAGAAGAACTATGGCAGCTTGCTGGGTGCCCGAGTTCTTCAGGGTGTTGGCACTGCTCCTTATGAAAGCTTGCTCAACGCAGCTGTAGGTGACTTGTACTTTGTTCATCAGCGAGGAGTGCGCATGGCATTCACCAACCTGGCCATCTTTGGCGGAGCCTTCTTCACGCCCATCGTGGTCGGAAAGATTACTGCGGCGTTGGGTTGGAAGTGGAGCTTCTACTTTGTGGCCATCTTCATGGCCGCGACGCTGCCTGCCGTGTTTCTCCTTTGCCCCGAGACTGCATATCGCAGAGATGTCAAGCTCAACACCGACACTAATGCGGAAGGTGAAGAGGAGATCAAGCTTCAGTCACGGATCGCGACAGTCAGTAACCCGCCGTCCGATGAGGAAGAGACACAAAAGAGACGCGCTGGCTTCGTCCTCTTCCCTACCTCAAGAGCACTTCAGCCAATTGGAAACGCCAGAACCCCAAAGAAGACCTTTGTCGAATCTCTATCTCTTTTCGACGGCGCCAAGACGGATGAGCGCTATTGGAAGCTGCTGCTTCGGCCATTTCCCCTCATCTTCAACCCGGCCTTTGTCTGGGGTGCCTTGATTCAAGGGACTATGATCGGGTGGACCATCTTCATCGGTGTTCTCGTCGCCGCCATCTTCCTCGGGCCGCCATACTTTTGGGGCGAAGTCAAGGCCGGTTACGCCTACACTGGTGCCTTTGTCGGCGCTCTCTGCGGCTTCGCCATCTGCGGCCTCCTCGCCGACTCGAGCGTAAAGTACCTCACCAGGAAGAATCGCGGCGTCTACGAGCCCGAGTTTCGAATTCTGCTCGTCATTCCCATGCTGATTATTGGTGGCATTGGCTTGTTTGGCTTTGCACTGACTGCTGGCAATGTCATTTCTGGCGAGTTTAGCTACATTGTGCCTCTTGTCTTCTTTGGCTTCGAGGTTGCCGGCATGGTTATTGGCGCAGTCGCAAGTTCGTTATACATTGTGGATGCTTACAGTAAGATGATATCCCTTCGCAATGATGTCGCTTCATTGTCGTTCCAAAACTTCTTTGTCACACAGGTCGCTTACACCCCCTATAGGAGATCTCACCATTGAAGGCTTCACCCTGATGATCATCTTCAAAAACATCTTCAGTTTCATCCTTACATTCTATGCCTACAACTGGCTCATTGTAGGCGGCATCCAGCACACGTTGGTTGCTATTTCCATCGTTCAGGTTGTCGTATGCGTGCTTAGTATCCCTATGTGTATGTCTTCCTTTGAGGTGCCCTGTCCCGCGCTTCAAGTTTCTTATTCGCTAACGGGTGAACGCAGATGTGTTTGGCAAACGCTGTCGAGCGTTTTACCACCGCCATGATTTACTAGCCCTCACTGGCTTGAAATAAGCGTGTGTCGCTTGCTTCCTTTTCGAACTTCGTGCGAGCGTTGAAATTTTACGACTTGGGCGAGATGCCTTCTAATACCCGATTGAGAGTCTCATCTTTTGCTGAAAATATAATGGGAATAATGTACGGAATGATACCAAAGATAATGGATGGTGCTGGGTGACGTGGGAATGGATTATGAGCACTTGCTCTTTATAATGCGGGAGTGAATTCTATGTAAATGTAATATCGTGGAGACCCCTTATAGAATACGGATTGCCTCTCACTTGCAGATACTTCCAAATGATTGGCGTTTACCACTGAATGATGCTTGGCTACTTAAGTTTCTGGTCGTGTCTTTCTACTGGCAGGTATATTACAGAGTGGCAATGCAAATGCAGAGTCGTAGTGTATCTAAGCTAATGTGTCGCTCACGTACAATGAGTTGGCAAAAGCATTTACACAAAGCAGCTATCAGTCTGATTATGCATCTAGTGACTGCTAGGTTTCGAAACAAACATATTCATATGAATTAATTATTGATCCCAAGTTTTAGCCGTAAAGCTTTTGGATAAGATGAAGTGACTCTTCTAAATAGCACTATTCGTACATACGTGCAACCCAGCTCCCGTACATGCATAGCAGCCTCAGACCTTGTTCTCTCACCAAAACTCCATCATCTTCTTCTTACCAGCCGAAACAACTACTGGTTCGTGAAATGGGTCATGGTTACTGACATATCTCCTGGTATTATTTGACGCCCCGATTGAATCCATGCGCGCGACCATACCAAATGCCGGCCGAAATATATCTCCAAAAACGCCTTCACCTTTAAGAAGGTCCATATCCCAAGCGGTCTTGTTACCACTTTCGAGCTGGACATTCTGCTCGAACAAAGACGAGAGACGAGAAGATGTTATACTAGCCTCCATATATCGATGAGGCAAATCACTGCTCGCGGACCCGTCAGGGGTGATAAACTTTCTTCTTTCTGCTATTTGCATTTGACTGCCGTCGCACATGACTGGAGAAATGCCTTCTTTCAATATATGCTTCACCGTAATGGAGAGAAGAGAGCTGTCTGCTTTCCCCTGGTGGCGATATCTTGCGACTTGCCGCATGGTGACGCTTTCGACGGCGGCGTGGACATCTGTATTCTCGGAAAATTCAATTGTTACATCGCCGTTTTTGGCATCGACGCTGCAGAAAGGCATCTGTTAGCTTAACGTCATCCTGCTATGCAAGTGCTCCCGATTGTCTTACTAGATAGCCATATGCTTGAACAGCGACGCAGCAAAACATACGAGTTTCGCTTGGCCTCCCAGAGCAGAAGACCGAGCTCCACAAGCCTTCATATCCCATGCACTCCCAGGACAGTGCATGTACATGGAGAAAAGCTCTTTACGTGGGCCCCTGCATCGATATTGGAACGTCTTGGCGTTCAGTTCGAGGACGAAAGTTTCATCTCGAGAGTCGGGCAAAGTGCACTGAAAGTCGTACCAGATTTCTCTCTCAGACAGGCGCCATGGCAAATCGCCTGGTGGCGTAATGTTGGCAAGCAGATCTGCATCACCTCCCATGGTCGACAAGATTGGCGAGAAGCCGACACAATCCGGCGGGAATTTAGAGCCGTTCAAAAAGCTAGTCGCCTCAGTGATTGATTGATACGAGTACTCAGAAGCGCTATCTTTCACCATACTTGGAGCCAGCTTTTTGATATAGATGCGCCCGAAGATGACTTCCATTGAAATGTAGCCCGGAGAATATTCAAGTATATGTGACATTGTTTGGAGACAGTCTTCTGAATGCCGCAGAATGTCACTCTTCTGTGGCACAGCGTAGTTGAAGTGATTTTCAGGTATAGTGTCTCTCGGCTCCTTGGACCTTTTCTTGCCCGCATCACTTGTCAAAGGAAACACCTCAGTCGGAAAAGATAGCAGTTGCTCATTGGTAGTTCGTGGATTGACAACTTTCCGCCGCTCTTGCTGAGTTCGAGGCCCCGGCAGCTTAGCAGCATCAGAATATGAGATTGTCTTTCTTACTTCCCTCTTTGAGGATGATGGACCTCCTCCAAGTGGTGGGAAGTCATCTTCTGACTGGACAAGCGCTTCTGTCAGCGTTGGATGGCTATCAGGGCATATGTGGACTTACCACGGGATTTGGTCCTCTTTTGGACGGTGTTTTGATAGCCAGACGCTCTCCTATCGGAGGAGGTCCGAGAGCGTCGAGTTTCTTTTGTATACGCTCTCGTTGTGCAGCTCCTTCGCGAGCCTCTTCCTCGAGTCGGCGTTTTCTAGCGAGCTCGATACCCTCGAGCATCATCTTTTGACGGTCAATACCATCTTCAGGCTGATGAGTAGGTGGCTTCGTTGCTTTGCTGTTGGCACGGCCTGTTTTTTGATTCATTGTTCGGTAGACTTCTCTCGGCCTTTCTTCCATAATCCCAAAACGAACCAAGCTATCAGAAAACGCATTAATCTCCCGAGCTTCAAGGGGATTGTTCTCGCCCAACACTGTGTCGTCTTTGTCTAGCACAGGACAAAACACGTTCTCAACTTGAGGTATTTCGCCGCTTAAGAGACACGTATTGGCTAGGTCGTTATCTGAAGTTTGCACAGTCATTTCTCTTGGGCCTTCTGGTTCGCTATCCAGCATAATCAGATCATCAGACTGTTCGAATTGATTAAGCTGCATGGTTCCTTTGTGAAGCCTTCGAATCTTATCGTCTATCAGGCTTGGCTCCATAGCATTGAAAGTTTCGCTGCCGCACTGAGACAAGCTGCTTGACTCATCAAAAGAGATGAGAAACTCATCCTGGTTGAGGCACTCATTCTGATTGAGAAATTCATCCTGGTTGAGAAACTCATCATGGTTGAGGTCATTTATCTCACACTCCGATGGAGCCGCGGTTTTAATACCTTCTACCCAGTCTTCAATGAGGAAGCTGTCGCGAGTCGACTGTGGTGGGGTAGGGTTCCGGAAAATTGTCTCCACGAAGCGGGATCTCTGTATAGGTTCTGCTGAACCTTCTTTGACTGCAAGTGTATGGGCCTGTTGATCTAAAATAGATGCTTGTTGGGAGATAGGAAGTTCTCCTCTGCCGTAAAGTTCGGGGCTGGGGGCTCTGTGGCAATCTACCACTCCTTGTTCGAGCATGGGGGTACCCATATCGCCTGCTTCCGGCTTGTGTCCAGGTACTTCTTCAGATGAAGAGACCTCTTTCGCCGCAGGCTGTGGTCCATATGGCACCGGGTGTATATCTGCAAATCGTGGCTTGGATTTGGGGTGAAGATTCTTGAAGACTTTGAAACTTTGTCCCACATTGGTTTTCGACGCATTTTGCAACGGGTATACAGTGTCATCAGGCACCCAGCGTCCAAGCTTGTTCTTCTTCTCCATTCTAATGGCAGCCGCATTCAAAAGCAGAGCATACTCATTTGCTATGGTAAATTTACCACATGGAACAGCAAACGTCGCCTGGTGCAATCCAATCCGGTGCAGCCATCGATATGCGAGTCGCACATCTTCTTGTCCTTCAGGCAGAATGGTGTGTGTCGTTGTTTTGATCCTGCTTGACTACATTGAATTAGGCGTGGTGAACCTTTGTGCAGAAAAGAAGTGCTTACCAAGAGATCCAGTGCTGTTTCAAGCTTTTCTATCACCCTCGTGAGGGCCACCTCCGATGTAGAAGATCCAATGTATACCAGATTGTTTCTCATATTGTAAGAGATGTGGCATTCGTTACAAGTCTTAAACTCGTCAGTGGTGGCTGGAGCATTCTCGTATTTGATAAGACGGCGGAAATCAGATAAAAAAACATCAAAAGCGCCCCTTGAACGCTCAAGTCCTCTCCAAACCCCCTTGTATGGAAGAGAGTCCATGAACGCTGGAAATTGGTACTCAATGAATTCGTCATATTTGTCATTATCAATTGATAAGTACCTCGCCCATGAAATTAAATGTGGCTCGGGCGCTTTCACGTCTTGCGGGGCATCAAGTTCAAGACTGGCAACTTCAGAGTTCACCAATTCAAGCAGAAGGTCTTTGATAATGTGAGTTACAGCTTCTTTGTCCTTGCTCAAGGTGAGACACTTGAACCATGGGATATCCGGCTCGTATAGAATTTCAAGAAGCTCGCCCTTGAGGGTCAATTAGCCAAGTACCGAGTCAATAAAGATATTGTAACACATACACTCGGACAGGCTGACATGCTTGATTCAACGATGTGCTTGACGCCTCTTGACAGCAGCGGAGGATTACACGTGATGTAAAACTCCACGATGTCACCGTGTTGACCCATCATGAAGGAATAGTATCGTGCATGTAAACGAAACGGCAGAGGATTTAAGGTATATCATCAAAAGACTTTGGAATGATTAGTATCTTTGCTTTCTGTGGATCTCCACAGGAATTTCGTGGATGGAGCGTCTCGCGACAAGAATTTGTATTCATTGAAGAAGACAACTTGAATGAACAAATACTTACCAAGGTCCTCAGCAGCTGTGTAACATCAGCCCAAAGATTGACAAATATCTACCTTGTTAGAAAGATCAAACAGGTAGATGCACAAGATAACCCTGAATATTATCGCCGCGTACAGGTCGATGTTACAGAAGATCAGAGAAGCCAAACACAGACGCCCGACGCAAAACACAAGCTGATACCAATGTAATCAAGACACAAGTGTGAAGGGCGCCGAAACAAAGAACACCGGGCAAGCTGCAGAGACAAAATAATGCCTTACTAACAGAGAACAGAGGACGAGGGTGCTGGTGCTGAGAATGAACAAAGCAGGACGTGAAGGCGAGGAGGTGAGGGGAAGAAAAAAGAAGGGAAAGAAAATAAACAAACGAGCGAGAAATATAGCAGAATTGTGTCTCTGTGGGCAGCTGCCAGGCGAGTGGCAGCTTGAATGACAGGTGCAGCGTCAGGCACGTGTTTTGCTCACCGCAAAGCTTCTTGCCGCTGTAGCACGATTCACAGCATTAGTGCAGATAGTCTTTGAGAGATAGGATAAAGTGAGATTCAATGTTTGTGAAGAATAGAGCGCGATTTGGGCAGATAGGTGGTCTCTTGCCTGTGGCCCAAATGTCCACGGCTGCTGCGTATTCACTGCTCAATGCACGATGGAATATGCTTGAGAGGGCAAGATTAGCATTAGTTTTGTGAGCTATATTCCAAATAGTTGGTTCTAAACGAGCAGAGATTGTGACACAAGCAAGCTTCTTTTGTCACACGATGCGTATCTGTATTACAACTCAATCTATTTTAGACGAGGCATGATGATGAAGAATTATGCTGAGTCAGGTGCGAGCCTTGTCTCAAGTAGTTGAATGTGTTTTAATAGCCTGCCTGGGCATTTGAGATCTTTTGAAATAGCATCCCTTCAAATAATACCCAGAGCCGACTGCATACAAGACACAAATATTAGCAGGGAGTTATTCAATGTACAAATCTAATCCAATATATTTATATTGTGGTTGCTTTCGTGTTCCTTATCTTGCCATTCTCTTAATGCCTATATCTGACCCTTTGTTTCTTTGTATATTTATCTAAGTGCGATGCTTCTTTCTTTCGCAAGCAAATCTCTTCTCGTTCTAGCATCTAGCATCTAGCATGCGGTGCCTGGCTATATAAAGCTGGAGCTCCTAAACGGCCAAATGCAACGCAATGGTAGAGTTTATACGATGTAAATATCTTCTTTTCTTATTTCTTTGTTTAAATGCATCCAACGCCAAGTGTATCGTAAAAACAAAGGCTTCCTAACATGCGAAAGGGGGAAGAAGGAGAATAGAAGGAAGAAAATAAAAAGAGGGAAGAGGAACATCATATCCTGTCCACAGCCAACTTGTCGCTCTCTTTAGTTAATTATTAGCAACGAGTGAACAAAGTAGTATAAAAAAAAAAGTAATGGTAAAAAAAGAAAACAAAAATGAGAAAAAGAAGATTCAATGAGTGAAACAAAGAGAACGGAGGAGACGATGAAAGGGAAGCGGAGAAGATGTGGTATCATTATATAAAGTCGCTGTGTATTGTATAAAGGCGGTGAGAAGTATAACGGGAGAAGAGAAACGTCGAGCAAGTAAGAAAAAGCCGTTTAGCATAAAGCCTCCATGAGAATGCACCGACCGACAAAGTTGAAAAATACAGGGGAATAACGCCAAGAGAAATGTGGCCGTGAAGAAAAAGAGAGCCCAGGGAGGGAACAATGCAAGAAAATAGCCGAGAAGCGCGGACGAAGAGAAAGTTGTGCTGCTTGAATGCTTCATCATTGGGCGCCTTGGACGTTCTCTTTAACATTTAGAGCCCATCTCAGCTTGTGAAGCGTCTCTCGTGCTTCGTCTAGTAGCCTCTGCTGCTCCTCTTCCGTCTTCTTGGCGTTGTCCTTCAAATCTTTCAGGTCGGTCTCTTGCGTCTCCTTGTACTGCTCAAACAACCGCGCAATGTCCTCTTTTTCGCGCCGTAGCTTCTGGATGTTGCTGTCCTGCTGCTCGCACAAGTCTCGTAGTGTCTGGATCTTATCGTCGTCCGACTTGCGCTCGTCAACGATGGTGGTGATCTCGGTCTTGATGGTGGAGATGGCCTTGTTGACTTCGTCGCCCTGGTCGCGCCAATGGGAGGAGATGGCATTGTACCGGCCCTCCATCAGCTGCGCGTAGCTTGTCGCATCGTCGACTTGCGTCTTGGCGTCGCGTTTGACTTTTTCCATCTCGTCCCTCCAGTTTCGCTCCAGCTCTTGGGCCGCCACTGTCTTCTTCTTCTCGGTATCGACCGTGGCCATTAGTGTTTCGACCTGTCGCTCTTTTCTCGCCAGCAGCGTCTTGGTGACGTTTGCTTCCAGCAGCCGGCTCTCGTAATCGCTAATCATGCGCTCCATCTTGTCTTCGAGCAGTTTGGCCGCCTGCTTCGCTTCTTCCGCTCGCAATTGCTCAATCTTGATCTCGCGCTTCAGGGCTTCATTGTCGCTGACGAGTTTGTTGATGACTCGGCCCGTCTTTCCCAAGCCGGCTTTGCCAATTGTCGAATCCCACTGCGCGCTGTCGTGGTTCTCCTGATCCCCTTCCGCCATACCGCTGATCTCTTCGGGGGCCGGCTCCGATTCCACAACCCTCGGCACGAGGCCATTGGTGTTGGCGGCGTTATCGACATCAGGCTTGGCCGCAGGAGACGGCGCTCTCTCGATCTGAGCCCCGTTCGATGCTGTGACGGACAGAGCGCTGGCCTTGCTGTTGACGCTGCTGGACAGGCCGCTGGCGATGTTGCTCTCGGGGCTCGTTTCGGAGCCCTCGACGCTGGGCACGCTGCGGATCGTGGCCGTTCGGGCCAAGGCCTGCTTTGAAACGGAGGCCGCACGACTCGGCATGGCGTTGACGGTGCCGGCAGAAGCTGGTGTTAAGGTCCTCGTGCCTGTGGAATCATCTAGCGAGGGCGACTGGTCTGCGAGTTGTGGCGGCTCGGGATTAGCGAATGAACCCGGCTGAGTAAGTAGTAATGGAAAGAGAGTGTGATGGTGGAAAAGCAAAGATGGCGTCGGTGGAGGCTGCTGCAGATGTGATCCGTGCAGTGCAGTACAGTGTGCAGGTGTGGAATAAGATTCAATGCTTGTGCAGCGAGCGCAGTGCTATTAGGCACAAAGTCTCATCTGCAGTTAATATGAGTGGTGGGTACGGCCAGCATTCGCTCGTTTTCGCGTAAATGAGCGGCAATGCAGCGCGCTGGCCGTTACTCATTAAAAATTGGACCTGGCAGCGAGGACCTGCGTCAACGTGCAGCGAAACAAGGGCACAGAGCACAGAGGCGAGACAAGGCGAACAAGGGACGAGAGAAAGCCAGAAAGACAGAAAGACAGAAAAGGAATAAACAAAACCATACCTAGAGATGGCTCTTGGCGATTGGCGAAGAACTGCTTCGAAAGACGATGAAGGGGGCTTTTTGGCAGCATCTTTTTGTCTTCCATGGCCAACGTGAGTTACGTGCTGTATCTGGATCTGATCAATGCCATGCAGTGCCGGGCCCTCCTTTATCTAAGAAACTGCCAGTCGTGTTTCGTTTATGCTGCAAGCACTAATGAAACCGATCCGTCGTCTTAATCTTGCGTGTCAAGTCAGCGGCCGCGGAGCCGGCGGGAGACCCTGGAAGATGAGCCGGGGTGGGTTTTGCTCTGCAGGGAGACGAGGCCAGCTGAAGCGATGGAATGAGATGAGCTGAGTGACGACAGTAACAATAGCGTATGCTTCTCCGCAAAACGAGATGAAAGAATATAGGTAGAGCCCTGGGCAAGATAAATAAACGGTCGTAAGCTGTTGGCAATAACCGGTTCGGCATACGGGTTAGCTACTGTACTTATAGCACCAAGATGCATAATGGATGGTCTCCTTAAAGGGGAAGTTCCAAATTGCACCAACAAAAAAGCGTCACTCCAGTTATAGAGAGGCGAAAGAAAAGAAAAAAAAAAAAAATCATTCCTTCTACTACTTTGCCCGTTCATCCAAGACATTGTCTCTCCCGCCTTTGTCTCTCCGTCTCCGTCTCTTCAATCAGCACTGAGCGCACTCCCCCATCTACTACATTTAGTCAGATAAGCAGGCACCTATACAAATTTACTTTGAAAAACACTGTTGCAAGGGCTTTTTGCTTTGTCCATTGAAGGCTTCACGTGTCACTGCGCCGTTAGTTGGGGAGATGCGGGCAGAGATCCGGAAGATGCAGCCGCTGGCCAGGCAACGGTGGCGCTTTGAGTAGAGGCGAGAGCAGCAACACCAATAAGATGTCGCGATGATGTCAACACAGGCGTCCTACTACATGCACTTCCCACTTGGGTAGTGGGAGTAAGTTCGTATTCAGACTTTCTGGCATAGTACTGTTAGGTACTTACACGAGAGCGAAATACGGGGTATTGCTGCTGTCTTGGATCAATAATAAACAGTTCAACGCCGTCATTGTTTTCCCTGCATGGCCAACACACTAAACTTCACTAGCGAAATATAAGCTACAGGGCGGCCTGTCTAATTGTTCGTTGGTAAACAAACCATTCAACTGTATTTCACTAGCTACCAATTTACCGCCTTCCTAATTCCAGTTGTATTCTCCGGGTACTAGTAATAAAAAGACAAGAAGAAAAAATCAACCATCTCTTCCGAATCATCATGGTATTTCACAGCGACTAAGTGTATATCTGCTCGCCAATTGTTATTCAATACAAAATCCCATCTCCGACCTTGAAACTCATTTTCGACTGTTAGCAGCATTCATCCCATTGCGAAATCGCACCCTTGTATAAACATCTCATCTCGCATCCCGGATATCTGCGCCGTCTTTTCTCGTGTTCCCGTAGCAGTAAACAAATATGCCTGCTTTGCCTGAATGCCTCCTTCGTGTGTACACTTGAATTCTACGCCATAATTATGACTTATGGCCAGTAAAGTCTTTGTCTCCATCTCCGTCTCTATTCTGTCCAATCATGGCCTACCCATGCAATCTGTGATCCCATCTAAAGTTGAAACAGCGCCTATTCGCTCGTTGCAGCTTGTATAGCTGCTGCACTCGTCATATTCGAACCAAGGGCGTAACCTCCGGCCCTCTTCCTTCTACAATACACTGCAGTGGCGAACTCCGGCTCTCTATGCGGCGATTGCATCCCCACCCGGTGCTGGTGCTGGACTGTCGTTACTTTCACGTTTTGTCGCATTTTCTATGAATTGCGGCCGATATTTGGTGAGATACTTGGCTGCCATAGTCCTGGCATCCTCATCTGCGTCAACTGTTAGCTTCACATCCCTATTATCAAGCGTGTATATATGCGTGCTAAACAAGGGAAGTATGAAAAGGAAAGTATCACGTACAATCTGTCCATATATCTTGAACAACGTCCAGCGCAGCTTCTTTGATGGGAGGTCGCATAATCACCAAGTACAGCAAGCTAGTCAATGCCAGCTGCGTCACACTCGGATCTCGGCACATGTGCTTCACACGAGAGAGAATCGCTCGGTTTAGTTCGGGAATCTCGCTCAGGAAACGAGTGAGAACCTTATCCTGTGGGCGCAGGTAAGGGAGAAATCCGTCAATGAGTCGAAGCGTGCACTTCTCGTAGTACATTGGATGGTCTCCGCCAACTTTCATTTGCACCTTGTCATTGTACCATTCTTCGCAGAGCCATGATACTGCGACGTCGATGTGGGTTCGAAAGTCTTCCATAATGTAGTTGTATAGTATTTCTCGGATGCTGTTGTTGAGAGATGGTGCCTTAGTCGATTCATCTGCTTCTCCCTTGACTGATATCTCCTGAAGACCAGCCGAGGATCGTGTGGCCAACCGCGCCAGGATGGTCATCCATGAGTCTCTGCTCTCGGAGCTTGCTGCAAGCCGGTTGAAGCCAGCCTTTTGTTTCTTTACGCTTGGCTCCTCCAGTGACTTCATCATGTCCAACACTCTTGTCACTGTTCCACTGCCCGCATTGAGAGCCATCTCCGGCGTCAGCTGTTGTGGCTGGGGAAGGCTGAAAGATTTCAGCCCAAGGGTATCATCGAAGCTTATCATAGGCTCGGCTGCAGCAGGTGCCGGCGCATTATCCAATTTGTTCAAGATCTGCTCCGTATCCTCGGCCTGATAAAAGTCTGGCTCATAGTCGTCTTCGTCTTCATCAACGCCGAGAGGAGCAGTGTTTGGATTCAGCTCCGGAGGAGGATTGTTGTTGAGCATCTCCAGTCGGCCACGAACACCATCTACAGCCTTTGCTAGGACCTGGGGATCCAGCCTAGACAAAGTATTCACAGCGATTCTGGCTACGAGGCTGTGGGGAACCTGAGAGGCGTCAAAGAACTTGAGCCCATCGTTGCCAATGAGGGTAAAGACATCGGCCAGGCTATGGGGGCCTGGGCCCAAGGGGGGGATCTGGATTTGGGAGACTTCAATCCGCGGGCGCTTGACATCATATCCATCTTGCGGCTTGGGCTCCAGTGGTCTTTTCCGCCCGGCGCCGTCAAAGAGCTCGGCCACCATGCGCATAGTGCCCTCGACATGCTGCTGTATTCTAGGCACGATTGGGTTATGAGGGTCTCGCTTAGTCAGGTGAATCAATAGCAACCGGGCCGTTTTCTCCACGGACTTGATCATCACCTTGGACTTTGGGGTCAATGGCGAATTGGCGGCTTGTAGAGGGTTGAAACTGAGCAATGCATTGAGAATTCGATTTGATGTAGTTGGGCGAGTCCGCACCATGATGGACAAGCAATTCAAAGTTGCGTCTACTAGAAGGCCATCACTAGACTAGGTGAGCACCGCGCTTGCAAGATTCCTTGACATCAAGGCCGTATAAAACACAGACACAAAGAAGAAAAGGGGAGAGAAAAGGCTTACTTGTTCCCTTGAAGAATGCTCAGCATGCGGTCCAACAACCCGCTCGCCTCTGCCTCGAGATTTCTGGGATCGAGCGTCTGGTGGTTGGGTGGGACTTTGTCTAGAGAGACGTCCAAGCCGCCGCCATACTAGAACAACAATGAATGATGAGAATACTTGCTTTGTTTTACGTTGGAATAGGCCTTTATATCTTACCCTATGTTCAGCCCCCGAGGCAACGCTCTGCGCCAGCACTACCCGCTGGGCAAACTTTATGCAGCATATCCTCACAGTCGGTGGGACATTATCCCACATCTGCAGGATCTTCTGCTTGATACTCACCATCCGCTCCCACGTCACAGTATCGTAGCTGTTGTTAATGCTGCCAGCAAAGAAAAAGTCAGTAATCATAGCATTCCCACATCAGTAGCTAGGAAGAGAGGCCACCAACATCCACCTCATGGCCAGCGGATAAATACTCGCTGCCGTCTGTATCACATTCCGTAGCACTTGCGCATCAACCTCCTGCTCAATCAGAGTCTCTAGCGTCGTCAACACGTATGGCTGTATGGTCTCCTTCTCTGAGTTTGGCAGCGCGGGCGTAGCAAAGGCCTCGGCCAGGAAGTCCGTGACCCATCGTCGCAGCTCTATAGGTGCCTGGGGCCCGATGATGGGCAAAATTCCTCTAACCACGCTGGGATAGTACTTGACGTCGCCTAGGACGAGTTTGCGGGCATCGTTGAGCTGGCGAATCTGGTCTGGCACTGAGAGGGTGGAGGATGCGGCAGCAGCCATGACGTCGAGCTGGGGATCTTCGAGATGGTGGCTAGGCAGTCGTGATGCTCTCAATGAGCAATCGAGATGAATGATGGGCACAGGGAAGCGGACAACATCAGACGGAGAAAAATGCGGAATAGCGATGCAGCATTGAGGTCGCGCGACAAAAAGGCTAGGCTACTGGCATAATATATCTTTTCTTCTTCTAGTCGTCTCGTATCGTCATGCCCTGCGCCAATCTCCCACTTTCCAGCCAACCGCAGCTCGTCGCACGGTTTCGCAACAATCGAATGGGGCGCCGGTCGATAATGGCGCTGGAGGGGTTTGTCGTCGGTTGATGTTGGGAAAGTCGCAGGCAGGCAGTGTATGTTGATTGGCTTTTGCCAACTTGGAGTGCCTGGGCGAGCTTGCGAAGGTTTTGGCGACGGAACGTGACGCGGGTCCGAAGTGGCTGATCCCTGCTGGAAGAAGAGTCCAAACGTGCTCTATAACTTGTACCAGAGCGCCAAGCTTCAGGCGCCCGAGGCTGCTAAAACCGTTTAGCCGGGGAAATGCCGCTTTGCTACAGCGCTCATCCCACTCTGTGGCGCATGGCATGATACGATTTATCTCGGCCTCGAGTGCGGCGCATTGATCCAAATAACTGCTGTATTTTCCCAAGAAAGCTACAGCCCTCGACATACAAGCAATGGCGTTCGTTTCCCCTTCATACGAAATACTGAATATAATAGAATATGCGCAAAGCTAATTCAAACTCCATTCTAGACACTCGACCTACTACGACCGGCGACTGCGGCAAGGCCCAGCCCTCGTCCGAGCCAGACGGCCATATCTCTTCAGAAACGCCGCCACAGGACTTGGTCTCTTTGCGCTTGTTTCGGGAATTTGTATGCCTTATTCGATAATCCATTTATCTAATCACTTCGAAAGAGCACTCGCGCTAATCTCCTCTTCGTAGACTACTACACAATCAATGCCGTTGGCCAGGACGATTTCGCCGACGTCAAGGTGCCTGACGAGCCTCGAAAGCCAGCCCAGGCAAAATAAACAAGGAAGATAGGATAAACTACGACAAACTGGAAGGAATGGAAGAATGACATTTCAAAAAAAAAAATTCAGAGGCGCTTCGGCGTTGCAACTTACGATCCGTCAGCTAGATTTGCTGTGTATATTACTACTGTCAAAATTTACGAGTGACTTTATGGCTTTACTCTCCAATACATTAGATAAAACTCCAAGCAATCGCATTCAACTATATAAATACTTTGCTACCCTTTGCTATTTGTTGGATAATATGAAAACAAGCCACCCTTACTGGAAAGCTATAGACCTCCTTTCTGCCATGTAAAACAAACAATCCATTACCGCCGGTGCCAGCTTCCTAAAACTTGGACATGAAAACGCCGCCATATCTTTATTACCCGTTTACCCAACCTGAATTCTCGAGGGCAAAATACGCATGTACACATATACAGACATGACCTGTTGCAAATAAAAAAAGAAGAAGAGTAAGAGAAATAGGAAAGAGGGTAAGAGAAGAGAAGAGAAGAGAAGAAAACATAGGCCGCATTTCCCTTACAAGGAGCCAATGACAAGCCCTGATCTTGGGTATCATTAATATCTGAACGCAGAAATCCTCATGCCATAGCCCAATTGGGCGGTTTGTTCGTGAGAGATGTAAGGAGTGGACAGGCGTTAAGCCGCTGCTGTTTTTGAGCTGCGACTGAGTCCTGGCATGCTGCCCATTCGCTTCATTTGATGAGACGCTGGGTTCAATATACTTCGCGTCATTTCTGGAGATTCAGATAGTCGTGCAGACAGAGCTGCAGGTGATCGAGCAGCTCCCGGGCCGTCGACGGCTGTCTTGGGGTCGGCTGCAGGAGGAGGCCCATTTTGAGGCGCTCGACTAGTAGGAACAGCCGCTGCAGCAGCCTCTGGGCGTGCTTCCGCCGAAACCGGATGCGGGTAGAACTTGTGGGCTGAGTGGTTTGGGTTTGCCCAAGGTGTGTTCTTGACGAACTGCTCTCCCGCCGGGTCGAGGCGAGTCAAGTGTGGTGCTTGATATTCCTCGCGGATATGGCCTATCGAAGACTTGTGTCGCACGCGCCGGGTTCGCTGAATGCAAGTCAGCAAATGCGAAACTTCAAAGAATGGCCAGCTTGATGGAAAATCTCACACTCACTTCCATGGCGGCCAAGTCAGCCTCCAGCTCTGATGCAGACGCCCCTTGAAGCTCTGGCCCCGCCGGGAAACCTTCGTATTTGGCGAGACCGGAAAGTGTCGACACCTCGGTGTTATAAGCAATCGCATTCCTGACACGCTGTGCAGGATCTTTGGGGAACAGTAGGCCATAATCTGGCAAGCTGTGTGCACTTCGTCGAGCACTCTGGACATCGTACCACTGCCTGTTCAGACCCTCCAGAGCTTGTTCTCGCTTCTCTCGAACGGCCTGGAAGTACTGGCCCCATATTTGAGCTCTTTGTGCCACTGCGCGCCGTTCGAGGGCTTTGAGCCGGTATTCGTGCTCTCTATTGATAGCTTGCAACTTCTGCTCCAGCCGATCATCAAGGCATTGCTTCATATTGAGGTATTCAGGGTGTGTAGGCTCTGGGGCATGCAGCGATTGTTCTTCTTCCTCGAGTCTCTGTAGCCTATCTTTGTAAAGTCTGGGGGAAAGTGTGAGCGAGCTGTCGTGATCCGCACGGAGGGCGCATTCTAGCTTACCGATCTCTAAAAATACCAAACATTTCTTCGATCTGAGTCCAGTCTCGGTAGGCAGCTTGCTTCTTCTCCACTGGTAGCCAATTAGCACTTGGGTTCAACAGGCGCGGTGTTCATCTCAAGGAAACAGTGAGACTTACTTTCTTCAAGATTTCTCGCTGCGGCGTCAGTCTCTTCATCAGCTTCGGGCTCCGCTTCCTCTTCGGCGTGGTCGGCGTCGGGCTCGTCTTCTACTGCAGTGTCGTTCTGCTCGTCACGAATTTCGGCTTGAGATTCGCTGTCGGCATCATCTGCAATGACATTCTTCCGTTTGGAGCCACTACGCTTGGTCTTTCTTGATACTTCGGGAATCTCATCATCCAGTGGCGTATCTCGGTTCGTGGCAGAAGCCTCTTCGTCCCCAGGAGACGGAACTCCGCTGGGGAGATTCGCAGCCGGTGTCGCGTCATCCTCTCCCGCCGCGAGAAGGTCATCGCCATCTCCGTTGGCAGCCGATATTGACCCTGTGCGTTTCCTTACCGGCTGCTCCAGATCGGATTGTTCAAGGGCGGCAGATCGTTTCCGCTTCCGCTCCTGCGAATCACGGCGGGCAACTTCCTCGGTCTTCACAATTACCATTACGGGTTTTGTTGGCAGTTCGCTGTCATCGTTCTCTTCGTCTTCGTCGTCTTCTTCGTCTTCGTCTCTGTGACTGTGGCTGTCGGAGCCAGAGGCAGACGCAGAGTCATCGTCACCGTTGACGAGTGCCCTGCGGAGCTTGCTCGGAGTGTGCTCAAATGGCTCTACGTCATTGAAGCGCTCAATTCCGACATCACGGTGCCTCTGAGCCTGCGGCGTGTCATAGAGCCTCAGGGTTTCAGCTTCGGTATCGTTGGCCTCAGAGTTTACGTCAGACCCTGCGTCGGAAAGGGCGCTGTCAGAGTCGGATCCGCCGTGATCGGTGGCCCGGGTTCCTTCTGGGCCGAGACTGAGGCGTTCTCTGTCCAGATGCATGTGTTCAATGTCTTCGTCGTTCGCATCCTTATCGTCGACCTCGCTGAGAGGGCTGGAAATGTTGCTGTCCTCGAGGTCGCCGCCCGTAGCCACGGGGGGGAACGCAGCCGACGCCGAGGCCGTCGCTGCCATTGTGCTGCCGATGGCGCAGAGCAACGCACCTTTGCAGATTGTAGGAGAGTGTCGGCAGCGGGACGTGAGCAGCCAAGGGCGGCTTCAGCTCCGTCAGTCGATCACCTGGTCAGGGCCGGCGCGGCCACTGCAGGTCTGGCGAAGAGTTTGAGCGGGCGGCGCCGTGCTGAGACGGCGACGGCGAAGGGGTTTTGAGAGCGACAGTCGGCGTGGTAAAATGTCGCTGGTCAAGCTGGAGCTCCAGCAGCGTCTGCAGCGTCTGTATTGGCCTGGTGAAGCCTGGGCAAGGTCGTGGCAGTGTGGAGAGAATCGGCTGGGGAGGGGAGTAAAGAAGACAAGGTCGGCGCCGCCTCGCGCACTCGGCCACTGGACCTAGGCGTTTGGAGCGCTATGGTACAGTGGCAGAAGTGCCGCAGTACCTCTGACGCAGAAACGGCAGGCGGTGGCAGAAACGCGATCATTTTTCCGGGACTTGGGGCCAGCGAGGCCAATGACGCATTGTTCCGCTGTATGTCCGGCGGCGGGACCCAAATTTTTTAGAGCTGCTCTGAACTTTTTTGTCGCTTTCAGTGCGCCCGTCGCAACCTTGTTAAAGCGCCAGCCAAAAGCTGCCATCTCGAGCCGCCAACAAGTAATTATGGCGAAATCGTAAGGTTTTCTGCAATTGGGAACGTTGACATGCCTGGCTAATTTTTGTATTTCTCGCAGACAAAATGCGTTGGCCGCGGCCTCAAAAGCCATTGACCCCACGCTCAGTGCACTATTCGCATCCAGCGTAAGTACCTCGCCGATCTCTGTTTTGGTTGCGATAAGGAAAATTTCGAAACAAGGCCATGAGCTAACATACCTTCCAAGGCTGGACCAGTGAAAGTTCCCTCAAAGCCTCGAGTTGGAGCACCGCCAAAGCCAAAAAGCTCAAGCGCCGAGAAAACACACGAAAAGGACGGCAATGACAGTGGTGACGACGAAGTGCTCTCTGAAATCAGCGAAGAGCTCGATTATGAGGATGAAGAAGAAGCAGGCGACGATGTTGCTGAGGAAAAAGATGGTGAAGACGACGATGTTGAGGACGAAGATTCAATGTCGGTGGATGCAGCAGAGCAGGCCAATGACAATATCCAGGACAGCAAGACGAAGCGGGAAAGAAAACGCAAGAGAAAGCAAGACAACGACGATCTAGAAGAAAAGTATCTGGCGAAACTTGCAGATGATGACGAATCAGAGCCATCTGGTAAGCGTCAGAAAGGAGAGGAAGACGATGCCAAGGAGGGAGCCAGCGCAGAAGAAGAGGTTCCGGTGCACGAATCTCTCACACAAGAGAGCAAGCAATCCGAGATGGAAAAGGCCGCTCGAACCGTCTTTTTGGGCAACGTCGCGACAGAAGCCATCTCGTCCAAGTCAGCAAAGAAGGAACTCATGAAGCATCTTGCTTCTGTCCTGGACAAAGATGCCTCGCCGCCACAAAAGGTTGAGTCTCTGCGTTTCCGCTCTGTGGCCTTCTCATCTGGCGCCCTGCCCAAGCGCGCAGCCTATATCACCAAGGCCCTGATGGACGCCACCACTAAGTCCACAAATGCGTACGCAGTGTTTTCAGATCCTGCGGCTGCTCGGAAAGTAGTTGCCGAGCTCAACGGCACTGAAATCCTGGGCCGCCACATCAGAGTAGATAGCGTCGCACATCCCAGCCCGATGAATCATCGGGCCTGCGTGTTCGTTGGAAACCTTGGCTTTGTCGACGACGAAACCGTCTTGAACAGGAAAGCCGACGGAGAGACAGTCGAGAAGAAGCGCAACAAGGTGCCTTCAGACATTGAAGAAGGCCTGTGGCGCACCTTTGGCACCCAAGGAAAGGTCGAGAACGTCCGTGTTATACGAGACTCAAAGACCAGAGTAGGCAAAGGTTTCGCCTACGTGCAGTTCTATGTAAGTCCTTAATCGGCAGATGCCGGAATGTCCCTTCTCGTGGGCATGCTTTCCAGAAACATTTTTTGCCTTGTTTGCTAACCAGCCATTGCAGGACGCCAATGATGTTGAGGCTGCTCTTCTGCTTAACGGGAAGAAATTCCCCCCAATGCTTCCTCGAGCCCTCCGTGTAACAAGAGCAAAGGATCCGCGCAAGACGGCTCTGGCTGCAGAGCGGGCCAGGTCCAAGGCAGACAACGCCGACGGCGCTAGCCGCAGCACAAAATACAGGCCCAAGGCAACGCCAGAGGAACAGGCCGCCGCTGGGCGAACTCGTAAGCTGCTGGGCCGGTCTGCGGCTGCAAAACAGCGATTTGGCGGCAAGAAGAGGTCATTTTCATATGCTGATAAGGACGTTGCGGCCGGTGGTGAAATCAAGACTCCGGAGCGTATAATTTTTGAGGGGCGGAGAGCCTCTCAGAAGGATGGTCTACCAAAGGACCTGAAGTTGGGTAAGAAAAATAAAAAGGGCAAGTCAGCACGGCCCCAGCACCGAGGCGCCAGAAGGGCCGCAGCGTGGCAGCAGAAGAAATGAGTATTGCGGTGAGGCTAGAAAAGAGGCAGTAATAAGACAAAGGAAAATGCGGGTTCGTATCCTTGCCTTGGAATGTCAGCCGGGTGTGAGTTGATTTTCCCTGCTTCTGAAGCACCTTTTAGCTTGTAAGAGGCTATAGCACGGGTTGTAGGTAGTCTGTGGGAAAAACCTACCAAGGCGACTGTGCTTACCTCATCATGCGAGAGGGCAGCGGACGCCGGCGGGCTTTTGGAGAGGGGGAAAGCGTATACATGGAACGATTTAATTTGGCTTCCCCCCCTTCTTTCGACTGCATAAGTAGCTAGAGCACGGATTGTTCTTATTTGGCTTCCATGCTACTTATTGGAAAGGATTGTGTATTTTACCGCTACTGCGAGAGGTCAGAAAAAGGATAGAAATTAATTATAGGCGTTTGGGACAGGTAAAAAATAGAAGCATTACAGGGTACCCCTCTCCCACAACCGCCAAAGAGTGATGTCGCCGTTTATGTGAGGGTTACGAAAGGCCCCAGTAGATATTAATTATTTGTTCACTTTTGTCAAGTTGGCACTCATGTTTTATGAGCGGTTTCCTTTTATTGAAAAGTGCGCGATTGGTGGTACAAATTTGTTGTCATATTTCTGATACAAGTTGAAGTTGTACTCGTTGCCACTCTGCCAAACAAGTATTTCAATGCCACGTCACAGAGGCGCAGTACCAGCAAAAGCGTTCCGTCCAATAACAGCAGAATCAACAAGCTATCGGTCAGCACGCCGTGCATAATGACTGAAACTACTCACACATGCCAAAAAAGGAGTAAGATTGAAAACTTTGCCTCCATCTCCGTTTATTCATTTTCTTTATAAAGTGCTAACTACCTGACTACCTGTGTAGTCATTCCTCAGAGGCGGCAATAAGAAAGATTAGATAGTATATACAGTGAAAAAAACTTTCGGTGAATGAGGGGGGGATATAGGTATCAAGTTTTTTTTCGCTTTGCTTGCTCCCAAACGTATACAATTTAGTGATTAAAAAAAGACAACTGGCAAAAAAGACGAGAAGAAAAAGCAAGGAAAAGAAATAGAAAGAGAGGATATGGCAAACCGTCTCATCTAATCCGACTCCAACGTATCAAATTGTTTTTTTCCCTTCAAAAAATCTCAAAAGCAGAATGTTCCATTAAAACAGTAAGCAATCTTTTCAGTTTTTCATAGATGGCGCAAGATGTTCGCTGCCCGTGTCAGCTCATAAGAGACCGCTCTAGTACTCCATCATGCTATCAGGTTCGACGGAGTCAGAAGCGACTTCTTCGTAGTCCCTCTCAAGAGCGGCAAGATCCTCTCGAGCCTCGGAGAACTCGCCCTCCTCCATACCCTCGCCCACGTACCAGTGCACAAAAGCACGCTTGTTGTGCATCAGGTCGAACTTGAGGTCAAGTCGCGACCAGGCCTCGGCGATGGCAGTTGTGTTGGAGAGCATGGACACAGAGCGGTCGACGGCAGCGAGGCCACCTTCTTGGGCGGCACTAGGAACGGCGGTTGGTCTCTGGTAAGTGATTCCGACCTTGAATCCTGTAGGGCACCAGTCGACCATGTGGAAAGTGGACTTTTGCTTGATTACAGCGATAGCAGCGTTGGTATCACGGGTCACGACGTCACCGCGATAGAGCAGAGCGACGGCCATGTACTTGCCGTGCTGGGGGTTGCACACGACCATTTGGTTTTGAGGCTCGAAACCTGGACAAGAGTGTCAATTTAGCATTGTATACTTTTCAGTAGAAAACTTTGGGGCAGGAAATCTTACACTGGAGGGTGAGCTCCTGGACTTTGAAGCTCTCGTGGGAGCTCTTCTTGGCAGAAATGACAGGAGCGTAGCTGATAAGAGGGTAGTGAATGCGCGGGAAAGGAACCAGGTTGGTCTGGAACTCGTTCAAGTCGACGTTGAGGGCACCGTCAAATCGCAAGGACGAAGTAACGGAGCTGACCACCTGGGCAATCAGGTTGTTGAGGTGGTTGAGAGAAGGCCGGGCAATGTCGAGGTTTCTTCGGCAGACTTCATAGACAGCTTCGTTATCCACTAAAAAGGTGCAGTCGGAGTGCTCGATGGTGCTATGAGTTGACAAGACTGCGTTGTAGGGCTCGACAACAGCAGTGGAGGTACGAGGAGAAGGGTAGACGGTGAACTCGAGCTTGGTCTTCTTGCCATAGTCGGTAGCGAGACGCTCCAGCATAAGCGCGCCAAAGCCGGATCCAGTACCGCCTCCAAACGAGTGGAAAACGAGGAAACCTTGGAGAGAGTGGCAGTTGTCTGCAGCGTTGACCGTTAGTTTCTCAGGTCAAGCAACAGTTATATCACTCCAACAGCACTCACCAGTAACACGGCGGATCCTGTCCATGACAGTATCAATCATCTCCTTGCCCACGGTATAATGACCGCGGGCATAGTTGTTGGCCGCATCCTCCTTTCCGCTAATCAGCTGCTCGGGGTGGAAGAGCTGGCGATACTCGCCCGTTCGAATCTCATCGATGGGCGAGGGATCGAGGTCGACGAATATTGAGCGAGGCACGTGCTTGCCGCCGCTCGTCTCGGTGAAAAAGGTGTCCGGCGAGCCGTAGTCGACGTCCTCGCTGCGGTTGGGATCTATGCGACCGTCAAGACTGAAGCCGTGCTCGAGACAGTAGCTATGCGACGAGAGAGAATCAGCATCACGCTCCAAGCGCTTATAAATCCCATATGCTATATGGAGGGGCTCACGTACAGTTCCCAGGCTGCGTTGCCGAGCTGGACACCGGCTTGGCCAACATGAAGGTGCACAATCTAAAAGTTTGAGTTAGCGATGACTGTAAGAATTCGAGCGTATGGCGTGGCTGGGCGTAGAAAAATGGCTGCTGATCGTGTCGCATCGCGAGCGCATTTCGCAGAGGTGGGATGATATCATAGCACTAAAAGAAGAGCGATATGCGCGCCAGGAAAAAAAAAAAAAACTTACTTCACCCCTCATTTTGAAATAATGTTCAAGTGATGCTTCTAAAAGGTGTAAATTCGTAACAGGATCTTGGAGAATATGCGCAGAGTATGTCAGGAATATATAGTCAAAGGCAAGTCAAGAGATAGTCTGGCCTCGAGCAGAGAGATCCGGCGATGGTTCCCTCAGTGGAGTTTTTATATAAAGTGGTTTTGGTGGGATAGGGAATTTTTTTTCCATGGCGGGGATTGATTGACAAGACATGAGGTACCTGCATGCCCAACCATCTGGCGCTGATAGACCAAGTCCAGCCCGTCATGCCCGTTTCGCTTCTTTGTGACAGCCCACATGCACCACGAACAGCAATTACAAGGCGCTAAAATAGCGCATTTGGAGAAGCTCGGAACCGCTGGGATAGAATCAATATTGGGCTGGGCTGCTGTTAGCTTGGCGAAATCCCCTTATTCGTTCAACAGAGCACAGTGGCGGCGCCTTGAGAGATTGCTTACAATGTGTGTCATCACGAATAGTTGGAACCTAAAATTGCTGGCCGATCCATGACCTGAGATTGCAGGCACCTACATTTCCAAGACGCTTTTGCGACTGCCTGGTTCTAGGTAACTACATAAAACGGCGCCGGATACGATTTCAAAATTTGGGGGTGGGTCGTTGGTTTCCGACGCTATCCACAGCGGCCCGTTGAGCCTGGCGAGAGCAATCATCGTGCTGCTGATAGGACTGGCATGTATCGGGCTTAATGTATCGGACTTGGATGGCCGATTCGAGAAAATAGAGGCAGTCTGGTAAAGGCAGTATTAGTCAGTAAAACAAGTCACAGTGGCAAGACAAAGAGTTAGCCGTTGTGGAAGCAGGATTTTGGTAGGGCTCGCGGTCCCGGCTGGACGGAACGATCATCGCTGCCTACGACAAGCATGTTCAAGCTTGCATGCCTTAGTCAGATCACCTATCTCAGGTCCCTATTTCTGGTGTGTGTACAAGGTTCGCAATAGAGTGCTGAGCAACGCATTTCGCCCTATCCGCAACGTCCATTTCAAGCCCGAGCGTGATTAGTGCCAGATAGGTATGGCCAGGGGTCAGTATTGTGCTGCCTATTAGGGGTACCTGCTGGGTTCTCATCATATCGGCATCCAAACCTCGTATCTTTTTGTCTCCTTTTATAGCTCCAATTATATTTTATTTGACCTGTTACATATAATCTATCTGTATATACGAGCAAGTTGGCTGATCCATGTTCAGCTATCTGAACTGTTCTGGTGCTATTCAATCTATCACCACGCGATGTCGCCACTCAGGGCAACACAGAGTCAGCTAATTAGCTTGTTTGCTTCGTCCCTTAACATTGATGGTATCATAAACAAATCCTGCCTGAAAAGAAAATTAAAGGGGGTTAAAACATGGTACCAACATAATAAAAATAAAAATTTGGTCCAACGCCTCATCGTTCGCGAGGACCATCTCGACTTTCTTCCCTTGAAACTCTCTCCAGCTCTTCAATGCGTCGTTGGATAGCAGCCTTCTGGGCTATTAGAACTTGAATCTCGCCGCCTCGGGTCACTGCAGTACTCCCACTATCGGTATCAGCGGCGTTGTTGGTTTCGGACTCGGAAGCGTAGGCGGGTGGTGGTTCGGAATTTCGTGCACGAACCTGTGTGTGTTGTGAACTGGGGTACATTCGCCCTCGTGCTCCATGCACGGCCCTGAGCTCGTGCGACGTTCGGCCTGTAGGGCCCTTTTTTCTTCGCTCTCGCCTCCACATAAAGATGAATATAGCTGCTGCAATGACGAGCAAGCTGCCGAGTGCCACGCCAACTCCAATGCCTATCTTGGCACTTATTGACAGCCCCTCATCGTCGTCCTTATGGTCGTCGATATCATTATCGTCTGTTAGACCGAGGAGTGGCTTGTCTTGCTCTCTGAAGAGCGCGCGGATGGTGTTTACGGCGATGGTAGCACTATATAATGTGGTTGTTGAATTGGTCAACACTTCGTATGTTGCTGCTGTACGGTTATATATGATGGGTACAGCCAGAACCGTAGGAACTTGACGTTTGCAATGCCCGCCCGCCCAAGAGTATTCGCTGACAATAGTTAGCATAAAGAAGCTACACAGTCACATCTTTCCTCGACATACGATGAACAGCATAGAGCCGTTGTGGTCACCTCGTCCTCGTCCTGGGTCTTCATCCGCTCAGTGTTTACGGAGACAGAGACAGTGGTCCATCCATAGGGGCAGGTTGCTGGGCTGAAGACTCCAGTGCGTCCATCAAAGAACATGCCGTCTGGATAGCATGATAGAGTCGAAGCCCCTGGAAGAGGTTCCAAATCCAGATACGCAATGGGATCTGAAACGCCGGGCGGCAGGTCGGTATCGACAACATATGTCCATGTGCAGCTCAAAGGTCGACTCCAATGCGTTGTCATAGGGGGGAAGGGCCCGGCTGTGATGGGAGGGCCGCCATCAGTCGTACTGATGGTAGACGACGAGAGTGTTGTTGGTGGAAGAGTCGATGAGGAGCCTGGGCTTATGGAGGTGGTCGAGGAGGTAGCTGACGCTGACAATGTGAGAGACATAGTGCCCTCCGAGACACTAACAGCCTCCACTGAATAGAGTAGAGATACGAGACGGTGCTGTGATCGACAAGCAGGCGGGTATTGATGATGAAATCTTGACAGCTCGTTTCGTCGATTTAGATTGATGGCTACGGGGTAGATGTCGATATTTGGGGGCCCTGTGTATGCGTCTGGTGAAAAACCTCGTATAACTCTATCTCAATTACCAGCAGGCCTCGAATCCCAGGCTGACCCAGTTCTTAAAGCAGAGGGGCGCGTTAATGCACCAGCAGAACGAGACGTACAGACGGCAAGCTGGCGAAGGCTGTGCAATCTACAGGGGGGATGTCCGTAGGCTTTCCGATTTATAGAAAAGTCAAAACGCAGCCGCGGACGCGAAAGGATTTTCCCTGATCGTGAGTGAGTCGAACCCCCGCCAAGAAACGAGGCAAGCTCTGGCTATACGCCCCCTGTGATGTGAAGCAAAAATGAGAAGCCCAGTCGTCTTAGCTGTGCTTGGAGCGCTCGGCGTGAGGCTTGCAAGACTCCATCACCAGCAATGAGAAGTAGAGAAATGGAAAGGGTGCACCAGCAGTCGTCAACGCAGACTTCCCAGCCCCGGATTATGTATGAGGGGGAAAACATTTGTTCTGAAAGGCTAGCTAGATCGACTTCGTAATGGATGGTGTTGGCGAAACTGGTGCCGAGACTTTGCCAAGCCTACAATCCAGCGGTGCAGGTCTCGGCGGCGTTGCTTACTTTGGGGAGAACTGGCCCAAGCACAGGCTCGGGTTGGGCCACCAACAAATGAACGGCCTCATTTGGTAGTTTTCTCGGCAGAGTCTGGAACCGGCCGCCCAGCTGCTAGTCACCCGCGTGCGGTCCAGAAAAAAAGAAAGAGAAATCCCAAGAAAGAGACAAGACCGCGGCGTGCTGTCAGCTGCGCGGTCAATGTCGTATTGATAGTATCCATGCCAAGACAAAAGGCAGTTAGCTGTGGATGAGAAATGAAGGCAGTATGAGTTAGAAACACCCGGAATGGGTCTCGGGTGGAGCTAAGAAAGGCAAAGGCAAAGAAGCGGCGAAAGAGCTGCAGCACAAGTCGGATAGCTTAATTCGAAGCGGTCGTCTAGTGGACATGGGGCCGCGCTGCGAAATGGGAGAGCGATGAGGGCTCATGGAAAGTTGCCGAGGGAGCCCCCCGGTTGATTCACATCGCTTGATATGCCCTCTCTTGGGCTACTAGAGGATGAGAGCGAAGTCTCTTGAATAGCCCCCGATTAGCGCTGCCCATGGAAAAGCGATGGGATCTATAAACATGTCTGGCAAAGAATCCTAGCTGGTCGAGGTTCGTGGTCTTGAGCCGTGGATGCACTCTTGGCGTTGTCCAAAATGACCCACCCGTTATCCCATGTTTCCTCATTCAATGCTCCGTAGGCATTTCTCTCTGCTCTCCGCTCGGGTACAATATCCTGCACTGATCACACTATCACTCCTATATGCTGCTCTGCGCCTTAAGATGGACCTCGTGTATAGCTGCCGTCAAGTTACGCATCGCGTCGCAGATATCACGAGCTGATGTGGCCATTGTGAACACGCAAGTCTTGGCCTTGAGCCTCGAGCCTCACAAATTGTGTAAATCTGCAACAATGCTTCGCCAACGGCTTCCCAGAACGGCGGAATATGTGAGAAAAAGGCATCCAATTTGCCAAGCTGGGAGTTCCTCGCCATCGTGAAGAACCGTCTCAACGTGATACGGAAACTGATACGGAAACGAGGCGAGATCTCGCAGGAGCTGTACAACAGAACTTTGGGGACCTCCGTGGCGGTGCGTCGGCTCCGCGACACGGAGCAAAAGGTCAAGATCGTATTGTACCCAATCATAGCGGGTCGCACTCTGACTTGCTTGTCCGGAATTTGTCCGGGCTCAAGCCCAAGCCAAAAGAGTTTAGCCACAAGCGTCAAGCCACAAGCATTGAGCCACAAACGTTAAGCCACAGCATCAAGCCACAAAATTCATGGCACCGCCACAGGGATTCGAAAGCGCACCAAAACTTTTTTCGGTCGCCAAAGTCACCTGACTCCAGACAAAGGGCATGAACCCTACGGCCGAAATTTAGTAGTGGCAGTCCCGCCCGCCTCTTTGCAAGAATCCGCATCACGGCTACTACATTCGCTCGTCGATACTTGCGCGTCGATAAGCGAATTCCCTGAATCAACACACCAACCGCGATCATGGCTGATTCCGAATACGTACGTTTTACTCGCTCGCCCTTTTACCTTCGTCTTATGGCAGGCAGAGCATCCAGGTTGTCGACAAAGAGAAGAGAATGAGCAGAAATTTATGGACGTCGATGATGCTGCTGCTGCTGCGATAGGATGAGGGGGGAAACTTTTTTTTTGTCAAGGGAAAACGAAGCGCTGATGAAATTTCTTCTGGATACAGAACGCCGAGGAGGCCGCCGAGCTCAAGAAGAGAAGAGCGTTCCGCAAGTTCTCTTACCGAGGAATCGACCTTGACAAGTACGTTGCTTTGTTCCACCCTGTGCAATGACGAACCCAGATCCGCCACCATTTGGAAGCGAGAAGGATACAATCCTTTATCAACATTCAAGACGAGCAATGGCACTGACAATTTATGTTTTCCCGACACAGCCTCCTCGACCTCTCCTCTGACCAGCTCCGAGATGTCGTCCACGCCCGTGCCCGCAGAAGGATCAACCGCGGTCTGAAGCGCCGCCCCATGGGCCTCATCAAGAAGCTCCGAAAGGCCAAGCAGGAGGCCAAGCCCAACGAGAAGCCCGACCTCGTCAAGACCCACCTCCGAGACATGATTGTCGTCCCCGAGATGATTGGAAGCGTCATTGGTATCTACTCCGGCAAGGAGTTCAACCAGGTTGAGATCAAGCCTGAGATGGTTGGCCACTACCTGGGTGAATTCTCTATCTCATAGTACGTTTTACCGGGCTGCCTCTTATGGGAGGAGAACTCCTCGATTCGTTAATCAATTCTTACTAACCCTTTCAACAGCAAGCCTGTCAAGCACGGTCGACCTGGTATTGGTGCCACTCACTCTTCTCGTTTCATTCCCCTCAAATAAGAGGTTGTGGTCTTGGGTGGTTTCTGCATTCACGGACGTTTTCGGGCGAAAAAGGACTGGTTTTAGTAGACGGAGGAAAGCCGCTACTGAAGTTGTTGATGACAATGAATTCTATGATAGTACAATAAGAAGGATTGTCTTCGCTTTCATTAAGCAGCCAGCCATTCGGCGCTGTTGATACATAAAACAATTTCCCGCTTCGCTACAACCATAATGCGCCTTCCACCTGCATACGTGATGCTACCATCAACGTCTTCCAAGTTCCAGATTGTCTCGTTGATTTCGATATTCGTTGACTTGCGCGAGCGAGCAGTCGATCAGCAGTCAAACACCCGTTAATTGAAGTCCCGACAGCATTCCTTGCAGGTTCCACCCCATGAAAAGCATGGACTAGTGTTTGTTCGTTTTAGATGGGTCGAGAAACCAGCCGAGAAATGCTTCTACGAATAGCTACGAGCCGGCCCCTCAAGCCATCTGGACCGCATTTGGCACAACCCAGCGATGCTCCTACCTGGTTATTGTAGTTTATGAGGACTTCCTCGTTTGCTCTCACGGGTTTGACAAGCCTGACGAGAATGCGGTTTGGGGAATCAGATTCCGTCCATTGCTCGGCGTTGGCGCAGGATATACATGCGTGGTTCATGTGGGATCCCACGGGATAGATGTGCGCTGCTGACTTCTGGGGATTGACGAATGCGTACTTCAAAAAGAATCTCTTGATCTTCTTATCCCAATACCACCCGAGCTTCTTCTCGCCTATTGGCACCGACCGCAGCTTGCGAAATTGATTCTGAATTTTCAATTGGACCGCCTCTGGCAGCTTGCACCATTCTTCTGCAACTGGCCATTTATCTCCCCTTGACGTTTGCTGACGGTTGCACGAAAGCACGGGACGCTCAACGATGATATTTTCACCCTTTTCGTAGTACCTGTTTGCAAAAACGCCGTAGCGGCGCCGTTTCAACGTATCCCTGATAGTGACGCCATCCGATTTGTTAACGTGGTGGTGAGAAGGAAAACGCACTTGCCCTCGCACTGGAGCTGGAGCCGACATGGTAGTTTTGAGCGTATTTGACTCAGGTCTCCCTCTTGGAGAATTCACCAGAACGATTGTCGGCGCGTCAGGCGACTTAGAGGAGTCACCTTCACAGCCTAAGATGTAAACACACACATTAACGGACTCGGCCGTGGAAGCGGGAGTTGCCATTGTATTGGCATCAAAGTTTGAGAATAGAGGAAGAGAGTTTTTGAAGTTGGGAAACGATATGAAAAGAAGTAGCCGCGATTGCGTACCGTTCTCACCACTTATTGTCTGTGGTTCCACTGGTTCAATTACGGGTTGGGGGCTGACATGGTCTGGGTCGAAGCGAGGCATGGCAGGCAGATGTCGACTACAATTCTCCTCTAAAACCAAACAGAAACACCATATGTTAGCCCTGCATTTTCAATCTCACATGTCTCATAGCACTTTGATAGGAGGGAACTGTCTCACTTTAGATATCAACCTGTGTTTATTGATTCGAGGACGAGCGTTGCACAACCGCCGCTGAACTCGGTTTGATGGTGAATCTGGTCTTTTGCTCGCTGGATGTATTAGTTGAAAACAATAATGTTGTGTCAGTAGTGTTGAAGTCGTAGTAGAAACGAGCGGAAAAATGACTGATGAAAGAAGTAATCCAAAAAGAGCGTTGATCAAGACAAAGCTGATAGCAGTGGAAGAGAAGAGATAAACACGAAAGTTGTTTAAGCGAGGGAAAGGCTGCCGAGTTATCCGCGACATCGTTGAATCTGCCGTGCTTGCCGTTGTCGAACGTTCTTTCTGTCTTGACACGATGAAGTGAGTTGGTCGTGGCTGAGATGTGATTGGGAGATGCATTGCGGAAAGACATTTGGACGAGATTGTCTCATTTTGGGGGTCTTTGATTGCTGCCTGGCAAGTACAAGAGACCAGCGTATTAGTGCAAAAAGGTCTATGCAAGAGCAGATCCCTATCATACAGCCTGAAAAGTGTGATATACCAATTACATATGCGCAGTAGGTTAGTATTCTTCAGACGCCGCTCGCCTTCCTGATTCAGCAGACACAATGTGGTTTTGGCAAGCCCAACTACACTCGTAAAAACAGATGAGCAATTTCACTACGACGCATCAAACTGGCCTAAAGATTGCAGAATTTTTTTATTCTATAAATTGGATATAACTCAGCGCTGCCCCCCTTACTCGTCCTTCTTTGCAGCGGCCAGCTTGGTCGCCTTCTTCTCTTCCACCTTCAGGTGCTGTTGTCGGTAATGCTCTACAACGTGGTCAATGTTGGGGAGGTGACCAGCCTGGATGTTTCGCTGAGCGTGGGATGTGAAGGCCCTGCGTGCCGTGATTTGTAACGTTAGCTATTGCTCATCGGCACTGCGTTAAAAAATGGACGATAACAAGTTCACGTACTCGGGGTATGCGACGTCGACATATGCGCGCTTGGTAGATGCGTTCTCAAACAGATTTCGGTCGTAGCCCGCCTGCTCCGCGGCCTTGGTGTGCAGCGCGTTGATGGTCTCCCAGTCCTCAGCCTTTGATCGATACTTTGCGAGCATGCCGTTCCAGGTCTCGCTCTCCTGAGGGCGGAACTGGAAGACGAGGATGGTGCCCAGGAACGCGCCGAGCGTAATCACGGATCCTTTCTATAGTCCCCTCCAGTCAGCATGTGAAGCAATCTATATCCCGGCATCGAAAGGGCGAGATATGGGCTTTTGGTCGTACCCCGAAGGACTCGCTGACGGGCGCAGACGAGTGGTGGCCGTGGCCGTGGCCGTGGGCCTCGGAGGCATAGGTTCGGCATGTCCGCTGCAGCTGGCGGGCGGCGCAAACTGCCCTCTGTCGTGCGGCGAACATTGTGGCGGCGCGGATGGTCAATTGGAGGTGGTCGACGCAAGGCTGATGCGGGCATTGAGATTGAAGCAAGTGAAGTCGTCGCCGGAAGGTGGGTTGCTGATGACATAATCAACGTGGGCCAATCATAGCGAAGCTGTTACTACGGCATGGATGTCTATCATCTTGAAGCTCCAGCTCCAGCTCCAGCTCCCACTTACTCTCTTTCATCTATCCAAAGCTGTGTAACAGCGTCTAATTCAATATTGTACAGCTTTTCTATGCCATCCAACTTTAAATCACACCATTGTTGACGTCTTCGCTCGTTGTGCTACTCTGCGCTTTATTTTGGGCAACCAATTGATCGTCTTGCAGCCTTTGTGGGCTAATTTCCTGCCGCCACTTCGTTCATCACTCTTTGTTGGGCTTGAAATCATATGACGAGCTGGCAACCAGGGCTCCCTGGCTATATGTGCGAAGCTGCAGTGTGACCGCGTAAAGGCCTCGCCAAAGCATTAGAGTCTGATGTCGGACCAAAACGCAGACCGGTCCATGGGCTGCATCGTGATTGGGCCAGAGACGCGACATGGACGTTGCCCGAACTGCGATTGCTACCTAATTGGAGCAGTTGGGAAGCGAAATGGCAGAGTTTTCTATGCTTGAATATGATAGGCACGACAGCTGAGCTTTTATGCGTTTGAATGCTGAGCATTACTGATAACAGCTACTTGGAGCTATAAAGTACTACTACAGCCATGCTACCAAGCAACACGAGCCTCAGCTAATGTCGGGATTCTTTTCTCCCTACCTTGAAAATTCTCTAGCCGCCCATGCAAATTTCCGATATACAAGACTATAATTGCAGTAGTACGGCTCCTTTCTTTGCTCTTCTCTCGACCATAACGCTAGCTGCGTAATAAGCCTAACAGTGCATACAGCACTCATTCAAACCCCTGTCGTGAGGCCAAATACGGATGCACCAAGTACTCATCAACGTCACAACGACCCATATCTGCAGGAAGGACAATCGGCAAGATATCGGCATATCCTAAAGGGCATTTGAGCATGCCTCAGGCAATAGCTGTGTAGCCTCACTAAGAACTTCAGTGCACAAACAAGTGAAGCCCAAGCCAGGTCAGGTGCTTTTTAGGAACATGTACCTTACCTACTTGCCTGAGGCGACAGGGGAGACGCCTCAGGACTTTTCCAACTTCCTCTCAGGCTTGCACAACCGCCCCAAAAGCTAGCACAAAATGAAACCGAATCTTGCAGCCACATTTGCAGACTTCGAGTCCAGCCATGATCCGACTTCGCTCGCAAGCATATCCGCATTGCCTCGCCACCTGTGGCCGACACTGCTCGCCAACGGCGGATGATCTACTGCAAAAGGGGAGAAAGGAGAAAGAGGCCCAAACAATCACCGTCAAAGGTGCCTCGACTAGCCTCGGCGACTTGGTGCCAGCGAAACCTGCTTCCTGAAGGCATCCGGAGAAGCTGCGATATGCCCCTTGTGCAGGCACATGCATACAACTCGCTGCAAGAAGTGATCAGTGTGGGGGATGGGCCTGGACGAGTTCCACCTCGGTGAGCGTCCCAGACGACGCCATAGGCTGCTATGGACGACATGCGTTAGGTTCATTTGCCCGGTGGCATCCTTTGCTGGGGTAGCATGCAGCTTTGCCTGCACGGTGGCTTGCTGCCCATGAGATTTGCGAATCCGGATGCTGGCTTTGGCTCGCTTGCTTCGAGACTACGGGATGCTAGCACCATCATCTGCCGCGCTACTGCTGATCGATGTGACAGCTCAACAGGACGACTCCAGTGCCTCGTGCGAGCAGAGAGAGCGCGTCCCGGGCTCATGGACAAGGGTGTATCCCATCAATCATGTCATGGTTACACGGCGTTACGAGGTCGCAAACCGTTGAATAGCAGACCATGTTGTCGGGTTGCTGATGATGAACTCGCCTTGGGCATTGCTGCTCCTCTCTTTGCCTGTCCGTGTATGTCATCTCGGCTTGTCTCTGACTCAAGTCTGCGGCCAATGGCTAACTACATGCTCGTCTTCGTTTGCTACCCACAGTGGAGCTCTACAGGCACGGTACGGTACGGCCCATGATGTGAAATATGGATGAATGCGGGTATAGGCAGGGGTGAGAGAAGTAGCTGAGGCCTTGATATAGCTTCTCTACAGTCTTCAAATCAGGGCTACTGCACTTTGACAGATGTCACCTTCAGAGATGCTTGGGCGGCTGCAGAGCCCGACGACACGCCAGGCAGAACGTTCTGCCAATCCCAGGCCGTCGGTAAGACTTGTCATGTTACAAAAACGTGTAGTGCTGTTGACCACTGCACCTTGCCGTAGCCTCCCTTTGTCGGAAACATGCTTGCTAAATTGTTCCTGCATGGGTAACACACAGTCGGGTCGAGGCTCCCTAATCACCAGCAATGTGTCACGTATATTCAGGTCTCCATCCTCGGCCGTGGTGAATTGGTATACACGTGCTTGCCTCCTGAGCAGTCTATCCCAGTGTCGTCTTATCCCTTAACCTCTTCTAACTATAGAACAGAAGTGGATGCTCTGTCTTATGCCACAGATTCTGTCTGTCTGTTGAGTGTCTGACTGGGTGGCCTTGTCAATAGTGCCTATCGTCTTCCTTATATTCAGCTCTTTTCACCTCGTCGATCCGGGCACCTGCTTATTAGGGTCTTAATGTCCTCTACATCCAGCACTGTTCACTCTGTGATCAAGGGATTGCAGACCATAGGCTTCGTTCATCACTGTCCAGCTTTGCATATGTCAGAGGGCCTCCGCCTTCAGCAGGAAACCTGTCCAATATGGCGTTTTTCACCAGCCCTCGAACATCATCAACAATGCTTTCAGAAGGTCCTACAATCCATACGTGGACGATATTACCCGCCACTTTAAACGGCATGGGCTCTTTATATGATGTTATCCGTCGATGTAATAAATTCGAAGAGGGGCAAGGTACAGCAATGTGGGAATTTGTCATTCTAGACAACTCGACTCCTGTCGGATACATGCTGCCTCAGCACGTTGCCGAGATGAAGTGGGACAATACGAGCTTCAAAATGTTCAGATCCAGGCGCAGGATTCATTTGGACCCTGCCATCAAGCCTGGCGACGATGCTGTCGATATATGCCGCCGAGAATTTGTGAACTTGTGCGAAAAGAATGCCAGCAATCTCAATGGCTGCTTTACCAAGTGGCTCAAGAAGAGCTCGGATTTCCATCCCATTCGCGGACTTGATGCCAACTTAGCCGGCTTGGTCATCCCCTCAGCTGCTAGAGGAATCTTTGGTATCGTTACGACGGGTGTTCACATGAACATGTTCACCATAAGAGGAGGCAGGATCTATGTGTGGGTTTCGCGACGCTCTCAAAATGTCACATATGCCGGAAAGCTTGACCAGCTCGTTGCTGGAGCGATGGATCCGGAAGACAACATGAATCCTCTAACGACGCTGAAACGAGAGGCTATGGAAGAAGCAGGGCTTGCTGTTGACATGCACACGAAAATGGTTACTTGGAAGGGTATCTATGTGGGCAGAGCCGCTGGCGGGTCTATGATTTCATTCTATGATCAGAAAGATCACATTGCTGGCAGTGAGGAGGGCCACATTGAGCCTGGTATCCGATACACCTTTGACCTCGAAGTCAGCCCTGGTTTTGTGCCGTACCCAGAGGAGCCGGAGTCGATTGATGGGTTTGTACTGAAGCCCGTGGAGGAGGTGAAGCGTGATTTGAAGAATGCAGAGTGGAAGCCAAACTGCGGACTCGTGATGCTGGATTTCTTGCTTCGGAAGGGTGTAATTAGGGAGGAGGATGACGTAAACTTTGGATTGCTTAGACGCGGCCTTCACAGGAACCTGCCACTTCGTATTGAGTGATGGACTGGGATTTTGGGAACTGGGGACGACGCTGGGAGAGTGGGATTACGCTGTAAAATTGTTGTCTACTAGTTTCCATCAATGTTTCTCGCTGCTCATAGCTACGAATTCTCAGATGTAATTGCCATGTAACTTTTATGAGTACTTTCACTGGATGCTGTAATCTATCCAGTCACTTCTTATTCATTGGAAGTACTTATAAAGTCTGGATGCAAGAATAGCTACTTCATTTTCTTGATGTGAGCTAGGATAATGATATCCATGAATACCTAGGTAATCAGAGCAGCGGCAGGCGATGATTGTGGGCCTGTCTGTATTTTACGGCCAAGATGTAAATGAAACAAACGGCTTATAATAGAGAATTAAAACACAAGTTCGTGAGAATATACAGGGTAAGTAAGGCTGTCTCGCCATTCTATGTACCTAAATATGGAGAGCAATTGTGGACACTCGGGAATTTTCTGACAGAAGTGGGACATACGACTAGATCTCCGTGGATTGCGGGCCGGCGCGGATATCGCTTGGAAGACGAAAATAGTAGTATTCAAGATTCTGTTTCTCGTTATTTAAGACAAAGAGAAAATGACAGATGAGGCTTTGGGAGAGAAAGAAAGTTATCAGATGGCGATCATTTGTGGGCACGGTGGCTAATAATAGTTTCAGGCCAAGACATGCTTCTGAACGATTGGCGCTAGCAGAGATATGGCCATGTTCGCTTGGGAGGAGGTAATTATAGGGTTTTGCTTCCTATTGTATTGGATTCCCCAGCGCTATCCTGAAAAGAAGAGGGAAAAGAGAGAAGGATAAGGGGACTTGATAGACGATAGACAAAGGGACTAGCGAAATCAACATAGTCAGCTGCACGCTGCAAGTCAAGTTGTTAGCATGGATGCTAAGCTAAGAGCTGTCTGCTAATGCAGAGCTAGATTAAAAAAAATTGCCACTTTTTGCTGCGTGTCTCGCGCGGAATGGAGAAGAATTTGAGACCTGTTTGCCCGGGGCTGAATGTGTCCGGTTGTTAGTGCATGACAGTCAAGTGTGCCTCGTGCTTGGGCAGTTTTTTCTCTTCTCTTTTTTCTGATATCTAATGCACTTGGAGGGCAAGATGGGGTTAAGAATACAATGGAGCGGCAAGCGGTCTACATTTTGAGGTTGACAACTTCAAGTGCCGTGAACAGCTTGTCGTGCCTTGGTTGTTATATCCACATGTATGGATGACGCTGTTGCTCATACAAGCAGCACCAAGACCCTGAATTGCGTTGTACGCATGCATTGTGCCACAAGATGAGAGAAATAGTCTCCCGGCACAGAGTAATCACGGGCTGAAATGACCCCTTGCGCGTTGCTTTTTTCTCTCTGATCCTCCAAGGCGGCTCAGGATCCAAAGGAGGGGCTCGGCTGCAGTAGAGCAGGTCGCACAGCGTCCAGCCGCAGGAGACGGCTTGACAGGGGTTGGTTGTGCGTGTGAGTGTTTTTGTCTGCTACAGTAAGTAGTTTACCTCACTATTGATTTCTTAGAAGGAGAGACAGAGTAAATAATGCATCTGTGAGGCAATTACCCGTCGTGGTACTACTTGTAAAAGAGCTGAGACATGTGTGCGGTAACTAGTTACTTGTAAGACAAGCTGGGTTGAAAGGACGAGATTCCCGACCATGTCAGACAAGCCTCGCAGTTATCAAGGACGTGTGCATGCTTGACTAGCTTCCAAGTACTCGTACTCGTACACATGCAGATGTACAACCAACAATGGAATATCGAAAACAGGTACTCTCTTGCTTCACTGCCGCGCCGCATCCTCCCAGCTTTTCAGCTCGTCGAATCACCGGATCCACCGCGGCGAATGAGACTCGCCCGTGTCCCGGGGGCTGAACAACTCCACTAGGAGCATTTAAGCATAGCTGCGCTTTGCCTCTATCCCCCCCATGGCTGCGGCCTTGGCTGGCGGGCTAGACTACACTCGGATGGGGGCTGATGGGGACTAGAGCATGTAGCTGGACAGGGTCTGAGGGCCCTGGTTTTATTTTGGCTTGTTTGTCTGCGAGGAGGTATTGATTAGGCTGGGCGTTTGTATAGGTGCCGCTGCTAGTAAGTGATGCAGCAATGGACTGGAGCGAGCTGGCTTGGGCTGGAAGAGCCGCATTGGGGGAGAGGGCGGTAGGAGAGATTTCTTCTGCTTCTTTCTCCTCTTCCTTTTCTTTCCTTTACTTCCTTGCTTGAAAGTGACTGTCGTGAAACAGCTCTGGTGTTTCTTTTGCTCTTTGTCTTTGTTCTTGAGATACCCTCGTCTGTTATAGAGCTGAGCCGATAGAGCGCGCTTGTTTTACACTTGCTTAGACGCTGCTGTCTTGTCCCTTCAATCTGTGCAAGTCTACGGCTATGATATAAGACTCTTGGAAAAGGCCCTCGTCTGAAATACATTGACGTCGCATTAACTACAACCATCTGTATAAAGCCCGACTTGCACTCCCATCTCTATCGCATCAATGCGTCACAGCCCGGCGACGACCCTCCTCGCCCTCGGGGCTATCCTCTCCACCGCCAGAGCCGACAACGATAACCTGCCAGTCCCCAAATCAGGCCTCCAGCAATCATGGGCCTCACCCGCCAAAGAGACCGTCACCGCGGACCATGAGATCGAGCAGCAGGTTGCCTTGGGATGGTCTCCGAAGCCAACGGAGCCGCCCAAGCCTTTATTCGGTAGGATGATGATGCCGCGAGCGGATGGCTTCACACTGGGGCCACAGACGTGCGGATTTGTGCCTGGCAATGATGGCAGTAGGTCATGATTTACACATTTTACTTTCGTTAATGAGACTGACTCTAATTAGACTCATTCACTTGCATCTCGTCCGGGTACACTTGCACGCCTCAAGGAGGCTTCGTCGGATGCTGTGAGCCAAACAGCTCCTGCAGTCAGATCAAGACGAAGTGTATCGACTACCAAGCCTCGCAAACCGGTGCTTGCAACCTCCCATCCGATTTTCACACTCTCTGCTGGTGAGCTCCTCCATCTCTTGTGATTGTCTGCAGGAATTGAATATTCACTTACACACTCTTGCCTCTTCCTCTACAGCGCCACCGCAACGGAACCGGCTTGTTACACTTGGGTCATTTCCACGTCTGCGTCAACCGACAATTCTGTTGAACTGTACACCATTTTCGGATGCTCCTTGACGGCTGGTCGGGGCACTCTCTTGACTGTCGACCCGGGCTGGTTGGCAACACACAGCTTCGGTTCCACGACGACATCTACAACCGCATCGACCGAGTCCTCTTCAGCCACATCCGCTCCCGATTCCAACGGCAGCAAAAGCAGCACTCCCGTGGGCGCCATTGCGGGAGGCACAGTCGGAGGCGTTGTAGCTCTCAGTCTCGTTGGCCTGTTCGCTTTCCTTCTGTATCGCCACCGTCATCCTCGCAACAACGCTCCTCCTGCTGGTCAGCCTCCGCAAGGACAGAACAATGCCCCCGGCGGAGCTGTCTATCCCTCGGGTGTACCGGCTGGTTATGCCCCGGTGCCGATGCAGCAGCAAGGCTACTATCCGCAGCAGTTTCAGGGACAGTATCCTCATCAACAGCAGTATAATTACAATTATGCGGCGCAAACAGCTAGCACATCTCCGGTGCATACGACTCCTTCTCCGGGTGTTTTCAAGGAGGGCGAGACGTCGGCAACCGAGCTGCCGACGACGAGTCCTCTTGGAGATGAGACGAACAGAGCAGAGTTGGGAGCAGAAACGAGAAGAGTAGAGCTGGGTGGTGGTAATTAGACGAGATGTATATGATTTATGGGATATGATGTGCAGGCTAGTAGGGTGGCTGATTTCCTTTTTTCTTTTTGATTGTGGATAGAAACTGCAAGCCAAAGTCAATCTCTTTTAAAGCTCTTGGATGATCATTGTGACGGAGATATTGATTGGATCAAAGTATAATGAAGCGTCTCTGGTGGATATGGATATTTATATGTATTTATTAAATCATTCAAAGTAAAACGGCCATCTCGAAGCTTTACTTGGGTGAAGAAAAGATTACAAGTCGATAGTCCCCTCCAGTCTACTCCTTTGTGACCTTATCCCACCATTGTGGCCAGTTTACAACAATGTTATTCTCGCGTGCCTCTTCCGCAGCAAACACCATTGCGTGACTACGAATCACCTCCTCGAGCGTGCATCCAACAAACTCGTTTTGCGCCTTCTCAGCCTCCCACCCGTGATTCTTCACCCGGTCGCACGCCAAGACGAATTGTCTCGTGAGGCCCAGGTCACCACCGCCGTGGCCTTTGTGCTCCGCGTGCGGCGTATAGACTTTTGTCTCTTTAGTGTTGAAGTCTTGCACGATAATCTTCTCGGAGTCGGTGTAGATTTCGCCGTGCTCGCCGTAAAAGTAGGAGAAGCGGTCGCATTGCTTCTTGGTCTGGGCCACCATTTGGATGGTGACTCGCTTGGCGGGCTTGACGGACTCGGGCCATGTAATGGTGACAAACTGGTCGTCGCACACGTTGTTGTCGGACTCAAAGACGCATCGGCCGAACCAGTTGCGCGAGCTGACCACTTCTGCCGGCGTTGACTCGTCGTAGTCTTCTTCGAGGACCTTGATAACGGCCTGTTTGCGCTCGTCGAGGGTCTTAAAATCTTCAATGTCGTGCACAACGGTAGTCATTGGCCAATCTACGTTGCCGGTACCGACTCCCTCGCAGTTGGCACTGAGATATACGTTCTTGGCGGAGTACTTGCAGCCGGAGTCGCCAAGTGGACAAGTCATGCAGTTCGTAGCAGATCCCGCAGCGGCAGGTTTGCGGCTCTTTTTGAAGTATTGTAACCCGCCAGTCGACGATACAAAGTCGGGGAGATGAGGCTCGCCTTCTCCGGCCTTTTCCGGGGAGCAGAGCAGCCACAGGATGAGATCGATATCGTGGCAGCACTTGGCCAGCAACGACGGCGCCGAAGTCTTTGAGTTTCTCCAGTTTCCTCGCACGTACGAGTGCGTAAAGTGCCACCAGCCAACGGGCTCTGTGTGGACGACGCTGTTGATGTCGCCGATGATTTTGTCTTCCACCAGCAGCTTCCGCAGCATCATGTTGTGCGGGCTGTATCTCAGCACATGGCCGATGGAGAAGATGTTGGTCGCGAGCTGCGGCTTGAGAGACTTGTATATGTCGAGACAGTCTTGCAAAGACGGCGCAAGCGGCTTCTCGCACATGATGTGGATGCCCAGCGGTGCCAGGCCAACAACAACCTCTCTATGCATCTGGTCCTGAACACAGACAAAGGCTCCGTCAACGCCCTTCGGGACGCCCTTTTCGCCATTGGCTACTCTCTGGCGCCGCTTCTGTTCATACTCGACAAAGTCCCGCCAGTCTGAGAACATCTGGCCGTCGCTGGGGCCATTGCTGCCCCAGATGTGCTTGTTGCCGAGCGTCTCTCGTCGATACTTGTCCGGATCTGCCACGGCGGCCACCTTGCCGTTGCTGGCGATATCAATGCCTCTCGCATAGCCAATTCCTCGAGCACCGGCGCCAATGATGATGAAGCGGGGAGGGTCCTCTGACATTTCGGGCCTCGGGAGAGGCTTCACATGAGGATCGTCATTTGAAACCTTGAGCGAGGCCATGGTGGCGATGCACTCGAGGATGTTTGTCAGTCCGACCACTACGTGAGGGGATATCCCTTAATAAATCACGATCAATCAGTAGATTGTTGCTGCCCGTGAGATGAGACACAAGTCGGGTATGTTGTCAAGTTGAGGCTTGGCAGGCACACATATATAGAGCTTGAGGCCAATGCTAATCCCCATGATAAGGCACGTTTTAGCCAGGGATTCCCGCTGGCGAGCCCAACCCGCCGCCCAATCAGCTTGGAGCCGATGAAAGACAGTGGCTTAACGGCGTCTCTGGCATTGGACGAGAGGCCCTGCAACGTTCCAGTGCTAGCAAAATGAGGGGGAAAGCCGTTCGACTGGATCAGATGATGGCGCTGCTTATCGACCATATGGGGCAAGATTAACAGCGACAAGCTCTCGGTGGGGGAGGCTTTGGGGGATGGGCCAAAGTTTACAGCACTTACGGTGTAGCGCGTGTTAGTGAGTGCCGACCGAGACTTTAGGGTCTACAGGCCTGGACAACTTCCCTAGGGCTCTCCTGGATCGGACCAGAACTTGAAGCCTTGACGCCAATTCCTGGGGACGCCCTTCCTTGTCCCTTCTCCGCCATTTAGTCTGGGCTCGGCATTTGAGAGAGCTCGCTAATTGACATTGTGAGGTTACATCCGATCACTCAAGATGCCGGGATCCGACTCAAATCTGGACGATGCCCTGGTCTGGATCGACTGCGAGGTGCGAAGTGCCGTCTTACTGCTTCAAAGAGCTTTCAGCTGCGTGAGCTGAGATGAGCTGAGCTAGCTATACTAAAGTTGCATTGCCTATCGATAGATGACCGGCTTGAACCCGGATACCGAGGAGATTATTGAAATCTACTGCATCCTCACGACGGCCAACCTCGACATCATCGACGCCGAGGGCTACCATGCCGTCGTCCACTGGCCGGCCTCGCGTCTGGACCAGATGGACGAATGGTGCACCAACACCCACGGCAAATCAGGCCTGACGGCCGCCGTGATAGCTTCAGAGACGACTCCCGAGCAGGCTGCCGAGGGCCTCTATCGCTACATCACAAAGTTCCTCCCCAAGCCTCGCACCGCTCTGCTGGCCGGCAACAGCGTGCACGCCGACAGGGCCTTTCTGCGCAAAGATCCATACGGCAAAGTGATGGAGCACCTGCACTACCGCATCCTGGACGTTAGTGCCATAAAGGAGGCTGCTCGGCGGTGGAGCCCGCCACAGGTTCTCTCGCGGGCGCCGGCCAAGAAGGGGAGCCACAAGGCCAGGGACGACATCTTGGAGAGCATCGAGGAGGCGAGATATTACCGGGAGGCTATATTTGCCCGCAGGTGATGACGGGCGGTAGCCATTGGGTCTTGGAAAGTGAATCTAGCGCGGAGATGTTGGGTGCGAGTGCATTGGAATAGCTGAATAGTTGAGTAGTTTCTTCAGCAGGTGTATTAAAATGCAACGCTCGACGTCATCGGAAGCCCAACCCGTTTACTCAATCTGCCCACTCGTTCATTTCATGCATCTGCAGTTGCACCACTAATACCTGATCCCACCAAGCACGAGAATTAGTTACAACGGCAAACACGAAGCAGAGAAAACCTGTTCATAATTTGCCTCTGCCCAAAAGCACCAATCGCGCTGATTTGATGTCATTGATGGCCCAAAGCTCGGGTCTCGTTGGACGAGCAGGCAACGACTGACCGCCCAGCTGCAGCTCCATTGAAATTGGGCTACTTCGCACTGTCATATCCTATACATGATGTGTCATGACATACAGTACGAATTGAGCTTCCGCCAGCACTGGCTGCCCCTCCATCGTTTTAACGAGATGCCCAACCTCCCCCACCAGATCCTGGAGCTTCCCCTCCTGGCCCCCCTAAAGCTCTCGCGACATCCCCTATTTCTTCCGCTGGGCCTGGGGATCATTAGCGATAAATACCTACAGCTCTGCTTCCCTTTCTGCTCTCTTGATATCACCAATTCTCAACCTACGAGCCGATCCGCCGAGTTTGAGCCGCCATCATGGACGTCAAGACTGTCGAGTTTACTCCCTTCCAGGACCAGAAGCCCGGGACGTACGTCACAGCCATCGCCACTCCAGAAGACAAGCTTGCATTGCATCTGCTGACACTAGCTTCGCATCACCAGCTCTGGTCTCCGAAAGAAGGTCGTTGTTTTCCAGAAGCCGCACTACAGCGAGGCGTTCGTTGCCAGCATTCTGCTGTCCATTCCCGAGGGCGTTGAGGGTATGAGCTACACTGTTATGCTGTAAAGAGAGCCATGGGCTCAATGCTAATGCTTCGTTTCCTTCTACCTGTATAGGCTCTACCCTTGTCATTGGTGGTGATGGCCGGTTCTGGAACCCCGAGGTCGTCCAGCTGATTGCCAAGATCGGTGCTGCCTACGGCGTCAAGAAGCTCATCATCGGCCAGAATGGAATCCTTTCCACTCCCGCCGCCAGCCATGTCATTCGCATCCGCAAGGCTACCGGAGGCATCCTGCTCACTGCCAGCCACAACCCCGGTGGTAAGTCCCTCATCTGATTTTACCAAGCTGAAGAGGAAGAGAGAGAAGACGCTGACGGTGCCGTGTTTAAACTAGGCCCCAAGAACGACTTTGGCATCAAGTACAACCTGGCCAACGGCGGTCCTGCTCCCGAATCCGTCACCAACAAAATCTTCGAGACCTCCAAGACCCTGACATCATACAAGCTCGCTTCGATCCCCGACGTTGACATTTCCACCGTTGGCTCCAAGACCTATGGCGCCCTGGAGGTCGAGATCATCGACAGCACTGCCGACTACGTCGCTATGCTCAAGGACATCTTTGACTTTGACACCATCAAGAAGTTCTTCTCCTCCCACCCCGACTTCAAGGTCCTCTTTGACGGTCTGCACGGCGTCACTGGACCCTACGGAACCGCCATCTTCGAGAAGGAGCTTGGCCTTACCGGCGCCACCCAGAACTGCGTGCCCAGCCCCGACTTCAACGGCGGACACCCCGACCCCAACCTCACCTACGCCCACTCCCTGGTGGAGGTTGTTGACAAGAACAACATTCCCTTTGGTGCTGCCTCTGACGGCGACGGCGACCGAAACATGATTTACGGCGCCAACGCCTTTGTTTCCCCTGGAGACTCTCTCGCCATCATTGCCCACCACGCCAAGCTCATCCCCTATTTCCAGAAGAACGGCGTCAACGGCCTTGCTCGATCCATGCCCACCAGCGGCGCCGTCGACCTGGTCGCCAAGGCACAGGGCCTCACCAGCTACGAGGTCCCCACGGGCTGGAAGTTCTTCTGTGCGCTCTTCGACGCCAAGAAGCTGTCCATCTGCGGTGAGGAGAGTTTCGGTACTGGTAGCGACCACATCCGTGAGAAGGACGGTCTGTGGGCCATCGTCGCCTGGTTGAACATTATTGCTGCCCTTGGCGTCCAGAACCCCGGCGTTACTCCTTCAATCAAGCAGATCCAGAAGGACTTCTGGACCCAGTACGGACGCACATTCTTCACTCGATACGATTACGAGGATGTCGACTCCGAGGGCGCCAACAAGGTTGTCGGCGAGCTGGAGGCCTTGGTTGCCAACCCCAGCTTTGTGGGCAGCAAGATTGGCGAGCGCACCGTCACCAAGGCTGGCAACTTTTCATACACTGACCTCGATGGCTCAGTCTCATCTAACCAGGGTCTCTACGCTGGCTTCTCTTCTGGTAGCCGCATTGTCGTCCGTCTCTCTGGTACTGGCTCCTCTGGCGCCACTATCCGCCTGTACATTGAGCAGCACACCAGCGACCCCTCCAAGTATGACCTTGATGCTCAGGATTTCCTCAAGGATGAAGTCAAGTTTGCGACAGAGCTGCTCAAGTTCAAGGAGCACATTGGCCGTGATGAGCCCGATGTCAAGACTTAAGCATCTTGGTGCATAAAAAAGAATACTCTGTTATATATTTATCTTTAATCGAAGCATAGTGTGTTTGAACGGGGCGGGAGATTTTAAGAAAACAAAAGATGTATGAATCATGCCCAGCAATAAGTTGTATTAAAAGCAAAAGAATTATCAAAAATGAAATTTTCACTTTTTTTTTTTTTTTGAAAAAAAGGAGCATAGCTAAAAACAATTGCTACATTCAAACAAAATACTAAAATCTGAAGTTTTATTTAAAAAAAAAAAAAGACAAAAAAGTAAAACATGAGACAGGATCATAGGCGTTAGAAATTAGCTGAGATGATCTTCCTATACAAACTTTTGACGAGAGTAGACTTTTCTCAGCGCCATGCTTCCAACAGCAAAGAAAAACAAAGAAAAGCATTGCCAGCCGGCTGTCGTTAGATTATGAGTCGTATCGTCGTTAAGTTAATCGCTAAATGTTAAGCGGGTATAGATGGAAGATGAGGAAGAAGAAAGTAAGAAAAGAAGAGCCAGTTGTCGTGGAACATTGTCTGCAGCAGCGCCATTTTTGAGGTCGGCAAGGTAGTTTTAGAAACTAGAATTGATAGAAGGGAAATGAGGATATGAAAACTGGGCGATTTCAAGCTCTTCCTGGAGTGGTTGGCCGAGACACAATCCTCGGTGTATACGGCCTAGGCGTGATGGGCCGGGATGTATTGGACTTTTGTTGAACGTAGAATAGATCGCTGAAGCTTTGAGCGGCTTGGAGGACGTCAGAACCAAGGACTCTGTACACATGTGGACAAATGGTAGGCTTACCTTCTTCGCTATAAAATTGAAGTTCGAATGACCCTCCCGTGCCCTTTCGTTGTGTTTGTTGCCTGTATTGCTGGCTGAAGACGTATAATTGAACGTCGGCCAGCCGGACTCTCTTTCGGCTGACTCGCTTGAGCCAGGTGGGAGATGAAGACTGATGCGTTACTGTAAATAGCAGAACTTTGTTTAGCTTTTCGGCTCTTTTTATCCCTGGCATATATGATGATACTAACCAAAGGCCGTCCAGACCGGGCACTGGCGCAGCTCGCCCTCGTAAACGGCGACGTGGATGCGGCGGCCTCCTGTGTGCCGGTCTTCATATATAATGAGTGAATGTTTGAAGCCATCGTCCAGAATAGTTCTGATATAAATGTTAGAAAGATTTTATAAGAGTATTATTGATTTAGGATAGGGCAACTTACGCTTGGAAGAGTTTGCGTTCGCCCTTGAGAGCGTATTCCTTGGTCGCCATCTGCACTGTCAAAGCGTTGCGAGACTTGAGAGCCAAGAATGTACAGTACATGAGAATCAGTTCTGTGGGTATGCCTGTTAATAACAGCATCTACAGATCATCGCCATTTTGCGGCGAGTTATCATGTGGATGAACAGTCTCAACGCCTTATTAAAATTAAACGTACCTTCCCAAGTTTGGAAGCGTAATGTTGCCCAGACCTTGGAGCAATTTTCGGAATGGCTCCATCTCGTGAATTGAATGGAATCATTTTCCCGCTGAATACATAGCTCATGAACCCCGCGGAGTGAGAACCATGGTCCGCCCATGTAAAATGTTCGAAGCAGGAAGTAAGGCGAGCCATCCCGTCCGTCAGAGTAGGCGATGAGGGAGATTTTATCATCGTCGACCGGCCTGAATTACAGTTAGCTACATTAATGTATATAATGAAATCGTGAGCATTGTAACATGTATTCGTAAATAACCTACCGTCGAAAGAGGACTTTTGAGTTGGTGGGAATAGTCAAGTGACCCCACGGTCGATGCGGTCCAAAGGATTCGGATCTGGCATTTGGTCAATCAGAGAATGATCTTATATCCACTGCTCTAGACTACAAATACTTACGGCAGCCCGCCCTTCAAAGGTGATCGAGAGGGCAAAGGTTGAGAAAAGACTTGTTCTGCCCAATGTACGGACTGTATCAAGACGTGTAAGCGATATGCACCCAGCAAGGATGAGACTGTCTTACGGTATCTTTTCCTTTGGGAGGTATGGTCCCATAGCGGACTAAAGGACCAGCTTGTATTGGAGGCGGAGCTATTCTTCTGTTAGCGCAAATGCTTATTGCTCCCATCATTGATATGATGATACGACGTACGGATTCCTCTTGCCTCTCGCAAATTCATGATTTGCAGGCGGAACGCTTCCATCACTTTGAGATCAAAATCGGGTGACCTTGAATTATAGGATTAGCATATTGAGAAAAATTCAATTGGAAGAAGGCTATTACCTGGATAAAAGGTTTCGGATGGCAGTCAGATAATGATTATACACAACGAATCGTTGAGGGAGCTGTAGCCCGCCGGCCTCATTGGTCATTTCGTGAAACATGGTCCGCCAGCGGTTTACTTTGGTCAGTTTCCGGTTCTCATAGTGCGTTACAATGTCCCGCAAAGACCGTGACAGGCATGGCAAGACAGTGTTGAGAGGATCCAGAACCAATGGCACGCGGTCTTGGTGGACTTGGGACAGGTCAGCCAGCTCTCGCAGAATCAAGCTAGTGGTCCTGATCTCGTCGATAAGCGACCGCAACTGCCGACGATTGGCCTCTGGCAGAGCTTGGAACAGGCCCTCGAGGCGCAGCCAGACGCTGTCTGATCGCTCTGCTTCCAAGCAGCATCCCTTTAGAAGATGGGCATCAACGGTAGGCCCCGCATCCTCAATTGGCAGGGTCACCTCCATGGTAGGATTGTATGAATTGAGCAAAGAAAAAAAGATGAATAATTGGAATGTAATGGAACTGAATTGAGAACCTGACGAGAATCGCAGTGGCCTATCCAAGCATGACCAGTAACAGATGGATTGATATCCGGGATGAGTCGGCGTGAATGAAGTATTACCCAGCTACTCGGCGCCTACTCTATCGGGCTCTCACAATAAGTTGGCCGGCTGCGTCGCTTCCCGGCACCGGTGGAAGTGGATTGGTTATCAACGGCAATTCTATACAATATACGATTCTCTGCAACTATCGGTCAATCGCGGAGCAAAAAGGGAGAAGGCCTATGTCCCTTGACACTGCAGCGAAGCCAGCAGACAAAGAGAAGCCAGACAAGATTCCGGAAGATTGGGTCGGGTTAATATTAGATCAAATCGAAATGTCGGAGTGGCAGGGTGGACCGGTAGTTAAAAGTCGGGGCGGGCGGCGGGGAAAATCAATGAGAGAGAGCATGCAACATCAGATCCGGGAGAGTGGAGGGGAATCTTGCTCCCGCGCTTGCTCTGTAGTTAGTAGCACAGAAAATTGGTGGCGGCCCAATGCATCAAAGGGCAGAAGAAGAAAAAAAAGGGCGAAAAAAGGGTGTTGAGTCGCAACACCAACAGCATCCAATTGCATTGGGCTGAGATTAAGAGACATGCAACACAGGGAGATGAACAAATCTGCCAATGCCATGTCTGGCATAAATCCGCTCACAGCCTGTTTTCTCCCTCTTTTTCGTGAGAAAAGAAGATCCCTCGAGATGTCCAGAGCACACGCAGACCATCGGATGACCAGCGGATGGATGCATCGCGAGCAGCCCACCAGCAGACGCAGAGCCCGTCACCCCATTTGCCGTCGCCTTGGAGCCACAGGAGCCTCGCAGCAGCACCGGCAGCTCACAGCCTGCCACGAAAGCAAGCGTGTCTGCGTGTGTCGACCCGACGCTGGTCTGCGGTGCATTGGGCCGGCACTTGCATGGCCCGAATGCAGCAAAGCATGTTCCGTTGGTAACGTACATGAGCATGAGGTCTGCCCAGCGCCAACAGCGAATCGCGGCCGATCTGGAATCTCCTCCCACTGGGGGTCCATTGGCTCGCTTGCGGTGGAGGCACACGGCGGTGGCCAAGCAGATAGCAGCCCGGCCTCTGATTGAGCGGTGGGCGAGCACGAATCGCTTTTGATCAAAGTGGATGGATGTGGCTGGACGACGGGGGTCGGGGAGGTTCTTTGCGAGATTCGGGGCCTCACCAGCCTCACGCGGGCTTCCCTTCGCAGAGCCGCCTTTGAGGCTGAGGAGACTGGAATGGTAGATTGTGGAGAGCCAGAGATGGGCGGGCCGGGCCTCCGTCGACCGGGCCTCGCCCCTTTTCCTCGAGCTACTGTTTTCTCGTCTCGCCCTTTTTTTTCTTAGCTGTCTGTCGCCGGTGGTTTGTGCTTGGATGGATTAGATCCATTTCCAGTGCGGAGGGCCCTTCCGGGTTCCGGCCTCGAGAGCTCCGCAAGTGTGATTGATCCGTGCCGAGATGCTCTGAGAAAACCTCTGGTAGGCAATTGAACCCACGCTTTGAAATGATGGGTAGCTTGGAATTGCAGTCTCGCTGCGTTGTAATCAAGGAGCAGCCAGATATTGGATACAATATTGTCTTTTCAAGATGCAGTCACATTTCCAAAATTAGGCAGCAGCAGTAGTATAATCTTGTCAATTCATGGCCCAATGGCTCCATTGTTATTACGTTGAATGAAGCTCACGCAAAAAGTATTCGATATCGCATTGTAGCTCTGCCGGCCACTATCCCGTTCACAATTACAAGTATGCGAGACCCTGTTTCCGTTGAATTTCCGGCACCTGAAAGCAAATAGTACGCAACCCATTCCGTGCATTCGTACAACACCGTCCTGCCCATAATACAAAGAAATCGACATCACCAGCATGGGCCTTTATGCTTGGCTTTATAGCAAGGCGCGCGGCCTCATTGCCATTATCCTCGGCCCAAGTGCTACGTGAATCATTTGCAGAAAGAATCATCATAAGCATGATTCAGCATTCTCACCCCGCGACCAGCACCAGTTTACGATGACTCGTCCTCCTGGTCAGCCTATCAAGAGACAATGTTAGCATAAGATCTCATAAGCAACTCAAGCAAGGGAACATTCAACATACGTTGTAAGCCTGCTTCTCATCCTCATAACGCTTCTTGTCGGCAGCAGCCTTGGCCTCATAGGGGGCACGCTGCTTGTCGTTCAGGGCCTTCCATCGCTCACCGAGCAGCTTGCCGACCTGACCGAATGAGATGCCGGGGTTCTCCTCACGGACGTTCTCACGCTGCTCGTTGGCGAAGAACATGTAAGCAGAGAGACCACGCTTGGGAGCGTTGGGGTCTGGTCTGAGTTAGCCATCAAATCTTGGAAACGTCTAATGGCTGAAGACATCACGTACCCTTCTTGGCGCGCTTCTTGGTGTCCTTGGCACCGCGCTTTCCAGATGCAGCCTTGGGCATTGTGACTGATGTGTTTTATTATTTCTAGAGATGCGTTAGTTGCGATTGCTTTGCGTGCAAAATGATTGATTGGAGCGGTGTTGGAAATTGAAAAAAATGAGAAGTGAAGTCGAGCGCTGTCATGGCATGTCAAGCAGCCGCTAAGCTGATCGCCAAAGCCAAAGGCGCAATGAGAATGAGTGAACGTGGGCCATGTAGAGGGGTAGCTTTGTGGTGTAGCTCAAGGTAGATGGAGCTCGGCATGAGGTAGCAAGCGCGCTGTGAAAACGCAATTGAGACGCCAAGTGTTGCTCAAGGGGGATTTGAAGCTCAAAAATGACAAAGTCAAAACTATCTTCGTACTTTGAACAAATTTTCGCGAAGACAAACGCGGCCGCGACGTTGAGATTTTTTTCACTCTCTTCGTTGCGAGTCGCTTGAGTCAGCGTGCGCTGCTGAGCTATTCAAGCAGCAGAAGCGAGAGAGCGTGCTAATGAGAGGAAGAGCAGAGATGCGCGACCAGAGATGCAGAGGCAGTCTCCTTGGGTGCAAAGCTGCGAGTGCAAAAATGAAGCTGTGAACAAGGCAAAAACAAGATGCAACGGCAAAATAAAGCCAATTGCGCGCAGGGCAAGATGCGTGATGCGGTGATTGCTGGTGACCTGGTGCTTGGCTGGGATGCACGGCGAAGGCGAGGTACTCACAAGATAGGCGCGTTGTGTTGCGACGAGGACGCGGGTGCGGTTTGTATGGGAGGATTTTTGTATGGGAGAATTTGTATGGGAGAGGGAGAAGGGGAGGCGAGCTTTGTATGGGGGGAGGGCCAAGCAGCCTTTTTACTATGGGCGGGTGATTGGGAGTGCGGGCTGCGGAGAGAACGCGCGCACGCGCCGAACGGCCTAAAAAGCTACCACCCACACAACTCTGCTCGCACTTGATTTTTTTTTCGCTGCGCTGCTTGCTGGCTGTACCCTCCGCCTAGAGGGGTGACGGTTGCTGGGCCTGGGTGAGGGGGGTGCTTGCTGCTGGGCTATGTACCTTCTCTTCCTTACCGTACCGCTAGTAGCCAATGTGCCCTCTCTGGGCGCTGGCGCTGGTGCTGGCGCTGGCCGAGGGAGCTGGGAAGCTGGGCAGGCCAGGTACTGCTACTGCTGGGCGGATGGGGCACGGAGTACACGCTGCTGGGTGCTGGCCGCGACGGAGCGCTGCTACAGGCGGCGCACACTGGGCAACGCACACTGGGCAGCACACACTGGGCATGGGTCGCTGTCCCGGCCGCAAGGTACTTGTACCTGCTCCCTTATTTGCCTGCTGCCGAGTACTTGTCCTCTGCGCGGCAGCTCTGACTCTCGCAGAGATCATGGCTGCCGCTTCTGCGCATCAAGCTTGCAAGGCTAGCAATATGATATCGACACTGATGGATCTCTGCTCTTTTGCAGTGTTTTATTACAGCTGTTCCGCGGTTAGAATGCGGTCGACTGTTACTGCTGCTGCCAACAATTTACCAAGCAGCGTTGAATGCTGCTCATCTGCTCTACAATTGCTGCCCTCGGTGCTACCTCTGGCTGTGTACAAGTATGTGCTCAGAGCAAGGAACTGCAGGATGCGGCTTGGCCAGCCAGCCGTTCCAAGGATATTTGCTGTAGCCATTTGTTGCAGGCTTCAGCATAGCAGTATATACAAGTAGACGAGTAGAGTAGCAAGTACCGCGGCAGCTAGAGTAGGCAATTCCTTGCTTGCTTGTTTCCTTGCAGCAAAGAGTCTGTCTGTTTCTCGCTGGCATCATGATGACTTACACAGGCGAGCCACCACCTGCAGACTTCGCTGCTGCCTCTTGCAAACAATTCCAAGTACCAACACCCTAGTCAAGCTTTAATTTGCGCAACAGGTACTGTACTTGACTGCGAAAAGGCGCATTTCATCCGTGACCACTCTCATAGATGCACCACCGCACGCAGCCGTAGCCACCGCGTCCATCTTCTCCCAGCTCAGCTACGGGCTGTCGTCATATGCAGAGCCAGGCGACTCGGCTGGTGGTGGTCACAGGCAAAGTGCTGCTCGCCCACTGATTGCGCAATACTGTACAGGTACTTGGCCTCCTTAGCCTTCCCCTCCCACAGACAGTACACGCCCTTTGTATCCCATCGTCCGCTTGCGACCTCGCACTGTATACTTGCAGCCGCCCATACCTCCCTCATCCTTGGAGTGGCTGTACTTGTACTCCCAGCGGTAGCGGTATTAGCATTGAGTGCTAGCTCCGTGTTGCCTCCCTGGAACTTTGGGCAGTAGCAAGTTCTTGGTATCGCGCCTCCCTCCTGCGCTTTTTTGCCTCTCAATGCTCTCTTTTCTCCTCTTCTCGCTCCATATTATTGATGCTACTGCTTTTCCCGTACTACTGGCACCCTCCTTATAATTCTGGCGGTGCCACACCTCAGTTGCCTGCACCATTACCCATGCCTTTTCGCCGGTTGCGCAGCGACAGGACGCAGAGGAAAGCCCCAATTCCGGCAGTAGTATGAGAAGAGGCATTCGTAGTAGACGAAACGGGCCTGGACGGTGCGGAGTACGGTATGCGAGCGCGAGGCTTCATTTGCGTGTACACGGCCTCCCTTGTTGATGCCAGCCAATACGAAGTACTACCACCACCACTGCGTTGTACTCGGTGGTCTGAATGTTCGGCTGAGAAGCAAATAGGATGGACTTGCGTGTTTCGCGTTGAATCCTTACACGTGCTTCCCAGCGCTTGCGAGCGCTCTGCAGAGCACATAACTTGTTTCTTACTGTGCTTTCCATGGCTGTCATTGAGAGCACCATTGGCTCTCCAACGTCTCAGACCGGCTGAAGACGGCCAGCAGGGGACGGTCTAGATCCAATTGGCATGTCTACAACTGAACTGCGGAAATTGAGATGGCCACGGCTTCCAGAAGTCTCATTGCTTCGTGACATTATGACAGGTAGGGACCCAGTAGTATGGCCCTTCTCAAAGCAGCCATGGGGAAATTGTTACGGGGAGATAGCCCTGCCTCCTGGGCAATCAGTCGCGCTGCTCGCTGCAACACACGCATTGGCGTGCCGGCGTGCCAGCGTGCCAGAAAGTTACGCCGACTGCTGCCACAGTCCAATATTCTCACACTTTAGCGCGGAGCTCCTCTTTGCCTTCCCCCCTCATACTGGTCTCACACCTAAACTGGGGCGCTGGTCTTTCTGCCACGGCCCTGCGCTTCTTCTCTCGGTTACTCGACGATCTCAGCGACGGGGGGATTTTCTGTACCCAGTGGGCACAGAGGTGTTGGCAGTTTCCAATAGACCAGGGACGCAGCACGCAGCATGGCCTGGCGGAAACGGCTGCTACCTTACATAGCAGTTGGATCGTACTACATGCGTATCGTCGCACTCTATGGTGCTTTGGCCTTCTCGAAGCATTATTGAAACGAGCCGGGGCGCTGGCTATCGCTAGCTGGAGTACTCAGGCTCCGTACCATTTCAACTTAACCACAGCTACTAGCCTCTTGCTGCTGATTGCTCCATCGGCCGTCCCGCGAATGCTACTGCTGTCCAGGACTACGCGGTATTACTTCTTGCCTGTATACCATAATGGGCATAGACTTTTTCCCATGCTGCTAGCAGCAGTAGCACTACTATTATTTGTCCAGACCAGGTTGGTATGCTGGGTATGAGTCCCAATAGAGGAACAGAGGCCCGTCGTGCTGCGCTACCTCGGCCACTTTGCAAGGGAGATGTCGGTGGTAATGAGGGCAACGACCGCTCCAGCAAACAATCCCAGGTACCAGCAGCCACACGCTTCGCTCTTCGCAACGTCACAGGCATGCAGGAGAAAATCCATACGAGAGACAACGGCGAAGAGCTCGCTAGCGGGCAGATATCGATGCTACGAATTGGCGTGGAGCAGCGGAGCACTCGGAAGCTGTGCCACCGCAAGCTAGAACTGCTCACAGAAGGGTGTACTTGTAGTGGTGCATGACGCATTGTACCGTCATACGACTTTTGCAGGTACTGGTACTTTGCCCTTGGTACCTTTTTTTTTTTTTTTGGGCTTCCCCTCTGTCAGACGAGGTACGCGCAAATGCCCACAAACACCACCACCAGCAGAGTTTACCGCTACTGCTTCTACTGTTCGGGGTGTGAAGGAGCAGGCTTAGGCGCGGCATTGATAACGGATACAGTGGTTTTACAAGCAGCGGCATCAGAGACTCGTATTGATGATCCTCAAAAGCCACGGGTCCTCGATGCATTAGGCAGCACCAAGTGTTGGGGGGCGTTTTGCGGTACGGTGCAAATTTGGCAGCAAAGTACCTCATTGTTTGCTGCAACGCTTCCCTCCGGCCCCTATTGATACTGCTCATCACGGATCAGTAGCATCCCGCAAGTTCGACTCATGATATCTCAACGCAGCGAGCTGTATTACCCATCTCATAAGCAGCAGATGTATACGATTATTGTATCCGTTTTTTAAGCTGATTTATCTTCATGTATTCACGCAGAATATGCCTCAGCTCGGTATGCGTCTCGCTCGACCTGCTGGTACAAGCACATGTACGGAGCAGTGGTATCACATACTGTACTGAGCTTGTCTCTGATGGCGCATTCCTCTAGCGGCTGCGCACATATCGCGCGGAGCACAGAGACGCGTACGGCGAAGACCAGCCCCTCCAAGGCCTGCAGCATTCCGGTGCGGAATTATTCGCAAGGTAGCATTTCCCAGCGAGTGCTTAGACGATGTGCGTATCGGGACCGAGACCAAAACAGCTGGCATAGAGGGCTAGATATGTGGACTGAGGCGGGCGAGCCTGGCGCAGGCATACAGCAAAGGGCAAAGGAGCAGCGCAGCTAATGAGACTGGTCTCAGCTGCTCCATGCGAAATGCTAAGCACCGGACGATAATGCGACCTCACCTGCTCCATCAGCGTAGGCACACTAATAAGGTACGCGACACCACACACACCCCGATCTTTTCCACTGGGAGCTCGGGTGTTTGTCACGCAGGCGCAGGCTTGACTCTCCGAGAAGTTGTACTGTGCAGTACATGCCTCGACCCTGTCGCACCTCCAGCCAAATGGGGAAGCCTCTGCCTTTTTCCCCTTCTCACACTCCCCGCGCACACGCCTCTGCGCAGGGAAAAAAAAAAGGGACTGCAAGCGGAGAGAAGGGAAAAGGCAAATAAGAGCTACAGGCATACTGTAATCAACAATGTGTACGTACTGCTACTGCTACTGCTACTGCTACTGCTACTGCTGTTATGGAGTACCTAGTGCAGTCACAACGCTCCACCCCTTTTCGCGAGGTCAACAATTCAAGGCGGCGAGTGAGTGATAGGCATCTCGTGGCTGGTCCAACAATCACGTTGGCGTGCCTTCAAAGCTTCATATCAGTACGGGATCAGACGACGAAGCCGGCGCGAGCTCCAAGTCAATTTCAGCTCTATCTCGAACAACGCCCAATGACAAGCTGCCAGGCGCCATCACGTGGCTCCCAGCAGCAAAATGGGTGGTGGTCATAGCTCCCTCGACAGCGCTTCTCGCAAGGTACCGCTCCGTGCTGGTTGAGAAAATCACTCCAGGGGCCTTTCGATTTTTTCGGGGTCCCCATTTAATGTGCCCCATACTTTGGAAAGGCTTGTTTTTTATTTTTTTTTTCTCTGGCCCTGGACTTGTCAGATGTTCCTGATCTTGCACCGCGAGTGTTGATTAGTCATGCGTATATAAGGTACATGGCGTGTTCTACTGACTTGCTTCCTTTAATATTCTGCGCCACGCGGCTAGAAGAGGCGCGTCTTGGTGAAGGCATTTCTGCCTTTCTCTGAGTGATAGCATGCAGTACTGACTTGTTATATAATGGCTGTGATGTTTGTAATTCCCTTATGCTTTCTGAATTAACAAGTCCTATTTTCGAGGATTGTTTTGTAGCAGACCTCCAAGAGCTGGTCTGATGCGCGCCCTGAGCCAGATCCTTACCGCGTCAACCTCTTATGGCTTGAGTCCAAAAGACTGCCTAGGATAAAGTAGTCATCATCGCAGAACTCTGGGTGACTGTTGATAGCTTTAGAGCGTGAGATGCCAAGGATAAGCTAGAAAGGCGTCTACAGATCATCTATTGATTGCTCATGGGGTATCTTCATAATCCAATCGCCATCCCATCTCAGTCCTCATCTTCAGGATCCAGCACAATGTTGCGCAAATCCTCATCCGTCGCCCAATCGACGCCGCTGCCAGCAACGACGCCGCTCGCCACACCCTTCATGACTTTCCACCGCTGCCTGCTCGTCTTGACTTCTCTCGTCAGCTTCTCAATCTCCTGCTGAACCCGCGGGTCGTCGACGCGGACGGCCTTTTTCTGCTTGGCCTGCTCTGCCAGCGCGAAGAGCTCGCTTGTGAGCTCCATGTTCTGGCGACATACGCGTATGCTCTGCACCTGGACTGCGGTCATGTTGTCGCGGAGCTTTGTCACGCTGTCTGAGTGCTGGGCTACGGATATGGACGTCTCGTCTCGTTCCTGCACGTATGGGAAGAGATCCCTGTAGTTGGGTCAGCAAAGGAGGGCCTTTTTTTCTTTTCTTTTCTTTTTTTCCTAAATTCTCAGCGTGGATGCTGGGTCCGTGATATGCAAGAGTAATACGTGCCGCTCTATTGGTGATGCCTGTGTGCCGTTGTGGACAGCCTTGAGGATCGGATTGGCCATCATCACCGACTCAATTGCATCGTTGCGTAGCCTATATCTTGCTCTTGCTGTGAGAAGCGCATCCTGTGCCTCTGTGATGTTACTCCCATCATCGTAGTTTCTACCTAGAGATGTCGAAACCGTAGTGTGAGTAAGTCATGCAGCATATTCCCATCGCCAGCGCGTTCTTATCGGATGGCCCTTACCGGCTTGCTGCGCGTTGATTATGGCGATTTCGAGCCTCAGCTCTTGGAGCTTGTCATACAGCTCCAGCACTCTCGTTTCGTCCTCGGAAAGGGGCAGACGGGATTCACCGCCGTCTACACCGGTCATGGGCTCGTCGACTTCACTCATATTGCAGCCTGCTCAGGATCCGCGGACAGCGCTGATTCGCTCAACTGAACGAGTCTTTCATCAACAGCAAAAACCCATGTCGTGGCTGCCGCTGCTTGCCTGTGGCGCACGCCGTATTTCAGAGATGAGGCGAGCCACAGGCCGTTGCTTATCTAACCGGTACGAAGCTCCCTGTAATGCAGGGCTGTCTCAGCGCTACCAAAAGTCACAAGGCACCCGTCACACTACCCAACGTAATGCCGGCCGTAGGGCCCCGATAAGGTTCAGCATCTTAACCATACAATGCTTTGACTTTTTGGCCTCACATCTGAAATCCCTCCATACCGGCGCATTGCAGTCGCTTGTCTCTCCTACGCCAGCTCGTTATTTGAATCTTTTAGATATCGCTCTGTATGATCACCAGCCGCCCAGCGCTGCCTTGTGCCTGACAGGAGATGTCTTGGGATGGCTACACAGGTGTTGATTGCCCATACGGGCCAGCGGCTGGAGGTCGATACAGCGCAGTTCTCTAGGTAATATTTGCTCCCATAGATGCTGTGTCTGGCGTGCGATTTTAATGATTGCTATAGTCTTGACGATCTGAAGACGTGGGTGGCCCGGAATAGCTCCCTCTCGCCACAGCATATCATTGCCTTGACACCCCAGGGCCGCAGCGTCAAGTTTGCGAGTCTTCACGCAGAGGTATGTGACGGCCGCTTGACACTTGTGCGAAAGATGGCAACTGATTTCTCCTCCCAGAAAGAGATATACATTTACGATATCCGTGTGACGCACCCGACCTCTCCTGGTAGTGCGTCATCGTTCATCTCTGAGGCGTTGCCCCTGCGACGTCAATCTATCCCCAACGCGCCGAACTCGATCGAGAATATCCAGGCAATCACATCATGGCAGGAACTTTGCAACGACCGCCGGAACTGGGCTGCGCGGATAATGGAGGACTGCGGCCAATTGAACGCTTACGCGCAGGCCCGATATGACGAGATAGACGTCATGATCAGATGCTTGGACGCCGCCGTCACCAATGTCGAGATTAGCGTCAAGCAGATCGAGCCAAAATATAATGAACTTAAGAAATGGGTTACGCCTGCTCTGGCAGAGTATGAGCAGCTTGTTTCCTCTTGGGAGCATTATCTTGACCTGGCCGGGAGCATCACTATATCGCAAGGCTTGGTCAGATTTATGACCCGCGGACAAGTGAACAAGACCGATTCTACGCTACAGGATTTGATCGAACTCGAAACTGTCAACAAGGCCGTCAAATTGGCCCCCACAGCTCAGCGAAGATTCACCCAGAAAGCCACCGAACTTGACAATGCGGCCACTCAGATGTATCAAGCGCTTGGGACTCTTTCTGAAGAGTTTGATCAACTGATGAATCGGTCTCTTTTGACTCATAATAATGATACCTCGCAACTCATGGAGGACATCGAGGTGGTGGCCAGACAGATCGATTCAGATTACCACACGGCGCTGAGCTATGGCAACTCACAACGAGATCTGGCTCAGGCTTCGAAAACTGCCTCGATCCACACCGAAAGACTCATGCCCACTCTTAAAAAGCGAGCAAAGGAGATGGATGAGATGGTTCAATATGCAACGCGATCGCGAAATAGCATTGCTGCGGATTCTGTTAGATTTATGCGAAGCATTACTGAAATCACTTCTCTGCACAGCAGCGTCAGGAATCAGATCAATATTCTAAACCAGTCCGAAGATGATATGACAACGTTTGACTACTTGCGACTCATTCAGCAACTGCCATACATGTATGCCTCATTCATGGTAGAGGCAATCCGACGACGGGAGTGGATTGACAAGGTAAAGGCCGATTCCTCGACTCTTGCCAACGAAATGGCGCTGTTCCAAGACGAAGAGTCGAAGCGGCGTAAAAAGTGGCAAAAGATGGTCGGAAGTACCTACGGACCCGGCCTGGATACCAATGTCATGGGGCTTGAAGTTAATCTACGGGGCGAGGATATCCCCTGGCCTACTGTTGGGAAGAACGAGCTGGAAGAATTTCTCCAGGTACTACAGGAGCGTAATGCGGACCCAGAGCTTGTTGAGGATGTCGCGAAACTCCTGCAAGAGCTCACCACCCCTACTAAGCAGCAAGCAAAGAGACTCAAAGCATTCAAAAACGGAAGCGTGCATGAGGCGGCTTTAGGAAGAAGTGGGCTTCTGATCCGTGGCGACGATGATCTTATTACTTCTCTGCAGGACGAAAAGACTAGGCTAGAAAACAAACTCAAGACGGCTGACAGCCGAGTGCGCCGCCTCGAAGATCTTCTCCATCGGCAGAGCCAAGCATCGCGTCCTGGGAACCTGTTCCCCCTACCAGGGCAGCAGAATGGCCATTCGCGGCATAATTCCATTTCGTCAATCAAGTCGGCCCGTATTGAAGACCGCCAACCAGTATCAGAAGGAACAGAACAGTTGACGCAGCGGATTGCGCAGCTGGAAAACGAGCTTCGTGCTGAAAAGAAGCGGTCAGCAGATATCCAAAAAGATCTCGACAGTCGCGTCACGGAACGAGATGATATGAAAGATAGGATTGAAGAAGTCAACTCGACGAAAAAAGATCTTCTTGAGAATATGGAAGCACTGAAGCGAGAATTTTTGGACGAAAGGATCTCGCTGGAGACCGAGATCAAAACGCTTAAAGCTCGCTTGGAGGATACGGAAGAAGAGATGGATCATTTTGGGGAATCTCGGGAGAATGAAAAGGCTGGTTTTGACGAGCGAATCCAGGGTCTTGAAGCCGAGGTTGAGCAACTTAACAAGGAACGGAAGGACGATGCACTCAAAACTCAGGGTCAAGTTGAATTCTTGCGCAAGGAGACTCAGATGCAACGGGATCAGCTCGACGCCTCTGAACGAAGACTACGCTCTGTCCGTGAAGAGGCCCGGGTCACTGCAAAGAAGCTCGAGGCTGCAGAAGAGAGCGCCGAGTCTCGACTCGAGTGGCTGAAGAAGCTATATGCTGAGCTATCATCAGACATCGCCATGCCAACTGACGAGGCTGACCTGGCCGAAGCTCTTTTATCCAGTGCCGCCGATCTTGTCGAAAAGCTACGAAACTCTGGAAGCAATGCCTCCATTTTACGATCTGAGCTTGAGAAGGCTACTACCTCAGTCAAGGAACTACGGACAGAACTGTTACAGATGGAGGAGAAAATCTCATCCCAGGAGATGTCCGCCATGCATGTTCGAGAAAATCTTGCCGAGGAAAAGGCAAAGGTAACTGCTTTAGAACGTGAGGTAACAGAGAGCAGAGACGAATTGAACCAACTCCGTGGTCAGCTGTCTGACGGCGAGACTGGATCTGAGATGCTGCGCAAAAGACTCGAAAAGGAGGAGAAGAAGGTTGCAGAGCTTTCAGAAGAAGTCGCGTGGCGACAGTCTCAAGCTGGCAGCCTCGAAGAAGAGTCCCGCCTCTTCAAGCAGAGATTTGAAGATGTCCAATCGAAGCTCTCTGGGCTTAATGCCAAGTACGAAGCGCGCGACGGACGAACCAAGGATCTAACTCAGCGGCTCTACTCTCAAAATGATCGTCTTACCAGATTACTTGAGCGTGTAGGATACTCCGTTAGCCGCGATGCTGGCCAAATGGTGATTACAAGGGTTTCTCGATCCGATAAGGCGCCCGCAAATCCAAACGATTCTTCGGATCCTGGATCTTCCATCCGTCGGTCACTCAGTTTGGGTGGTCGAGCTATGACTGATAGTGCTGATTTAGAGCTCCTTTACTGGGTGAACAGCACCGACCTATCGGTCGAAGACGAGAAATATCAAGCCTTCATAGAGAAGCTTGGCGCATTCGATGCTGACTTGTTTTCCGACACCATTTATCACAGAGTCAAAGAAGCAGAGCACAAGGCTCGGAAGTGGCAGCGAGAAGCGCGATCATATCGAGACCGGGCGCATAGCTTACAAAAGGACTCTCATAACAAGATTGCCTTTAGGAATTTCAAGGAGGGTGACTTGGCACTTTTCTTGCCAACACGGAACCAGCAAGCGGGAGCCTGGGCCGCCTTTAACGTGGGATTCCCGCACTATTTCCTCCGCGAGCAAGATGCTCATCGGCTACGACATCGGGAGTGGCTGGTTGCGCGAATCGGCAAGATCCAGGAGCGTGTTGTAGATCTTTCCAAGAGTCTGCAGGCGAACAACGAAACTGATTCAAATGACGAGGAGAACGACAACCCCTTCCAGCTGTCAGATGGCTTGCGATGGTATCTCATCGATGCTCAAGAAGACAAAGCAGGGGCACCCGCAACACCTGGGATGGGTAAATCAACCGTTGCCGCCACTAATGTTGAGGCCACGGCTAATATTCAATCCCATGCAGCCAAGGGGAAAGGAAGGAGCCGGGACAGCATAGCGAGCATCGAGGGAATCAACAAGACTCTCTCCAAGAGCTTGGAAAGCCGCCGAAGTAGCTCGGCGTCTAAGAAGGCCCTGCCATTCCACATCAGCGGCGGCACAGCTCTGTTGAAGAATAGCGCGCTGGCGAGCGAGACCAACTCCCTGCGCGCTGCTGCGCCTGACACGCCGACCGCCACAAGCCCGGTGCAAGGCAGCGTTATCAGCACCACCAACACTGATGCGGGACAGCGCGGCAGCGAGTCGTTGGTGCAGGATAAGTCGGGAAAGGCCTCCGAGGTACGAGCCGTAGATTCTCTACTTGGGCCCTGAGTCACTGATTCGGTTTCGTGGCAGCCACAGGCACAGCTTCCCAGGAGCGGCCGACGGAGGAGTTCAACTGTTGCAAGTCCTCTGAAGAGCTCGATTTTGTGGGACCAGCTATGGAGCATGGATTACAGCTATGAGAGCACGCCTAGGAGAAGATGATTGTGATTGTGATTGTGATGGTGATGATGATGATATGCATCATGGTCGTGGTCATTCATATCGTGGGAAAAGAGGGAATTTACATTATCTTTCTTACTAAATAATATCTTGGGTTGCATTAATTGGCCAAATTTGTTCGCAGGCGTTAGGTAGTATTGCAGCTGCAGATCTTTCATCGTGGAACTGCTTGGATTTTGGGACGTGGCTTATCTTTTCTTTAAATCACACTAGACAGCGTGCCGAACAAGAAGATACTGAGTTGATTGGCAATATATGCGGTAATGTCGCGATTGTATTTTGAGGTTATTAATTCCAATCACGTTCATTTTTCCAAGTTTTGTCTGTGAGATCTGTGGCAGTGCCTTGATCCCACGATGATGGATTTCAATGGTATTCCTTCTTTCCGAAGTAATATCCCCCTCTTGGATAATGGTGAATTTATTCGGAGCCGACTCGTATTCACCATCCCGACTGCGCAATTACGCCGCAGCGCGGGATGTAAGCGGCGCATCCTATCGGCTTCTTAAGATCCAAGGCTCGGCAACCCCGTGAAGCGGTGAAATGCCGTTTTTGTGCGAGTAATACCCGACGCGTTTACAGCCTCGTTTCGAGGAATCGACGGGAATACAGCTTCCTGTCTTCATATTTATTACATATGGAAATAATGTATTTTTATAAGAATCCTCGAAAAGACATTGGATGGATTGTCATGTGAGATTATAGCCTTCCTTGGCGCGGTTCCTGTTCCTGTTGATATATAACTTTGGGGGCTCTTCATGGCCAAGAGCTGATGGCGGAATTAAGAGCCAACAACTGGGAAGCGTTATTCCGTCTATGGTTCGACGTCATTTACTGGTAAACGGGATAAGTTGATTGGTATTCAGACATTGGCTGAGCTCCTGAATAGATAGGTGATAGGATTCCGGAGCCTTGTGTGCATTTTCCGTATCAAGAATGATGTACATTAGCGTGGGGTTTATTGCCTTGCCTTAGTAGTAGTATTATTAGTAAACTAGTGATATTAGTAGTGCGCTAGTAATATTCATTGAAAAAAAAAAAGAAGAATATGGTAAGATCTTTGAGTTATTCTCTATATCAGACATGCAGCTACTGCTTGCTTCTTGGCTTTTAGGTGTTTTGTAACTGGCGACATCAAAGCAGCGGCGCTTGAAGAAGATGAAAGACGACATTCACTACCTATGATACGTGTGCTAGAGAAATAATTTAATGCATAATGGCAATTAAAGTACTTGCTAATAAGGCGTCAGCTCTTATATAAAGAACTTACTCTTTATGGATAGATATCAGGATTGCAATATAATATTCACGAACTAAGCTACATGTGTCCCAGCAGCTAAATCAGCAACTGGTTCTTGAAAGCAGGCTAAATACTTTCTCATAGTACTGATCCATAAGTCTTGAGAGCGGCGGGCGTGTTGAATCCTGGGCCATTGGCTTGTTGCAATGATAGCGCTGGTTTTAATATTACGGTCAATGGGATGATAGCCAAGGATAGTAATACTAACTACAACAAATATGATAGCATAGCTGGCTGGCTTAGTATCTCGTTCAGTGTAACATAGGTATGCTTGTAGGCAATTGTGTTTCCAACTAAATCAGACGGTGTAATATCCTGGTGCTGACTTAGCATTGGTGTGCTCTTTTAGGCACTGCCGGAGACCGGAGAGCCTGATGTACTAATTAGCTGCCTTAGTAGCAAAACACAATGCATACATGTAGATAAATTCAATATCCCTTGGCAAAAGCTCCTTTTAGGCTCATATTTCCGCGCGCATGGCTCGAAAGAGTAATAGTTTTCAGTGCAACCTCGGGTGCTCTTATACATTCTGCCACTCTGATTGCCTGCATCTCCGGCCTGGAATCAAGCTTTCCGTTCAGCCACCATTTTGTGACCAACGAGAGGGCGCCTCAGCTCCGCACGCTCGCCCTCGACCAACTTTAGGTGCACAAAACGGTCACGAGCGACGAGCTATAGGCCATTGAGATTTCTATTTCATGGGACCATCTTCCCAGAATTCTCCCTGAAAATGGTACTCTCACACTGCATCCAATGGAGCCGCTTCCGCCTCTTCTCTGCTGCTCCAAGTCAGCACACATGGAATCGACTTACACGCTGAGGTCAACCTACATGATGTCATCGCCTGCTCTGCCGCCAGAGCTGCTTCTCCTCATTGTCGACGCGGTTGTGCCGCCAAACCCGCATCTGCTCTTCCCCGCATCAAACTCCACGACGCGGACGCTTTTGGCGTTGACAAAGGTATCGCGGGCGACACATGCGCAGGCGACGCGGCTGCTGCGGAAGCGGTGCATGTTTGTTGATTCGAGCCGTCGGCTGGCAGATATCCTGCTGTGCATGCCGCGCTTGGTGCCGACTCTGCCTCCAGTCCTGTCGCTGCGGCACATCTCGGAGCTGTATATAGCTCCGTTTAGAGATACTCTGGACGACTTACCCACGGCCCAATGGGTGCGGGAGCTGTTCTGCGAGGTGTCGGGGACGCTGCGGCGGCTGGTGGTGCAGATGCCGTTTGCGAGCTTGCATCCAATGGATGATCACTTGAGCGTGCGGCAGACGCTGAGGGATGGGTTTGAGAAGCTGCACAAGCTGGAGGAGTTTACATGCCTGGAGGAATATCCCATGTCGAGTTTATCGACTTTTGAAACAAATGTCTGGCGGCGGTGGCCGGAGCTCAAGCGAATGGTGTTATTCAGGGCCCCTCTTGATGATCCCCGGCTTTGGTGCGATATTGCTGCGCTACCGAAATTGGAGAATGTGGTGTTTGCACGACCATTTCGCTTGGATTCAGTGAATGTCAAGGATGAATTCTTCCAGAGGCTTCCAGCTGATGACGCGAGGCCGAGGAGGGACATCAAAGTTGTGCTCATGGATTTGGCATATGAACTCGGCACGGTGAGAACCGAAAGATGGCGGGAAATTGACCCGGAAGAAAGCATGACGGTAGAGGCATTTGAGGTACCATTGTCGTTTTATATGGATGATTCACCGCTTGAAGTAGTGTCGCAGTGGGCGAGAAGGTCAGCCCTGGATGGGAGTATATGGCACTTGGATGGGGAGAGAGTTGACGCGGAAGAGGCGATAATAGAAGACAAGTAGATACATGTACAGCGTGATATCTGAGGATAAAGGAAAGTGAACCGGCGAAGATTGTTAATTAAATATCCCGTACATATATTTCCTAATTATATCCGTTTGAAGACTCTCAACGCTATATTCGAAAGACCCCGCCCGTGCTTGAAGAGACTTTTTTGAGAGATGAACGCTCATTCTTGTCCGGGTGTTGCATTCTCTGCTGATAGCACCGTAATACGTCTAGCCACAGATCGCCGCTCATTCAAGATGGCGAGCATGACCTCAGTGGTTGGCAAATGGCTGTCGGGATCCATTACGTTTCCAGCGTTTAGCAACCGGTCATCTTTAGGCTTCATGAGGATTTCCCAAACTTCTTTCGTGTACCCAGCGTCCAATGCCGCTGCTGCTGCCGCGCGTTTAGGAATGGATTGCTGGCAGCCGGGATGATGGAGCAGAAGATCAATCATCTTGTCCCCATGATCTAGATTTTTGGCTGCTGCCACCAGAATCTCTTCCGTGATCTTGTATTCATGGCCCACAAGGCCAAGTACTGTCTCAAGCGTCTTTGTTCCGTGTATATTTTCAGCTGCGGCGACGAGATGTTCTGTTCTCAAGCTGTCCTTTGATAGGCCGAGTTGGAAGAACGCCGCCGCGTCTCCAGTATGGTCGCTTTGCAGTTTTGCCAACAGCAATCGACTACGTACGGCAGAGGGCGAATACACATATCTTTGTTCAGTTGCCCACCGCTTCTCTTGCATACGATAGGGCGAGATCAGATTCCAGGTCTGAGTTTGTGAGAATTTAGTTATATCATCTAGATTTTCTCTGGTAATTTTCGCAAACATTTTGCAGTAAATGCGATGGCCCAGCTTTCCTAGGTCAAATATAAATTCATGAACCGTCATTGGCAAATGGAGTGCAGCCAGGTCCTCGTTTTGAACAGGATACATGAATAAAATAGTGTCACGAACTAACTGCTCTTCAAATTTGGTGTAATCCGGGTACAGGTCGGGCGCATCCTTGGCATCGGAGGACATGCCTCTCAACGCATAGATGAGGTCACGAGGCTCGGTTGCCTGGCTATCAACGAATCTCGATAGCAAGGTATAAAGATCTTGGTTTTTGTTCCACCAAGATGAACTCCTCCACGGCCCCGGCATAACATCGAGAACCGCTTGGCAGTGATCGTCCGGTGTGATGCCCAGGATCTTTTGAACAACCAGTAGAAGCCATGGTTTAGCTGACTTTGAGCCGCACAGCACCAGACCAGTGCGCGCGTTGGCCGCCTCCTGCAAGATCCAAACTCTTTTGAACCAAGACCGCCCGAGAAGGTCCTGGTAGCCCCGCCGAAGAGTAGCAGTTGAAGAGGGCGATGGATTCTTCAACACAGCCTGGACAGCGCTCGTCCAAGCGACCTTCCACCGTTCATCATCTGAACTCCATTTCCTGCAGGAATAGTTGAGACTGAACTTCCCCATCTTGTTGAGAGTATCCATGAGTGCATCAGTCGCCAAATTACTCTCCCCCAGGTAAAATAGTACGCGGTCTGCTCGTTTATAAATCTCGCTCATTTGTTGCACTTGGTGACCCCTTTCTCTGTCATTTTCTTGATTGATACAGATTGCATCCATCCAAAGTATTCGATCTTGCACTTTATCACGAAGTTGCCGTAGTGCTTGATGTAGATTTTTCGTAACTGTAAGGACCTTCCCATTGACGATTATGTCTTGGAGCGCTTCTGGCGCGCCCCAAGTGTATGATAAAGCCTCATATGTTATGATCTCGTCCTCTTGGTTTAGAAAAGCTTGAAAAAGCTCGCATATTATTGGGTCAAAGTCAGATCCAGGAAGAAGGCGAACCAGTCGGAATGCGGGCCTGCCAAGGTCAAGCGGCTCATACTGGTATACATCCATTTGGAATGAGTAGGGTCGTAGTAGCCAGCTATGATGAAGGGTATTTTGAAGCGACTTGTTTCACAACGTTTCCTATTTCGTAAGGTTCAAACCGTCAAATATAGGGATCGAATATGATGATGCAAGATAGGCAGCAAAGAGGGGGAACTACGCTTCCTGGCAGGGCTGTCAACCAGCGGACTGGCGTGTTATAGTACGATGCACACAGCCATGCTAGAATCTAAAAGCGGAATAGATCGATCTCTAAATCAGCCTTAAAGAATGCCACGCTACTAAAGGCACAATCGAAGGCGCATCATGAATATAGCGTGCTTACAGCGTGCCCAGAGATGCATTTACTTTTATATCCAGTAGAATGTTCCTTACCTTAGCTTGCAGCGTTCGAACAATTGCTCTCTGAGACAGCCACTCGGATATAGCACCTCTCACGTCTGCAGCGCTGACGATAACAAGATAGCGACCAAGGTTCAATAGATTTTTTAATTAAAATATTCTTATTTATCGTGTTGTTATTAACTGTAAAGCTATAGAAATAAGACAATAAAGGTTTCTCCTTCGCCAATGCCATCAATGCCCGATGCACTGTCACTTCTGCTACCCTGGTAGTAGAGAAAGGTATATGTGTTTAAAACAAGCTCAATTCCAAACGATCCATGCAAGAAAAAGGAAAGAAAAGGTGAAAAGGCTCAGTGTGTTTAAAGTGTATAAGGATAGGAAAATTCAACCCAAGAAATTTGAGAGAAAACGTTCTTAGAACACCGCGATACGGCGAGGTTCGTGCTTAGCCGCCTTGGGGACCACTACGTGAAGAATGCCGTCTTTGAAGTTGGCTGTCACGCCCTCCTGGTTGACCCGAGTAGGGAAATTGAAGGTGCGAGAAAATTCGCCAACGCTGCGCTCAGTGAGCCAGTATTTGGCTGTGTCGGTGGGTTTTTGCTTGGTTGGCGCAGCCTTGACAACCTCATTTTCGGAGGCAGCAGTGGTGGCAGTCGTTCCGTCTTCTGGCTCGTCTTCGACGGTGGCTTGATGAGGTGACTTGGGGCGTTCTTGTTCCGCTGAGTCGGTAACTGCGCCACTCCCTGGGGCACCCTCTATAGCGTTGGCGGGGGAAGTGCCGGTAGTGTAAGTGCGCTCAACCTTGCCTCTAATGAGCAGGGATTGAGGATCGGTGAACTCGATGTGCACATCTTGCTTATTCAAGCCAGGCAATTCGCCGTGGAGCTCATAAGCCTCGCCTGTTTCGCGGACGTCAAATTTGGGCTGCCAGTGTGCGGCTGTGCGATGAGTGGCGTGTTGTGCGCCATTGTTTTGGCGTGAGTAGCTGTCATAGTCGTCAAGGAGGCGGAAGAGAGGGGTGAAGGAGCTCTCAGGAGTGTAAAAGTTGCGCTGGAAGAAGACCATTTTGAATGATTTGGTGGTTTAGTTTGTAATTGAAAAGGTAGGAATTGATGACGGCGTATTGAAGTATTGCTTTTGCTTGTGATTGTTTGTGTGTGTGTGTTGTGAAGATGGTGATGGTAGAGTCCAAGAGGATTCAACAGCTTCTTTATACATGAATGTTCGCAATGTCGACTACTTAGGTCGTATGCTTCGCCATTGTTTAAAGATGTAACGAGAATCAGCTCGTGAGTTCCAGAATTGGCGATAGATCGGATCGCTGCTAGGAGAAATGGCTAGAATATTCGAGCATTTTCCATTGCCTATTTCGGAAGGCTGGCTGTACTAGGGTTCGGGAGCTAACAGAAGCTAGCAAGCAAGCGTCATTCTGTTCAACGCGAGAATTGCTCGTACGGTTTTTTTTTTCTCTTGTTCAAAATAGTACCTAGGTAATAATAGCCTTATGGCGCAATTATGGCGTCGTAAAATTGGATAATCGTGGTAGTCAAAGTGGTAAATACAGCGACGAAATGTAGCTAGATGTCGCGCGGCCATTAGGACTACACCATCCCCACCACCATGTCTCCGCCGTGCCTGGACTGTCTAGTACCGTTACTTCTGAAAATTTTATCATGAGCCTATGAACTGTGAAAAAGTATTCAAAAACGAGTCTGAAAGGCCATGAAGTTACAATCGTCTTTTCCTAAAACATGGCCTACCAACTCAACATTGAATGAGCCGTTACAGTAGCACATGGTGCCATCATGGCTTAGACTATCGAGGATCATTTAAAAGAAAGATGAACGCAAGCTTTTCTTCAAGTAATATCTCATTTGCTCATTTATCCTCAAAACTATCCGTTAAGCCAGTGTGCCCATAAAGAATAAAAGAAAAAAGAAAAAAGAAAAGCAGAGTTGAAGGAAAGGGAGGCAGGAGAAGAGAAGGAGGAAAAAAAGAAAGAAAGAAAGAAAGAAGGAAAAAAAAAAAAAAGAAACCCTGTCTTTCCTCCCCACCCACGGAATTCCGGCTCCTCCAACATCAATGCTATGCAGAACACGCTGAAGCATAAAATGCTATCCAAACTTAGCTGTGAAAAATGAAAGCGCAATATGCCAAGTCAATTCGCTCATGATGTGGCTAAACCGCTAATGCAACCGTATGCAAGCCCTGGTGGAATGATCTTTGTTCTATAAAGTTTTGAGCTTTGGTAGTATTAAAATGAGCTTCCGCTGTGCTCGCGGTGATGAAAATCCGCATTGTAGGACGATTTTTCCAGTTTAAGGCGTATCCACAGCGTCGCTCATATTCTCAGCGTCGCTCAAATATTCAGCGTCGCTCAAATCCTCAGCGCCGCTCGCATCTCTCGCAATAATTGTTTGCTCAGCACAAGGTGCATGAATGTGGACCCCGGTTTCAATAAGATTGGGGTCTACGCAAGATGCAGAGTCATTTCGGTTGACAAGTACTGAAGCTGCAATTTCAGAAACTTGGTCGTCCGTAATGTCTGTGATAAAATCCAGAAAAGAGTCGCCAAGAGCTCCGCTCGACTGACTCTCTAAATGACGTGTTGCTCGTGAAACGACATTTATGATTTGCTCCAGTTTGTCGCGAACGGTTGAAGACGTCGAAGAGCAAATGTGTTCAATCTCTGCAAGCCAAGTTCCCAGTTCTTCGGTGCTGTAAGATGGCTCATCTTTATCTGTCACGATGGTTTGTTAGTTAGCTAGCAAATGAGCTAGTGCCAAAAAAAAAAAATTCATTCATACAGGGACTGGGAATGCGAGCATCTTCCGGAAATAGAATGCGGTACATGTTGTTCCACTTTTCGAATTCTGTAGTCCCCCGTCTCATTGGTATTTTCAGCCGAAAGATCTGGTCGGCCGTTAAATATAGAATTGGCATTGCTTCGCACTGAAATTGACCATAATGCTGCTGGAGAGCCTGGGCATCTTCAAGATCTTCGAAACATCTTTCGCAATGATTCGCTGGAAGTATGTGCTTGCGATAGACATGCTCTCTAAAAAAAAAAACAATAAATCATCAGTTCATGTTATTTTGACTCTGATATCTCCAGTAGCAGACATGCACCGACCTCGCCCTATGAAACTCCTTCCATGAGCCATGCGCACAAAGTCTCCATCTGGTAGACCCAAAGATCGTTTGGTACTTCTGGAAGTACGGGCAAGCAAAAAACTTTATGTCTTCTTCTGGCTTGTTCACTGTCGTTTGAGGCGTTGGGGATGGGTGTTGCTGCATTGTAGAGCTGCGGTGTCGAGATGGTGAAAGCGGGGCTCTGACAACGCTGTGCGACAAAGCAAGCAAAACATTTATACTTCAGTTAATGAACAGTTTCTAAGAGCATGAGAGTTAAAAAGCGGGAGAAATGAGAGAAATCTTTCACAGTCTTTCCATCCTTTATAGCTAGATTAATTGATACATGTATGCTTGTATGCTGCGCAGCTACGCAGGCGCAGCTGCCCACACATGCCCTCTATGTACCATATAACCTCACCAAATTCGCCTGTGGGTCTCCTTGATTTTCCCGCCTACTTGGATACATACAGTTAGCTGATTACTTACATTGGAAAATAGTGGGCCGGAACCGAGACATATCCATAGGCGAATTTTGCGAGGCAGTCCGATAGTTGCGCAATACAGCCTTACTATGAGCGGGTCTTGTGCAGCTGCGCAGCTGCTCAACTTCGCAACTACGCAGTGCTATCGTTTTCGCTGCTGTCATATCCTTTTTGCTGGTATCCCCCGTTTCGAGTCACGCCTTTGCCCTTTGCCTTGCTTGTATTGGCCGAGGTTCTATTCTTCATAAGAATGACTCTCTTGACCATGAGAGTCAGAGCCCGTAATTTTTCTTCGGTTTGTAGCCCAGTCTATCAACCATGACTTAGTAAATCGTGCAAACTCTTCAACCAAGACTGAGCCAGAGGCTTGTTTAGCCATAGTGTTATATGAAATAGTTTCTTCATCATCCTCCCCAGTGAAGATCGAAGTCGAGTTGGTGTCGCTGTTGGATAAATTTTCGAGTGAGGATATCTTTGCTGAATGCAGAGATGAAGAGCTAGATGAATAATCTGAAATCGTTGAATCTTCTTGTTCTCTTTGTTCCGTGCGTGTATAATTGTCGACAGAATTCGCCGTATCCGGAGCGAAGTGGTCAGCCAGTAGCTGTCTTCTGTCTCCATAATCATGTATCCGCTGATCATAATTCATTCTCAAATTTGCTATGAGGTCGTCCTGGCTGATTCTTGGATCGTATGCGATGATTGTTGGAGATGTAGGCGAGAAAATTTGACGATTTTCTAGCTGGTTGATGCTCTTAGGATCCCCAACAAGGGCGAAATATTGCAATAACTCGTGAAGAGCTCCACGCAGTACAAATCGCGTTATGTTCTCAGCTTCGCAAGTGACATCAGAATTCGAATTATTCGGCGTGCCTGTAATTGCGTTGGATATGATTTTGAGATCACAGAGAGTCGTAAAGTACTCTGAGTGTATGCCGACATGGTGCAAACATAGCTCTAACGCATCACTTCCAAAAATTTTTGTAGAGCGTGATGAGTCCAAAAATAACATATAATTTGCCTTTTGATTTTTCTGATTTATGAATAGCGTCTCCGATAGCTTGACGGGATGTAGATCATCAATGAGCAAGACAGAATGTCCACAGCCAATGTGTAGTTGATATTCCGGCTCAACATGGCCAATAATAACATGGTATACCCAGCATATGATATTAAGGCCAGTATCTGAGCAATCCGTGCTGAATTGAGAGGAAAGAAGAGAAGAATTAGCCCCCATAAGAGACCTGATAAGCTGCAAGTTTTCTACTTGTGCTATAAAACAGTAAACCGATGTGCATTGTTTATCTGTTAGTAAGTTTTCTTCTGCTTGAACCAGCCGAGCATAGGTTCCGGCATCTTCCTGGGGCGTCTGAGCCAGATATCGCTGCATTTGAGATTCGCGACGTTGATTGGCTTTATTCAGGTTCATAAAACAAGTTAGCTCAAGGCAAAAGAGGGCAAAGCATATTAGCGAGAAGGATACTGCATACTTTATACCTGCTGTAAATATGGGTTTTTCTAAAATTGTTGCGCAACTGCGCATGACGAGATGAGGCTACATCTGTACTACGAAAGAATACATGTACCGACGAGATCGTGAATGACATTTGATTACGATCCACCTTTTTCTGCACACCCCCCTGAGCTCTTGAGTGGGTCATACGCCTTCTTAGCCCTGCGCAATTGCGTAGTTGCGCGAGAAGGCGTCCGGCGTGGAACCGCGTCAACGTAAAATGGGGAGACAAGACATTCCACTCTAAGTTTTCTAAATTTCTTTGCGCGATCTGTCCATGGTGACTCAAAGCGCTACTCTGAGTCCAGTTGCCTGCGAGAATTGCGCCGTTAGTTGCTAAGTAAAGTAGTTGGTGCCCAGCTGCCACAGCCAAAGCTCGAAAAAGAGCCAAAGATAATAGCTTTTACCATAAAGCGGGAGATTCAACTCGGCAAATTTTGCCTAAACGATATTCCAAGGGTCTCGTATGGAGATTTTATTTCTAGCAGCAATGTTGGAATAGTGCGATACTGTACCTGTAGTAGTGGTACAAAAGCCCGAAAGGAGAGCCAGTTTTGTTTGAAATGATGGGCATAGGTACGCATGCGCGTGTGCATATTGATATCTTTAATATCCCCCTAGATATTTTCTCTCAATGTCTCCATTTCTAGGAGCTCGTTAAAGAAGAGGTGGCCTGAACGCTATAGATGGACAAGGTCTCGCCTGCACGTCCAGTGCTGTTACAGCCGCTTACCGCTATCATGAAGCGGAGTGAGCGCTGCTGCATTCTTATGATTGCAGTATATCAGTATCATCTAATATTGCGACTTGGGTCATTTTATTCAATATTTAAGGTTGGAAACCTATAACGATGTGATCGCCTTATTTTAAAAAAGAGCCTATTACGTCTTGACGTAGGAGATGTAGCGGCCACCCCCGCTAACACACTCGATTTACACCTGATCCAGCAAAAGAAATGGGAAGAAAAGAAAAGAAGATCGCTTGGAAATTTGGCAAGTTGCAAAAAGGAAAAGAAAAAAAAAAGCGAATTTATCGAAAAAACAAACGAGAAAGATGAAGGCAAGGAGCCAAGAGAGACAATGAATAAGTCTTGGGTGTGTAAGAAAATAAAGAGCTCGCCGAGACAAGAGCATCCAAACATATGCTGGAGTAAAACTGCTCTCTATAACAATTCAGAATAACAAATTTCACCAGTACTGAACGGCCTCAGTTTATCATACACGCCAGTACCTATGGCAATATGATGTTACTGAGCTATGAAACTCTGTTCAGGCTCTTCCCACATAACTCGGGATCTCTTCAACGTTGAATAATGACTCTATCTTAGTCATTTCTTCTACAGGGGTACGACTCAGACAGTGTGCCTTTTTCCCTTGTTTTTGTTCTTGAGAAAATAAATGCTCCCGAGAGCTCCGAGGAGGCATTTTTTTGATCTAAGAAAAAGAGTCGACTCCCTTGCGCGCCGCCTTGAGTGGAAGGGTGATAGTGTTGCAAGGAGGAAATGTACCATTCATCTTCTCTTGCACCAGATCAATGATCTTGCTACCATTCACTTCCATTTGGTCGAGTTGGTGTATGATCTCCATGATTTCGTCGTAATTTGGCGCCTTGAATAGAGGATCAGATTTCGGGCTACCTTGAGTGGTTTCATCATACTGGTCTTTGTATATCCGACGTTGCTCTTCAAATTGCCGCTGGTTACCATCGCTACCTTCTTTCTTTGCGTTGTCGATGAGGTAGTCTAGGTAAGAGATTGTCGCGGCATTGTATCTCACCATTGCACTGTTACTAAGATAGGCCTCAACATTTGCCAACGAGTAGCCGATAAACTCCTGACATTCCCCAAGTCGTTCCCATTTTTGCGAGATAGATTGCATAGCTGCTTCAGCTTTTGCATGCTTCGATTTATTGCTGTTATAAATTTCCAAGATGGCTGGGTCGTCAACCTCTACTTCTTCAACTGTAAGGGTATAGGAGATGTGCTGATGCTTGTCCCATTCGTGGCCACATACAATGCACGGCTTGGAAGAGTAGTCAAAGACCTCACAAGTAGAAATTTCTGGAGCTCCGACCAGCTCATTAGTCGTCTTGATGTAACAATAATCATGGCATATCTGCTTGTATACGACGTGTTCTTTGCCGTCTGCGTCTCGGCTTACAGTTCTGCATTCACCGTCGGTGCAGACGGTGCGCGGGCTTGGAAGCATCTTCTTGACAGGCCTTTGGACTGTCATCTTTAGCTTGTCTTCGAGTGCGCTATTTGACATCTCAAGGTCCTTGATGTGGCTTTTGAGCTTTTCAATTTCCTCTTGGTCTTCATGAGCGATTTTGTTGATTAGATTCATAGAGATTTCAAGTTGCTTTATATATAGCCTTGTATCACTCAAGCTCAGCGTCTTTCGCACTTCGTGCGGCGTCATCCGTATTGTCTTGTTGATGAGGCGTCGCGCCTCCTCTGCAGATTTCCGGAAACTCACGTCGAAATTGATTTTGTCTCCCATTTTCCTGTTTATTGTCTTGTATGCTGCCAGGTACCGAAACCCTTCCGAGTCGAAAAAGAAAGTGTTGTCGTAATCAACAGCGACATCAGCCTTCTTAGCTCTCAAGAATTCTTGAAGAAGAATTCCGGCATCTCCAAGAGAATAATTTGTGCTCCGGGAATTTGTGAACCCAAACACAATGTTCTGACTCGACTCTATGTGAAGATGAGAAAGCAATTCTGTCATGCCAAATTTGAACACTTGTCCAAAACGAGAGATGTCGGGTTTAATGAGGAACAGGATTGTACTTATTTTTTCAACTGATTTGAGCACTTGTAAAATGTCGTTCACATTCTCTTTGTCCTGCTGGAGGCCCCGAGTATCCCCAATACCAGGAGTGTCGATTAAGCGAAGAGTTAAGCCGTTCATGTGAAGAACGTAAGTCACGCAGCTTCGGGTAGCTGTCTCTCCACCTAATGGATATCTCTGAGTTTTAGTCTCTTCGCCTACCAAGACCGTAAAAGTTTCCCATTTGCTGTTAATTGTTTCAGTGTATGTGAAAGCGGAGGGAATGGCCCAGTGCAAGTCCGGAGTCTCCAATGCTTCATCCAGAGTCTCAAACAGCATGTAGTTCATGAATGCGTTGATAAACGTGGACTTTCCAACTCCCGTCTCTCCCAAGAGCAGTAAATTATACTGCTCAAACTCTTGGTACTCGCAAGCCTCTAAAAGCATTTCAGAGTCTTCGTATGCGAGATAGCCTGCCCCATGAGCAGGATCCAAGCACTTGAATACCGCATTAGCAGGACTGTATCTGCCACAGTTGCAATACATATGATCGTCATCTTCTAACAAGAAAACGGTGCTCTTGCAAGTTCGACAGAAACAGTCGCCTTTTGTGGCGGCCACACAGGGACAGCGAATTTTGACGCTTCTTCGTACTGAGTCCGGCGACGTGGCAGGTATTTGTTCCATATCTGTTGGTGTAGCAGCACGAATGAAACATTTACCGGCGAAGCTTCGCTGTTCTGCCACAAAGTCATTCGTCACGACTTCACCCTTCTCTCGGAGCTCTATGCGCGGGGCTCTCAGCTCTTGACCGCCGTCGAAATCGCAGTCGACAACATAGACCAGCTGTCCAGAGTTCTGAGAACGAACGAGCTCCATGAACTTAACGTATTGAGCTTTCCAGCTTGGAGCAACCAGAGCGGCATTATTGTAGAAGAGAGTATAGCTGTCGCTCTCATGCTCAGAATAAGCTGTTTCAGTATCAGCAGGATGCATATATTTGATTCCTAGTGCCGTGATCTCTCTTTCGAAAGCCACTTTGGCTGCATATTGTGAAACTAAAGAGTCGAATTCCTCGATATCGGTTTCCCAATGTGGGTTATTGAGCTTATACGTTCCGTTGAAGCCGAACTCTCGCGCACGAAGAAGATCTTGATGAAGCTCAGTTTTTAGTCTACCCTCAAGGTCATCAAGTCGGATAATATTCATGTTCGTAATCTCAGTGTGCTGCTTCGGAATTGACAGCGCATGCTGTGACAATTCCTTCAAATAGCTATTGAGATTGACTTTTGCCGCATGAAGCTTCTCAATGAGAAATAGCACACGCTTTTGGTACTCTTGGTCGATTGGTTGAATAAGTTGTACCTCTCCCTCAAGCTCTTTATTTATGACCCGAGCAAATTCTTTAATCGGAATCAAATCGTACATTAGTTGAATACCGTTTCCTGTCCTGGTCTCTTTTATAGCATCAGGAATTTTTCCAATAAATTCACAAACGCCATCAAAATCGGAGATTCGAGCTGACAGTTTTTGTGGATCAATATCAGCGTTCACTCTAAAAGTCAAACTTTTCGAGATTTCTTTGAAAGTAGTGTAAGTTGGGGCAACTTCTCCGGTTAGAAGCAGGCCTAAGTATTCGACGACACGTTCCAGTGAGCCCAAATGTGCTTCTCTCTCTTTAGCATCGGCGATGGAACCAACTGGAGAGGCGAAAGCCGTCATGGCGGTTCTTGTACCCCACCAGATTCCCGTGACGATATGGGTGGCCTCTCCTGCTTGTAGAGCATCTTCTTCCACGATTTCCTGCAGCTCTTCAGTGCTAATGTCAAGTGTGTCGTGCATAGTAACTTCTTTACAAACAATGGAGACTTCTTGAACAGCATCATTCGTTCTTTTTTGAGCCAAGTGAGCCGCACTACCTCTAGCCGTGTACATGCATGGACTTGTGCCGGCGAGGTAGCTTAGGCTTTGCTCAGGAGAGAGACCCAATTGCTCAAATTTTGCCCTTGGTGAGCCGGATTTCTCGATTTTACACTCTTTAGACGGTAATATGTTGCTAAAAATGGCATCTTTGGATAGTGGCTCGAGAAACACCGACTGGGTGAGGATTTGGTCTTTGCGTGCGTCGTACAACGAGCCAATTGCTGCGATTTGGCCTAGGGCCTGACGATGTGTTACTGTTATGGCGTCCAGTATATCAGGATTTTGACGGATTTTGCTTAAAGAATCTTTTCCTTTAGTATGTCCATGACTCCAACTAGACTTGTGAGTGAAGTAATCTTGTTTGGCCAAATCAATTGCGCTATCACTGGTGGCGGGTGACTCTTTATACTGAGGAGGAGGGGTAGCTGGATTACTATGCGAGTTGGCGTCCATATGTTTAGATATTTGTGGCGCATTTGACTCCAAAGACGATCGAGTTATCGAAATCAAGCCGTTTGGACCTTCTCGTTGAGGATCATGTACGCTGACGGAAGATTTCGATTTAATAATGGTTGGAGGCGGAGAGCTCAGACTCTCGTTCCCGGCTTTTTTTAGATTGGCTATTTAAAGTCATTAGTACTTATTTTACGTTGATACCCGGCAGCATCATTACTTACTAGAACTAGGAGAAGTGTCCTGAGGTTTAGAGAACCAGTATGAGAACCACCAAGAGTTCATCGCCCTTTCAATCATACCGGGAGGGATAAGACCTAAGACAGACGAATTGTTAGCCACGTAATCTTCTAGACAGTATATAGAACATATACTTGCTTTTCACAGCTTCCAGCTTATCAACCTCGCCCACAGGCACGACATCGAGAAATGTCTTTGCACAAGCCGCTGCCGCTGCGGCAGCATATTCTTGCCATGCCACATTTGTATGAGAGTCTCCATAGTCGCTGATGCCGCGGATAACGATGCAGGGAAAGTCGTTCATGAGTCCAGCCGCTTCTGTCTCGATACATAAAATCTTTTCGCCAAATTGGCGATAGAGCTTGTCACGCTGCTCGGCGCTCTTAATCACTTGATTGCCCGATGCCACAAGCCCGTAGTGTAGCCCATGACGTTTTCTCGGCTCTCTCTTCATTGCCTTACTATCATCGCATTGGTTACAGTCAGTGCCACCGACATGCTGATATGTCGATTCATAGGCAATGTCTTCGGGCCGTGGTGACTTGAAGTAATCCTTGGGCACTTGCTTGGTCATAGATTCCATCATGCTAGCGTGGACTCTCATTTGTTCGGCCTCGAATTTGGCTAGGGAGCTCAAGAGTAACTTTGCAGGCGGATTCAAGGACCCTGTCTGAATGAAACCTTTGTCTTCTGCTCTACCCATATCCCACTGGATCACTCCAGGCCGATCATCGACGGGAGCGCTGATGACCACATCTCCAAGCCAGACTTTCTGAGGGATACCACTACCAATGCCTACCATTAGGCCAACTCTGATGTTTGGAAAGCTAGAAATCATCTGAGCTGCCACTGTTGCAGAGCTGGCAGTGCCAGTTCTGCCTTTGGGTAGGCCGGCAATAACAACGTTGTGTTCACCCATCTTTCCAAGAATATAAGCATTGGAGTCGCCCCTTGGCTGTTTGAGATCTGGGTGTCTCTCCTTGAGCATGTATATCGCAGCTGTGAGCTCTGTTGGTAGTGCACATACCCACCCAACAGTATAGTCATCGCGAGTTTTTGGTATGGCGATTGCTGCTGCCATGGTGACGAGGATGAGGATTTCTTGCCTATCTGCAAGAAGTGTTTGCTTATAATGAAAGACAGGAAATTTGCAAAAGAAAGAAAAAGATTCCTTTCGTGCGCTTATTGGACTGATAGAATATCTAAGCACTGTATATGGCGATTTATATATAAAGTGCACCTCATTATCGCCAAATGGGGACGAACGAGAGTTCAATCAGGCTGCAGCTCTGCATATTCTAGAAATGCGCTTCAACCCACTTGTTAGTTGTACGTCTCCTTTCCACTGTCGCATATCTAGAGGCTTGTGTTTGTGAAATCATAATTGCCGAAATAACTTTGCTTGCCGGGGCTCGGTACTGTGACGTGGTATCGTATCGAACAGCACCGTTTGCATATGCATCGCAGTAACTCAACAATACAGCGGCCCAAATTTCAAGGGTAGGAGCAGTTTATGGGGCCCAATTACGAACAACAGAGCCTCATGACATGGCATGGCTACATTTCTTAGTGGCTGCATACCTGTCGCATCTTGTAGCTCACCCATTCTCACGATATCTTAAAAGCCGACCAACTTCAAAATTTGTATAAGAAGTATCAGAAATGAAATTGTACTTGAGCTTGGGCTGCAAATGCATGCACGCTCTTTTGATAAAAGCCCTATCCCATGCTGCCACGACGTGTCGGTGGAGATAGAGGCTCTCTGGGCCATCACAGCAAATAAAAAGCTGCAAATGTATCAGGCATATAGGAGTCCGGTTATGTATTGGTAGTACGTCATACGTCTTGATATCGAAGTATTGTTTATGCACTGTTACTTACATAAAACCGATCGTAATTACTAATTTACAGTGCATGTCTGAGTAATAAGGCTCAAGGAACAGGGCAATATGCAGCGCGACATTGATATCGCGTAAAACGGTTATTTTGCGAAAAGAGGTCTCTTCAAAAATATGGATCTGCCTTTATAAGTGCAGCAACTCATTCAAGCGCAAGTATCAATTGCCGAGTTCGTTGCAAGTCCAAAGTTGCCGCTTTTAGTATGTCTATATTTCTCCAATCTATACTTCACAAAATGAGTGCCATCACAGCCTCCAAATAAGTAAAGCAGTTACATTTTCAAAATATATAATTACGAGAAACTGGTCAAAAATCACTGACCAATAGGCCTAAACAATTGTCTCCTTGCCATCGTGCGGTAAATTTAGTTCTCATAGCGGATGCGGCCTTCTCTATAACCGACTACCGATTGGGTTATGATGCCCAACGAGCTGCTCCAGCCAGTATAATCATCATGAACAACAACTAGCTTCACCCACATATGCGGCGACACGTCCACGTCACCAGTTACCACCCCAAAAGTAATGGGTGGCATTCTTTGTGCTATGTCCATATCATGTCCCTAAACTATCTCTTAAGTAGATAATTACAACTGTGTAATAGCGGAGTGCTGTTTGTAATACGCAACTAATGCAGCCAGAATCGCCATAGTATTCGCTGTAATTCAGAATATCAAGAGTAAGCATGTCGGCCTGACAGGCGGTTAGGCAGAGATGTTCCAAAGTCCTAAGCTAGGTTTAGTTCATGCAAGCACACCCCTCAATCCAAAATAGAGTGAAATGACGTTAAACGGTCGGGTGACCAGAAGTGAGCTCGCCGGATATTCAAAGCTTTAGATATGTTCTCCCAATGTTGTGGGTAATGACATTGCGTGTCATTCTACGTGCATGCCGAGCGTACCTAGTTAGCTATAGCTTTCTCGTTAAGTTATTGCGCTCCGCTGCGCTGGTACTGATCATTCTCTGAAGGTTCCGTATTCATCTTTCCATGAATGACAAATTCTCTACGGAGAGTCAAATCAAGCACAAGCTAAATAACTTACTGCACTGCAGCTCTAACGGGCATTGCCAAACCCTGCAAATAGTTACAATGAACGAGCGTTGAGACCAACAGGGCACACTTTTCAATTCAGAGTCCGACTACCCAGATTCTTTCGACGAGCAACTGACAACGAGACATTATACTGCTATTCTAATGTCGATAACCTTAGCCAAAACCACACGCCAGAGCTTCTAGATGATTAGTCTTAAACTTCACTTGAAGTTCAACACAAGTCCATTGAGGTTTCCCATGGCATACCCCCAACCTTGAATTTGGCAAATCTGGATCCTCGCCTTATAGATGGGATTGGAAGCGAAGATAATCAGAATTGCGATCGCAACAGGAGCCTTGCGATCCGACCCGTCTACAAAAGGGAGTCAGCAAGAAATGAAATATCAACAACAAGTAGGAAAATGAAGCGGAAGAGGACGCATCTGCAATAAGAGACAGCTTTGAAACAGGTGACACCTTCGGAAGATTACAAGGCTGAGTTGTCTCAGTAAGCACCTTTGGATTCTGTTCAAACCCTACAGGCTAAATGCGCAGGCTGGTAACTGACAAAATGGGTAGGCTGGGACGACAAGGACAACGAATGGCGGAAGCCTAATGACCTTCTATTAGAGATCGTCGGAGAATATTACGCTCGTCACAAGATGAACTTTTTTTTTGAAAGGATAATTGCGAAGCGTATGCGGAAGGGGATTGTTGAGTACAGAATGAAAGGGAACTATCTCTCCATGAGCCAAGCATCGTGGCTTCCGGCAGATGAGGTGAAGGAGCAGCTTGTGGGCAAATACGAAGTCACAGAGGCTCTCAAGAAAACGCAGTCACGGAAAAAGAGGTGAAAGGCAGCAGGGGGGTCTTAGACAGCTCGAGATAGTATGTAGTTAACCAGTGATTTCTACTTAGGTAGAAGCAGGAGTTTATATCTAGCCAGTAGAGTTTGACATCCCTAATTCTGTTGATACAAAATCGTCGAACGCGCGGTATGCTTCCCTAAGTGATCTCATTGTAAAAGTTTGTAGCGAGTGATAAGTTCTACTAATTAGGCTTCTCGCTATCTGAGGTCCTAATTCTCAATCTGCAGAACTTCACACTCCATCTCTATTGATTCTGCCCGTTGCTTCCATTGGTTCACATCACCCTGGAGCAATAAGCTTTTCGCGCTCAGTTCCTCTATCACTTCAGAAAAGGATTGAGGGCGCTCGCTATTATGTCAAGGTTCGCCAGTAGGTGGCACTAATATCCCTAAACTAGTATGTATGCGACGGTGGATGCGAGTCGGCGCGGGCCTGGCCGCATCTAGACTATGTAATTAGTTCGCTGGAAGGCAGCTGAAGTAGGACACGAAATTGATAGTTCCCGGGGATTGCCCCACAACTAACCAAAGGTGGAGAATACCTGGATAGCGATTTGAGGTCCAACATGCCGTGCCGAGCTGCGCTGAGCGCTATTGTTTTGACTATTGCCAGGTTGCAGTAGAAGTGGCTGGCTGGTTGACTGAAGTCATTGCGTGGCTCACCATCATGACAACACAATATTATAAGCTGACATTTCATAAAGGACCAGGGTGAAATCTATAAACGCATGTTTGGCCATCATGATTGACTGCTTCAGTTGACCCAGTCTTACACTTGGGAAGGGCTGCACCTCACCGTAACGATGTCGACGATCGAGAGCCGTGTGGAAGCCTTCGTCTCCCGCCTGAAGGCGGCGCCTTCATTTGATTCGAGTCATGCTTCTGTGGCCTTGGGCCATATCCTGGGCTTTGATGATACTCTTTTCCCCATCCAGACTTTCGTTGGTGATTACCCTGGTCCCATGTCCAACGACGAGAAAGAGCGCTACAAACAAGACATCTACCACCGAGCAGGACCAAATGGCAAAGACAGAGTCGCAAAGCTCGCAGTGGGCACATTTGCTTTGGCTTGCAATAGGCTGCAAGATGAGTTCGGATTCTGGTCCTCTGTCGATGATGTAAGCTTTTCCCGGAATGGCTTTGGTCAATGTCTGACAGTGAGAAGAATGCGGCCAGATCGTTCTGCCAGGAAGCATTGGCCGGGCTAATGCCTTGTCTTTATGGCCATCATCTAGAAAGGTATGGGAAATTGGCAGAAAATATCTTATTTGCAAGATCCTGACAATCCAGTGCCCTTGTCGAGAACCTCAACGGTGTCCAACTTCCACGCCTTGATGAGCTTGCCAATGACAATGCTTTCTTCGAAGCCTATAAAGCAGAGATTACAGCACCTGGTACGTGACGCAATTAAATTCACACCTCTCGTTGCAAAGCTAACTTGCATACAAGGGTTTGCAAAGAGTGTCCAAAATTACTTGAGAAATGGAGGATCAGCCAACTATCGGACGAATTTGGTATTCGTGTACGAATATCTAAGAAGAAAAGCAAACCCGGAAGTGATTACTAGTATACGCAAGGACAGTGAAATCGCTGACGTGGTAGCGGCTTGGCTCGACCATACTCCAGCTTCCACAGAAGCTGATACGATCGCCAATGTCCTCAAGAAGATTATCTCTCCATCGGGATCTGTGGATACCAGCATACTTAAGGATCCCAAAGTATTTGCTGAGGAACTGTTTGGGATTATCCAGTCGGTCACTGCCCTGTTTGCGCCGGATAACCAATTGGATTTGGCTGCGTTAGATACGTATGAGCTTGTCATCCGTTCTGCCCTTCCTCTCAACGCCGTCCTCCCAAGAGCCAGTTTCGGGTCTTTGGAGGAGGCTTTCAAGCCACTGGGCCTTGATCTTTGGCAGGCTTGGGACGAACAAATCAACATAATGAAGATGATCTGTGAACGGCAGCTGCTGTTGAAGCAAACAACAAACAGGACAGTCGATACCTACGGCGGAAATATCGCTTATGTCATGCGACACTGGAAAGATACAGGCTTATTCAAGATGACGTATAACAACAGTCGTGCGACTCCAGGATCTGAGAGCCCCCTTGCCGGCTGCTTCCGAGCTGGTACTATGGTCTGGGCGCGGGACGATCAGAAGCCCATCGAATCGTTCGTGGAGAATGATCAAGTGTTAACGCGTGCTGATAGTGGTGAGTATGGAATATGCTCAGACGAGAAGGTCATGGTGCCTACATCTGGGAACGTCGTTTTGTTTGGGATAAACGAGTTGGAGCCCTTTGTCACAGCGAACCACGTTTTCTACACAACAACCGGTCTTCGCGCCATTGATCCAATTGCCGCGCAGCACGAGAATCCCTGGCTCCAAGTTGGAACTCTCAAGATGGGGCACGTGTTACTGAGGACATCTGATGGGAAGAGCTACGAGAGGGTTCCGGTTGGAAGAATCACCAGTGCCTCAGTTCCCTGTGAATCTGTTCACGGGCTCCACCTTAGGTCTGGGCTTCGCAGCTACCATGCAAACGGCTACCTTGTACATCTGAACTACCCGGAGATCACCATCGCCAGTATTGGAAAGCTCTTGCGTAACATTCCTACGTACCAAAGATCGCAACTGTTGCAGAATATCAAAGAGCTTCAACCGATATTCTCGAAATTTGGTGCCGGTTTTGTGTCAGATCTTTTGAGCAAAGAACTCAAAGATCCGCAGCTGCTAGACAGCATGCGTCCCAAACCTCGAGATACACCACTACCAGAGACTCTGAAATTTCAAACCCGAGACTATACTCTCAGCGAGTCAAGAACGGGGATTCCCGACTTTCGTCATCGACTCCCTATGCTTCAGCTTCGAGATGGAGTGGTTTTCCTCGATGGCAGTTATTGTGAACGTGCCAGAGTCACAGACCGGGAGATCGCCTGGTCACGCCCGCTTGGCGATGTCTGGGAGCATTGCTATTGTCGCTTCAACGACGAAAAGCAGAAATTCACTGGGACTGGCGTCTGTTGGTACGACAGCGAGGAAGTGCCGCAAGCCATGACTGGTAAACTGCGACAGCTTCGAGTCACCTCGACGGCGGTAAATCTGATTACAAAACCAGAGATGAAGTGGGAGGCCCGAAGCGTGTCAGCAGAATTGATGACGATGCAGTCAAACTCAAAAGATGTTCATGTTGGCAGCCAGGGTGTCTCTGATGAGGAACCTCGGTCTTCAAGTGAGAAGGAGCGTACTCCTCAGTCCAATTATGACCTGTTTTACGATCTTGTGCCATACGAAGAGAAGTCAAGACCTCCGCAGTTGAACAAGTTCTTAGGTTTGACGTGGGAGATTGTCGGCGATTCAGAAAACGTCGAAACTCAGGCCTTCAAAATCCCGGCACTGGACGACCTTGCAGAGAAACGGACTCAGATACTGAAGGAAGCCGGCTCTGAGTTTTCTGTGCGCCCTTACTACCACAGTGAGATGTTTATGGACGAGAAAAGAAACACAATGGTCGTATTGCAAATGGACTTTCCCGAGTTGCTTGCCATGGCGGCCGACCAGCACAGTAGCGATAACGACACTGCTCTTCAGTATGAGAACCTGACTTTCAAAAATTCTGGATCCGACTTGTCTTTGCCTTTCATCTTCTCTCGGGCGACGTTCACGTTAGACTACAAGGACGACCGAATCCAGAGTGGAATTCTGCGAAAGTACAACCCGGAGATGAGGGACAATGACGGTGTGCGATACAGGGTCTTCGGCGGGAGAGTCAACCGTGTAAAGCCAGAAGAACGTCTCTTGGCCTCGCTGAGCGTATCTGCGGATTTGAAGCCTGGCCAGACACACGCCAAGGTTGGCTCAATCTTTAACCCGATTCAGTCAAAGATCCTTGACCCTGGCGACCTCTTCACGCTGACCATTAACGACATGGAAATCAAGCAAGAATCACAGAAAATTCTCCATCTAGCTATGTCTTATCACATGGACAAAGATGACCGCAAGACTTTCTTAGGCCAGCAAGATCCTCCGGCTCTCAGTGATGATCCCGAAAGGCCCGACTTGCTCCCCACGGAGCTATCCACCATAGACGATCACCTCAAAGTCTGGCTCAAGAAGACTTATGCCAATGCGTTCATCGCGTGGAACTGGTCCCAACGCAGTGAAGACGATCAGCAGAAGGCAAAAGCCAAGTTCAGCAAAGAAGATCGTGACAAGCTCGTCTACTTTTGGAAGGGCAAAGGGAAGAATTGTCTTTCACATCAGCCGGAGTTCGAGGAACTCAATCGGATCACGACACGGTTAGCAATTCGCCGCAAAGTCCCGCGTGTCACGCAGTACATAAATGATTATACGAAGCTTGACCCCGACGACGAGCTCCTCACAGCACATCCTGAGATGAAGAACATGACTGGTGGCGAGAAGTGGGCCCAGAAACTATTTTACCACTGCCTCACAGACGATGTTGCAGATGTACTCGTGAACGATATGAAAGTTGCTGATATCTCATCTGTAAGCATCTTCCCAATGCTAAGCTGGCATGTAGCTAACCTGTGCCCAGATCAACAATAAGCTCAATAAGCTATGCACATGTAATACACCAGTTCACCTTTGATAACATACCCAGGCTGATTTTCCATAGTGCTTGCTACTTTGGCTCCTCAATCGAAATTGAGTGATGACGCCCTCGATGTTCGGCTTTCGAGCGCTATCAAGGATCGTTACCGGAAGAGACACAATCTTGACTGCAGCTATATCGGCGACGCTGATAAATTGGCTGGTAACATCAAGGAGACCGTCCATATCGTTATTCAATCAGTGCTTGACGGAAGTGCCAATCTGAGCGCAGAAACGAAAGCCGAGATGCAGGCGCATCTGCACGAGATTGATGCCGAGGCGAACGGCACCGGTGTGGACCAGCAGGTTGCAGCAAAAACGTAAGTATCCTCAAAGTGTCCAATGTGCATGTGCCCAAACTAAAACAAAACAAGTAAACGGATCGTCGACAATATCGCCGGCCATATTATAAATGGCGCGAAGACGTCCACAACCGATGCGGCATGGAAGATACTTGACTATATGAAGAAAGAGTGGTCTCAGCCAGGACAAAAGTTCAAATGGATGGCCACTATGGGCACGATCATAACAGTTTCTGCGGTACGACTTCAAGTGATCACATTCTCGGAAAGCACTGCTGACGATACGTAGAGTCTGACTTACCTCATGACTTCATGGAGCGAGTGGAAACAGTTCGGCACCAAAGATATGGATTGGTTTGATCGATCTCGAATGATTACAGAGGCGGCACAGGCATTGTCAGGGCTTGCTCTGGCCGCCATGCACTTTAAGCGCCTTTGGAACGGTGCTTCAACTGTGAACAGTATCGGAAGAGAGATTCAGGCTATTGCAGGCCGGAACATCGAATACTTTGGCCACAATGCTGCCAATAATGCAGCTGCGATGGCTCGAGCGAGGATAGGTGCTCCGCCACAACTTGGGCCTGGCGGTCTTGTTGCTCGCCGACACAGCTTGGAATCACAAGGCGTCAGAGCACTAGGAGCTGGTCATCCGGGCGTGGCTGCCCGCAGGCTGTCCATCCAGGAGAAGCTTGTCTCCTTTGGTCCTGGTGAGTTGGTGAATCCCGAAATCCCACCTCTGGAGCAGGAGGTGGAAGAGCTGTCTGAAGGCATTCAGAAGAACTACAACAAGACCGGACGGGCGATTCAAGCCTTTGCTGCCGTCCTCGGACTTATCATGTTCGTCCACTCTGCTATCGCAGTTTGGAGAAACCGCGGAAACCTTGACACATTCGAGATCTGGTTCTATGTGGTACAGCTCATCTATCAGTTTATCAGTGTGATCATCGATCTTGTGGCCCTGTTCACGATAATTCCGCCTCAGATCACGATTGCATTGATCATCATTGGTTTTATTCTTATGGTCATCCTCTGGGTATACCAGACTTGGATCAAGGAGCCCAAACCCGGACCCATTCAACTCTGGTACGAGAACACCGGAGCTCCGTTTGTCAAGGCGCTATCAGAAGCTCCGTCAAGCATGTGCGAGTGGTCAATGCGGAACGGCACCGTCAATGTCGGCAATGACTCGACCATCACCATAGTCGGCAAAGGGCGCTCTGATAGTACTGCCGTCCGCGAACGATGCACAAGCATCTCTTTTAGATTTTCCGTCTCTCCAACTTCTCCAAAGGCTCTTTTCCGGTTCGACGACTATTTCCCAGAGAGTTCCGGCGAACAGGTCAACATCAACGAAGTGAAGATATCAATACCGGCAGCCTTGGAGAAGAAAGCAACATACGCAGTCGGACACCCCGACACTGGTTCCTCGGAAACTACTTGGATGCTCCCAATAGTTCTTGCGAAACGAGCGAGAAAAGACAAAAAGACTAAACAGATACTACCTCAAGAATATCTCTCAGTCGGCCATCACGAAGAGATTGTTTTCGCTATCAGGGGATTAGGGGCAAAGAAGGACATTGAGACTGGTGATCGGTATACCATATTGATGACTGAAACCTATGAAACGGCTGATGGTCTGCCATCGGAGACTATGGAAACAGAGTTGGTTATCACGAAGCTGGGTTAGATCCTGATTGTGGGTTGTTGGTTTGGTGGTATGAATGTTTCCCATAGCAAAAGATCAGAAACTTTAGCTTGCCTTTTGATTATTACGCGAGTCCTACCATTGTTTGATTTCGCTCAAACTGGAATATTTGCAGGAAGTAAACTTGTAGTGCGGCACTGTAAAATACTCTTTAGTTCTCCATGGCTGGAAATGATGCGAGCGGCTTCTATGTATGGCCATCCATCAGCTGATTGATTATAGAGCAAGCAACTCTATAAGCGGGCATCAGGGAAAGTGCTACACTCCATCCAAAGGACCGCCGCTTAGAGTGAAAGCTTGGAAGATAACCTTAGGTTTGCGTAGTTTTCGTAGCTTGGTAGAGCAGTACGTAAAATGCCTTCTGGGCTGTGTAATAGCTAGGAAACTCATGTTCGCTTGCTGTGCCTTATAACGTTCGAGCATGCTTCTCAGTATGCACCTCAGAATCGCAGAATAATAGAGACCTTAATAAGTCTCTTGGCACGCTAGTTGGCAACAGACTACGCCGCTGAGTTTGACAAAGTGCATGCGTAACACGCTGTTGATTGATCACAGCATGAGAGGTTTGAATATCTTTCAGGCTTATCATGCTCGTGCTTCCAAGATCTCGTCAACCACCTTCGCCGTAGCCTTTACAATCAGCTCATGCTCCCGCGAATGGATCTTCTCCTCGAGCTCGGCCAGCTCTTCTCCGTTCCATGGGATCTCTTCAACCAAAATGGGGGCCCCTCTATCTACTTCTTGGATCACATAATGAGCCATAATGCCAGTGCGCGTTATCTTACCAGCTTTGAGCTCTGCATAGGCCCGCTCAATTGCACCGGCTCCGTCAAACTCCCCTATTGATGCTATAGTTAGACAGGCTTAATCTCAGCACTTGCTTAAGGGATTTGACTTACCAGGCAAGGCGGGATGAAGATTGATTACGCGGATTCCTGCTTTCTCCACAGGCTCTAGGAAACCACTTGAGAAGACATGCATCCACCCAGCGAGGACAATCAGCTCTGGTTTTTCCTCTGCTGAGAGTATTCTCTGAGCCAGAGCAGCATCATAATTGTGACGGGCTTCAGCAACCTTCTGCTCGTCCTTTTCTCCCTTGGCAATGAAGCCGTTGCTGATCAAGTTGAAGTACTCCCAAGGAATGCCTAATGTTGAGTTAGAAATGCATCAATCTCGATTCAGAAGGCCATCTTACCTGCGCTTTCTGCTCGCTTAATCGACTGGACATTTCTTCTATTCACAAAAAGACGAATAATTTTGCTGTTTCGAATCCGTCCTGCGGCCACAGCATCAATGAGAGCTTGGAAGTTTGAGCCAAAGCCGGAGGCCATGATCAGGATGCGGCATGGTGACTTTTGCTGGTCGGCCATTTTCGAGTAAATATCACGAATGTGAGTTGAATATCAAATACAACTAAGGAATGCTTTGAGCAATTGTCTCTGCAACTGCATATATTCAATTTCGCAGGATGCAAGCTCGATTTGTTCAATTCTCAGCTGCGGGTATGGAAAAAATCTGAATGTCGTCAAAAAGTTACTCAGAGCCACTAAGGTGAGCTCTGCCTTCTAGAAGGGTATCACGTGACAGTTAAGCTCGACCAAAGCATCGATTCAAATTGTTGGCTGCATAGCGATCAGCGCTGAACCGAAAATATCGCTCATGCTTTTGAATCACTCGCAGCTGTTTATTTTCATCGGATAATGTTTATAGAACCACATGCTGGACAGTCGACAATGCGTCTGAGCCTGGTGGGCTGTCGTGCTCAATCACAATGAGCTACATGCACACCATGAGCCTGTCATCATCACTCCAATACTAGGCGATACTATGGCAACCTTTCATAAATAAAACATATGTTCATTATAGTGATCCTTGTTGAAAAACAGTTCCGATTTTCGAGGCTGTCCCTTGCTGCAAAGCAAGAGAGGCTGGGCAGTAGTTATACGCCTAGCAATTCTCATATTCTTTACACAATCGGTTTGTATTTTATGGCCCGATGTCCAGATGTGCTAAAAGAGCGCTATAAAATAGCGTGGAAGCACTGTGACGAAGCTAGAGTCCTTTCTCTGCCGGGGCGCTATCTCTGCAATAGGAAGCTGAGCATCTCTACAGGCAGGATCAATTGATAGCATGTTTACTCCAAAGATTAAATTTAGAGTTATAATCATAATTCCTGCCTTCTTCTCAGAGTACCAATCCCGCGCTAGGCAGCCAAACAAAACTCTCGGCCCTCTGCGGCTACGGCAGATACGTGGAACTTCCATTATTCAATGTTTCACTTTCACTTTCTTGAGACAATGAATCGAAGCATCTGGCGAAACCAGAACAGAGGCCATGTTCTTCTGTAATGACTCTGTCGCTAAGTGAAAGAATGCTTTGTTATCTATCCATAGTGAATACGGATTTAATCCAATGGGTGAGCTCTCCGGCACTGCCAAGATCGTGAATGCACTGCCGTGAGGCTGTGGTCTGGCGACCTTCTTAATCCGGTAGGGATAACCCGTTATCTATATCATGCACAAAAATTCCTTGCAGTTGATTGACTTAGTACAAAAACCGACCGCCAGTATTTCAATCACAAGTACGGAGCAGCTAAGCCGATGTAGGTCGTCTGTGTACTCGATATGTGCACCGCTATCCAGCAGATAGAGCTCGACCATATGTTGTAGTCAATAATGTTGCGAAGGAAGTCAAGACATAGAAGGATGGATTGTCGTTTAGATGGTTAACTTTGACATTGCTATACTGTCTATTCATCAGATTATCTTTTTGGATACCTACATCACTCTAGCACATTGCCTTCCTTGTAAACATCCATCCTCCGTACTCCGCACTGAGACATGTAAGTGCCCGACGTGGGGCACATGGCACTTTTGTCTCTCTTGAACGGTGAGGAGCAAGCGGCCGACTAGAATGCAACTCTATCTCTTTTCTATTCTCAGTCCTAGGAATAAAAAGACCCTCTCCTTTTGGCAACTCAAACCAAGTGTGCCGCTTCACTATCACCAGCTTCCCGATGTAGGCGGATTGCCGCAAGGTTTCAACTCAACATTGCTATTAATCCCCAATAACGTGCGGCTACCCAAAATCGCATCATACTCTCGAACTCTATAAAAGCAAGGGGCGTTCTCTAACAGGATTTTAAAAACATCTCTACTTCTTTGTTCATTCTCTCACACAAAACAACTTCACGTCAAGGAAAATGAAGACTGTTCTTCCCTGGGCGCTTCTCGCGCTCACCCAGGTGACGTCGGGATGTCTTCTTCCTCATGAACGGGACGAGACTGAGATGAAGCCAATCGTCCGCCGCCAGGGCAGCAACGGTGCTCCGATTGGAACAGGCGACAGATTCAAGGGCGGTTCGACTGCGCCGCGAGGGCTTGGCACTCAGTCGTCTTCTACTTCTTTCAGCAGCATTCTCAGCGTCAATGAGGTCAAGAGTGGCCTACAAGGCCTCGTAAACACGTATGGAATCCAAACTTTCAACACCCCATATAAGACAGCGCAGGGAGCCACTGTTGTCGGTGCTCAAATTGGCGGCAACGGCACTTGCTCCAATGCCTATCGCACCTTCATCAACGGCAACATCCATGCTCGAGAGCGTGGATCCGCAGACAGTGTACTCTACTTCGCTGCCGACCTGCTGTACGCCAACAAGAATAATGTTGGTCTGACATACGGCTCCAAGTCGTACACCAATGCCCAGGTCAAAGAGGCCCTGTCCACCGGACTCGTCTTCATTCCACTCAGCAATCCTGATGGCGTGGCATATGACCAGTCAACCAACAGCTGCTGGCGAAAGAATCGCAACTCCAACTCAGGAGGAGTCGATCTGAACCGCAACTTCGATTTCCTTTGGGACTTTACCCACCTGTTCTCTTCATCAGTGCAGTCAAGCGTTGCCTCAACATCCCCCAGCTCTGAGACTTACCACGGAACCAGTGCTTTCTCAGAGGCCGAGACCAAGAACATCAAGTGGGTGTTTGACACATTCTCCAAGATCCGCTGGTTTGTCGACCTTCACTCCTATGCGGGCGATGTGCTCTGGAACTGGGGCAGCGACGAGAACCAGTCTGAGTACCCGTCCATGAACTTCCTCAACGGCTCTTACAGCAGCGTCCGTGGCATTCTCACAGACACTCCGAGCCCCGGCAGAGGCTACGGCGAATACGTTCCTCAGGACGAACTCAACGATAAGATCACCGCGGCCAACCGCATTGCTTCTGGATTGACCGGAGGCGGCGGCCGCAGCTACGACGCCTTCCAGTCAGCCAATCTGTATCCCACATCGGGCGCCAGCGACGATTATGCTTACTCGCGACACTTTGCCGACTCTTCCAAGAATCTGGTCCACTCGTTCACGGTGGAATTTGGCTTCCCCAACAATGCTGCGTCTTGCCCCTTCTACCCAACAGTCTCTCAGTATAACTCCAACCTTCGTGCAACCGGTGCTGGCTTCATGGAATTTTTGTTGGCAGCCAGCGACCTTGGACTGGGAGATGCAACGAGCTGTTAAGAATGGATAAATGGCTTTAAGGAAAGCTGTTTCTAAGTTTATAGGGTCATACGCCGTCAATTATCAATAAATACCCATAAACAAGCGAACGTCAGTGCAAACAACATTAATATACAAATGTTCTCATTTTAACGTATGTAATGTATATATGTGCCCACCAATCTCACGAAATCGTATACAAAAGACGAGCATCTCTTTTCAACAGCCATTCTTAGTCTCAGTAGTTACAGTTGTTCCATTTCCGAAGGAAATATCATGATAACCAAAAAAAAATTGCATCCTCTGCATACCTCTACCTATGGATATATAAGCTGTTCACAACGACTTGAGTTTTGTCACGGCAATGATGGACAAAGGGCCTGTCAGTGCTCGCTGTCCATATGTAACTAGTTCCCAATGGAATAGTCCAATATGTCAAAGTTACGCCCAGCTAAAGAAATTATATGCATGTATTCGCACTTTTTTACCTAAATCGTAGATAAAGAAAAATTTAGTAGACACAGAGAACAAGAGAGATCTACACATCTCTCCACTCAATGACATTTATAAATTCAGATAGTCCATGTCCTATTGATCTTAGGGTAAACATGCACATGCATCATCTTCACCCCGGACTTCGGTTCAACTGCGGCTCGGCGCTGGAAGCCTAAAAGTCCGGCTAACGTCGCGCGCCTCAGCTAATCGGCGCTTCGCTCCTTTAGCCCAGGCACAAACGCACTCACCATCCAGCCTGCCGGACCCAAAAATCGGGACCCAGAAGTTTCGGAGACACAGACAACGAGAGCAAGGAGAGGCCCCCATCTGCTTGCTGCATGCGGAAGTATCTTCTGGAAGTTGGCCAGGGCCTGGAGCCGATGCCAAGTGCCGCTTGCCGAACCCGAACACGCAAGAACACTGAGAGATGAGAGAATCAGCATCCGCTTCGCTTCACCGGCCGCCAGATTCAAATCATGCAATGGAGCGTGACGGACGCCACGAAACTCTCGCCGATACCTGCTAGGCAGCGCTAAGAATCTGGGGCTCCCCGCCGTCAGCCTCCGGTTCGTTGAGATCGCGCATTACAGCAGCGGAGTCGGTCTCCTGTGCGTGCCGCTTAATATTTGCGGACCGTCTCGCACAAGTATCTCGTACTGGGCCTAGTCGACGCAGCCAATCTGTCTCCGAACAGCCTTTGCCTGGGATCCGCCGGCCCTGTGTGACGTGCCGCCTCTTTCTGCTCTCCTTCACTCTCTGCGGCCGTCCTGCAATGCCGTCACCACCAGCCACGTCTGCCACAGCCGCCTGAGCGCTCCAACGTACGCCGAGCCCGAATCTCAGTCTGCCCTGTGCGGCGAGCCGGGAATCTGGGTTTTTTGCTGCGTCTTCTTGGCTGGCTGACCGTGCCCGCAACTCCGCACCTTCGTGCCCGTCGACCCGAGGCTTCCGCTTCGCTGCCAGCGAGATCCTCATCAAGCTTCAGCCATGCCCGATAAATCGACGTCGGTTGTTTCCTACGCCGCCGGAGCGTCTCTCGCCGCAGCCGCCCTCATCTATGTCTTCGGCCCAACCTTCACCATCGACCACGACACCACCAGCTCGCGCAAGAAGACCATCGTCGGCCTGCGCAACCAGGCCAATGACTGCTTCATCAACTCGGTGCTGCAGGCCTTGGCCGGTCTGGGCGAGCTGCGCGTCTACCTGATCCGCGAGACACATCGTCGCCGCATCGAAGACCCGGCCGTGTACGCGAACCTGGTGCAGCCCCTGGACGGGACACAGCTTGCGCAGTGGAAGCTGCAGGGCCTGCAGGATGGACTGGTAACACACGGGCTAAAGGAGATGCTGGATGCGCTTAATGAGCGGCCCATTTCGAAAAAGGCCATTTCGCCATTCCCCTTTGTTAAGGTGCTGGAGATAGCATTCAAGCAGCGCATCAGCAGACAGCAACAGGACGCGCAAGAGTTCTTGCAGATTGTGGCAGAAAGACTCAAGGACGAATATCATGCCGGCGAGCGGGCGCGGCTGCATGCGCGAAACCTGGGCTCGATGGCAGCGGACGATGCGAACTGCAAAGATGGCAACGATACTGACAGGTCGGAGGATGCTACCGACAGCACCACTGGAGTCGCAATCAATATCGACCTGGCAGAAGTCCAGAGAGCAGTTCGCGAGATTCAGGTGACGCCGGAGCTCGACGAAGGATTTCCCTTGGAAGGAAAATACGAGTCTCATATCCAGTGCCAGACTTGCGGCTACACCACCAAGCCAAGAGAAGAGACTTTTTGTACTCTGACACTGGCAGTCCCGCAGGTCTCGTCGACATCATTGAACGCTTGCTTTGACGGTATATTTAAGACGGAGTACATCGACGACTTCAAGTGCGAAATGTGTCGGCTAGTGCAGACAAAAACCAACCTCGAGCATGAGATGGCCAAAACGACGTCTACGAGTTTTAAAGCTCTAGCTCAAGAAAACATCGACAAGCTTCAGATGGCTATAAAGACAGACCCCGAGCGGCCACCCGAAGACGTGGAACTCGGCGATATTCGGTATGCGCCCAAGAGAAAGATTGCCAAGACGACACGCATGTCTACATTTCCCAGAATTTTGGCCATTCACCTGTCTCGATCAATTTATGGCGTTGGTCAGATCACGCAGAAAAACTCGGCCAAGGTGTCTTTTCCCGAGCGATTGCCCCTGGGAAGTGTTGCGGAGCAGCGCAAGTATAAGCTACTTGGCGTCGTGACACATAGGGGAGGCCATAATAGCGGTCACTACGAAGCGTTTCGACGGCAGAATACGCCATCTCCTTATGCCAACATCAATACGTTTCAAAAATCCGAAATCTATAGCAAGACACCGACCCCCCTTTCAACACCGCAGATTTCAGCTCGTCAAGCTGACAGCCCTTCTGTCTCGACGCCGGATTTGTTATCGCCATCCTCAGACACGAGTTCATCCACGCCGTCACTGGAATCCTCTTTGCGTCCTCCGCGGAGCGTTCCGGCTGATCTCCCGAATCCCGTGATTAACGGCAAAGATCGTGACGGCGAGACCAGCAGTCTTCGATCTGTAGCCGCATCTACCAAATCAGCGCTGTCTAAGCTCGCACCTCCTAGGTCAAGCCTTAATGGAGCTTCGTCCCCTGGCGGCCTGGCGGCGACCAAGCCTCAGCTTCGACCTAAGAAGCGAAAGCTTGCGGAAAAGTGGTGGCGAGTAAGCGACGAAAAAGTACGCGAAGCTAAGACAAGCGAAGTCTTGGGTATGCAGAAAGAGGTGTATTTGCTATTCTACGAGCTGGACACCGAGCAGTGAGAAACGACGTGTCTCTGTGAACTGAACCTGATTACAGCATGCTATCACATGCAATTGTGACTGCGTATGTCGAAGCAGCATCCATTGGATTTCGCATTCAGCCCCTTTTTCTTTTATTCCATCTGCCATTTTGCATTATCCGGCGTTTTTTTCTTTCAATTTCGGAGCTTTGTACTACTGTAGAAGGAGGTAAAAGGAGACCAAAAAAAGGACTGAACATACTTGGACTAGAACTTGCTGGGGCTTGCTTGGCCGAGGAACTTACGTTGAACTTATGAAATAGAAGAAGCGAAGAAGGGGAGTATTATTGCCTTGGGGAAAATTGTCGATCGAAAGGGGGGGTGGGATTTTCACATGACAGCCGAGCATTGTAAGAAAAGTACAGGTACTTGTATGATAAGTAGCATCTAAAAAAAGCGTTGCTTCGAGTATATCGTTGTAGATTTGGGTACCATCTTAAATGTTGGTCTGTGTGCCCTTTTAATTAGATGAGATTGCCTGTGGCGGACGACATAATTTCCCCGACGAGGCGAGGCGAGACGAGACGAAATGTGGCCTAGCCCATTAAACCGTCATCATTCTAGAAGGAATCAAGTTCTCTACTATTTATGGGGTCTAATCAAAAGAGCAGATTTCTTTTTTTAGCACTGTAATTTTTCAGAAATTCACGCCTTTATATAGGGAAATGTAGTCTGTCACTTCTTCATTTCGCGGATGTCGGATGCCTTTTTTTATGTAGGACTAATTAAGCTTATTTGACAGCAGGTATCCCGGTCACCTTTTCTCTAGCCCCCATTTTTTGAGTCAGCAATTTTCCTTCTTTTTTTTTTTCCGGGCCAATTGACCGTTTGTCTCGCAATGAGTTGCTTGCAATTCATTTTGTTGGGTCTTTCCTGTGCTGTGCTTACATTTGGTGGATCTTTGCCAGCGAGACGTTTTACAAGCATTGTGTTTATTTGTAGGTTTCTAAGTTTCTACTCATAACTACAAGTAATAAAGTTGCAGTATATGTGTTTAACATGGCCTATATTAAAAATAGGTAGTCGTATAAAACGCACAACGGCGTGCTTGAAACTTACAGCCACAAACGCGCGTCACTCGTCGTCGATCATTCCGCTAGTACTGCTAACCTGACACGACAGCTTAAGCCTCTCCCCCCTTTGATGGAGTTTCGTGTCTGACGACACAAAGTGGATACAACGGCCTGTGAAAAGTAAGAACGTCGACAGAGTGGAAAACAAGACGCAGAGACTGCAGTAATAGACGCCATACGTTGGCTGATCTGCACAAGGACTATGGAGAATTTGTATGAGCCGGCATGAAGGCGGCTTTAAGACGGGGGACTGGACCCTAGCTCCATATGCCGATCGTGGATTACTGCTCGCTATCGCTTACCGTTTCAGTGTCATGAAGATGGAGAGTAGAAGAACGAGAAATTCCCCTGAAGGCCTTGATTAGTAGGGCATTGGATCGTAGCCACTTTGTTTAAAGGAGCGGGTATGGAGAACAGTACTTATTCTTTTTTGTTATTTTAACAATGACCTAATAATCATTTCCTACCTCTATATCTGTTTCTTGAGGTTACAGACGTGCTTCTAGCTTTGCGTTGCGGTGGATATTCGGTTGCCCTACGAGTCAGCATCATCTCGGAGACACCAAAAACAGATTCCAGCTGCGAGCTGTTTCGGGTTATATTCCTAGGCCGCCATGGTCTTTCTGCCACGACCTGCTCGCCGGCGGTTCATACTCGTGTTTGCTAGTCTCTTCATCTCTCTAAGCGCCACTTACCTCCTGCTGCCCCCCGGCTCTCCAATCAAGCTGTGCATCAACTTCAACACCTCTCGATTGTTAAATTCGCTCCGCGCGTCCGCCACGAACCGAGACGCATGGCTGGACCAGCGTCCTGCGCCCTACCCGCTAAGCCTACGCGAGGACGTCGGCTACATCATCAAGACGGGCTATGGCACACGACACCGGGTACCTGCACTGATTAACGCCTTCTCTCACAGCGGTGACCTTTTAGGCGAGGAGAACAGCAACTTCATTGTGGTTGGCGATTGGACAGCGACAAACGAGACGGTCCATGGGTCGCCTAGCGTGCACAATGTTGTCAATTTGATGATGGAGACCAGAGTTGGTCCGTCGCTACAAGACCATCCCCGCTTCGGGAAGTACCGCTCTCTCCAAGAAGCCATAGACTCCGCCGACGAGGACAAGGCGAGTGAGCTTGGACAAAGATTTGGGTGGGAGTTGGACGCCTTGAAGGTAGTTCATGGGGGAAAACCCCCCCTCTATCCCATTTGTTGTAGTAGTCCTGCTGACGTCTGAGCGGTCAAGTTCATAGCAGGCATGGAGTTGGCTTACAGAAAGATGCCCAGCAAGAAGTGGTACGTTATTCTTGACGACGATACCTTCTTGATCGGGCCTTCATTGTACCTTCTTCTAAGCCACCTGGATCCCGCCAGGTCATGGTACATAGGCAATGGGGTAGGCGATTACAAAACTCGATTTGCACATGGAGGGTCTGGTATCTTGCTCTCAGGAGACGCAGTGCGGCGATTATTCGATCGCCCCGACATCGTCGCCCAGTCATATATCAACTCGCTCGACGAGACATGGGGGGATAGACTGGTAGGGTTGACGCTGATCAAACTGGGGATATATCTCGACGAGCGGTATAGCCACCATTTCAACGGTGAGCCTCCCGAGATGGCCCGAGTGCTGGGAGACCGCCTCTGTTCGCCCCTTGTATCCCTCCACGGCCTCCGCAAGCCAGGGGCCATGGAAAAAATCGGTCATGTACTCTCCAAGAGGAAGCAGCCCGTGGTCTGGGGGGAGCTGTGGCAGCTGTTTGCCAACACTTCGCTTCAAAACGCTGGCAGCGAGCCGGTACGGCAGATGCGGGACTACGTGGGGCCGACGGGCGACGAAACCACGGAATGGGACGAGATCGTATCGGCAGACGCGTGCCGCCTCAAGTGCCGGAATAGGAAGAGCTGCTTGGCGTGGACTTATGATAGAGAGGCACGGGCATGCCGCGCCAGTCCTTGGATAGTCATTGGAGACGAAATAGCAGAGACGAGAGAGTCAGGGCTCGACTGGCAGGCGGTGGAGCCCCTGCTGCAACAATGCGGTCGAGAATCCATGTAAGTCGGCTGCCGTATGGTCTTGGGACCTTGGCTTCCTGCAGAGGGATGAACGTCTCCCAATGGGATGCGATCCTATAGGACAGATTATGAGACATCATGTATATAATGCATCTCTGCAATAACACGGTTGTACTTGTGCGGAGAGATACGTGCCTATGCTCGCTGGTAGGGCTGCGGAAGAGATGCACGCCGTGGTGAAACTGCTTCGTACACCATATCGAAAAACCGCCTGCATGTGATATAATACTACTGCGTGGCCATGTTCAGCACGGGCACACAGAAGCATGCCTGCAGGCAACCTGTAGTATTTCTCCGCATGCGATGACTAGGGGCTATCTGCCGCGTCAATTTAGGCTGGTAGCGAGCCTGGCCGTCGATTAAGGAGGCGGAGGAGCAAAAAAGCAAAAAAAGAAGCATGGGTAAGTAGCCCTAGCTAGCAGTACCTAGCAGCCTGTGTCTTTGCTCTTTGCCAAAGAAAGGAGACAAGCCTAGCAAGGACATGGGGTGGCTCGGTATCCTTCGGTGGTTCGGGCGGCCTGCATACCCGGACCTAGAAAGATCAGACCAACAACATCGTAGGAGGTCGTAGGGAGTACAAACGGCATGCATAATGCGGAGTTGGCTTCCATAAATGGGTTTTGGATTTTACTGGATGCATGTTGGTATGTAGTGGTGGTGGTAACACCACTACTACCTACTACCATATGCATGTCTCTGCCAACAAGGAGACTGTCTCAACGCTTCAAGCCCGAACAACGGTGAAGATGCAGCCTTGTCTCGTGATGGTATCTGTTGCGACTCTGTCCTGCCACCTCTACCGCACTAAGTCTTCCCTGCTTGCGCACCCCAGCCGCACGAAGCCATACTTGTACAGGCACCTGCAGTCCGTATCTGTGCTCTGCAATATGGTGATAGTACTATAATAGGGGGGGCCAGACAGGCTTCGAAAAGTGGGCCAGAGCCAGGCCGTCTTCAGCTTCAGTTGGCAATGTGACGCTCGATGGTCAGCTTCTTGTACAAGTGGTTGCTGTTCATCGCCTCATCTTTGCTGCTTGAATGGCTACCGGTACCCGTACAGTATGAGTAAGGGCGGCAGCGTCAGAATAAGGAGTTGTCAAGACTAAGAATCTTACCCAGAACTTTGCTGTTCGCTTATCTGAACGCACAGCTAATTATCCCGATTGTTTTATACGGAGATTGCAGTGCGACTGATGCCTCTAATAACAGCCGATGGCACCAGTGTACAAGTTCAATGGGCCAACACTTTTAGAACAGACGCTTCGCCTTGTGGAGCTGCCGACAAGTCGCAGAGCCGGCAAGTTAACTCATGCGGCTAGATCCTCCCTGCATGGTGGGCTGGCATGAAGCGTCGATAGTGTCTTCTCAACCGACATCGTGCTAGCAGTAGACTAAAAAAGCCAACAAGAGGCGGCGGCATACTCGTGCTAACAATACATGTCTATCTCGACCGCGGATGCTGGCGACGTGCCGCAGTGTCACCCTCCTAGGATCCCTGCAGCGGTAACGGAAGTGCGTTCCGGGGCAGATACTTGGGAATGAGCGCTGCAGTCTGCATCATGGAGGTTGGGTGTGCGACGCACGGGGTTGTGACACTTGAAGTCGAAGGCAGGCGTCGCAGCGCGTCTGAGGCACCCATGTGGAAGTGCTGCCGGGTTCATCAGCCATACAGAATGGTCGTGCTACTCCTAGGTGCTGGTATGTGCGGCTGTCGTCCCTTCTGATGACCTGCCAAGGCTCTCGCCGAGAGGTAGGCTGATCCTTGAGCCGTAGCTTGGCAACGTATGGACCAAGATATACGGCGATGGTGCGGTGTCGAGCTTCCTGCACCTAGTGATGGCATTCGTGGCATTTGGCGATGCCTCAATTACTCGTATAAAGCTACAAGCATCAACCGCAGCGCGAAACGATCTTCCTCTGGGCTCTCAAAGGCCGTATAGAAGTAGCGTCCCGGGGGACTATTGGTATTGACTGCATTGTCGTGGTGGAGCGCGGAGCAGCTTTTGCGGCAGAGTGGCTGCGGCTCTCCGTGGCCGATACTGCAGTTCGCCTCTCGCCTCTCGCCTTGTCGAGGTAGCAGCCGTTCCCTAGTGCCCTTACTCGACGCACTCCGCACGGAATAGGATGACTACCGCTGTTGTCAGCACATGCATCTTTACTTTTGTGCGCTTTCTATTTTCTATCCCGACATCTTGCTGCTACCTTCACCCCTCGGAAGGATTCATATTCCGTCGATCTCGATCATGTGAAAGGAAGTAGTAATCCGGAGCTGCTGGCAGGCTGCTAGTCCGCAAAGAAATTGCGCGGCCCAGGGCCGGGTTGTTCAGCTTTGGGTCTCATGCCTTCCTTGGGAGATTTCAGTGCTCGGTGGCAGCCTATCAGAATGCGGTGAAGTCATCTACTGGGAAACGTTAGTCGGCGTCAAGTGGTGATGCTTGCCATGCTGAAGCCCTTCATGTCAGCGGCTGGCTGTTAGCCGCTGGTATGGAGTAATAGGAGCAGAACAGCAGTGGGTTTCATAACAAATGACCGGGACTTACATGCGATTGTAGCAAATCGTAGTCACGGGAAGCCGAGCAGAGTCGAGACGATCCACAATATAGGTACCTGCTCTATACGAAGCTGCTGTAGTATTCATGGGCCCATGCCGGGATATAGGTGTAGACCTGGAGGAGGCAACAAGGCTTTTAGGCACCTGGAAGGTTCGGTGAGCTCCTTTTCTCGCTCTCGCGCAAAGAAAGCAGCTCAATTGCCTCGCCTGTTCGTCGACACTGCCAGTCCTAGTAAAAACACTAGTACTCCACATCTGTCAGTCGGACGAGGAGTGGGTTAGGCGGTGGGAGCTGAGCTCTTGGTAGCGAGGAGTTCAACTGAATCCTCCCCAATTACCGTTGTAAGCATTGTCTCGGGTATAATCGAGGCCAGATACTTCAGTACATTGTACCGATCTTGATCCTTCGAGCTCGCCCCTCCCCCCTCAACTGACTGCCTGGGTATCAGCGAAGCATCTGGGGGCTGCAGTGCAGTACACATATACAAGCAGTAGGTATGTGCAAAATGCAAGCACAAAGCCGGTGCTCCCATGCAGCTCTCACCGTTATGAGCCGATTCCCCCTGTCACCACGCTATCTTCCGTCGAGCCGGAATTTGACGCCAGGGTTGTAGTAGTGCCGCGATTAGCTGCGCCTGGCAAGAGAAGTAACATCATCAGTATGATACTGCTACCTTCTTGAAGCACTAGCGAGAGCCGCTTTCGTTCTATTTCCAGCACGCAGATGTGACGATATAACGTCAACATACCGTAGCTGAGCCTGGTTCCAGGAAACAGTAAACCAATTTGTCTGAAGAGGCATTCTGGCATGTACGTACCCCGCATACGATGCCTACAATTACATGTGCGATCTGCGGACAAGCACTTGTACGGTTGCGTTGAAGACTGCCGGGGGGTGAAAGAAGTGCTTGCTCATGATGCCGTGACAGCGGATGCTCATGTCAAGCGGCACAAAATAAACAATAGGTTGTCTGCACGTTATCATCATGTTGAGCTGCCAAACGAGCGAGTCAATTGTGAAATTTTTCTTTTGCTCGTGTCATCGCTCGCCAATCTACATCTCCATCGATCTTATCTAGAGACAGGCGTTATCGCGGCGTCTCTTGTTGCCGCTTGCTTGTGGCGAGAGTGCGGGCACTGGACTAAGAGGCTCCACGAGCATCAGAGATTAGTGGAATACGATACGCTGCATATTTGAACCTGTAGCTAGGAGAAACGGTTAGCCGACGACCAGGTTGTTGTTTGTGGGTTGTGGTTTGTGGTTTGTGAGGGCGAGAGGTCATGGATAAACCCACCTCGCTGCCAAATGCATCAGTGTTTCTTGGCAAAGCGTACGCCATCTCGTGCAGCCTGGAGCATTGGTTGGACACACCGTAACTGCATGGAACTGGGAATCAATGGCCCTGTTGGCAGTCATGTGCAAGTATGTAGGCATAAAGTAGATGTTCAAGCTGAGCCGGGTATGTAGTTTCACCGAGAACAGCCATGCGGTGTCGTCATCTCCCGGCGGCACGTGTGTTACCTGGCTTTTAGACAATGTACTAGACATATTTTAGGTCTGCCATTTGGCCCCTGACATTGGTACTACTAGTAGGTCAGCTTCTGCCATTTTGGCGAGTAATGCTGCTTGGTACGTACTGTATTGCGCCAAGGTTCCTCCTGATATGACGAGTAAATTTGAACAATTGAGCACCTCGTCTATTTAATGAGAGCCATCTAATGGCACGCCTCTATACGCGTTATTAGATGATGAATGGCGCTGCGGCCGCTAGTGCTGCTACCACCAATATGCGGCAACGTAGGGTGTGATTTGGTACAAGTATGAGATGGCAATTCGACTTCGTACATGTAGGTACTAATAATATGCCGTAGTGAGAGGCCAATCCAATAGATCTTCAGGGTTGCTCATGCAGCTTGACACTCGATTGGACCGGGGCAGCGGCAATCCGGCCGCCTTGCCGGGCCATGCACCCCTCCAGCCCTCCATCACCAACAAGCATACCTGCTATTAAGTAGGTACTGGAGGTGGTGGTATCTACTGGACATTGGTCCTGACACGGGGCACAGAGCAGCTAATTCAGCTGTCAGCGAACCGGCAGCTGTCCGTGATGGCTCGCTTATACTAGTTTGGTCCCAAATGTTGCTACCTTGTTCGGGGCATTGGATTCCGCGACTATAATAGCCATTAGTATTAGTTAGTGCTACTACAACAGAGCAGTGTAGTAGGTACATTGAGAGTAAGTAGACAGGCAGGCAGGCAGACGTGATGATCGATATACGAGTATACATACTGGGATCAAGAAAGTGATCTATTAGAATAGCTGATGCTGTGGTTGTGTGGCTCTGTTTCGGTTCTGCATCTGCATCTGCGTCTGCGTCTGCATCTGCCCCTGCAGTGCATATCGCCAATGAGGCGGCCTTTGCCTGAACCAGTTGCCGCTACGCATGTAGGTACTACAGCTGGGTGCCTACTGCATCTAACGTGTAGTACTGTATTGATGTGATTTGTAACCTCGCCATCAAATTAGTGTACAAGTACTTTGCATCTGCTTGTCGAGTTGATAGGATTAAGATATGTCGATGCCATCTTCGATGTCTGCCTGCATCTCAGCCAGCACCTTCTGGAGAGGGGTGCTGGTACGCTGTATCCGCGGCCTCCTTATCTCGTACTGCCGTCGTCTCCGTTTATCCCATTGATTGGTTCCCGCGCGGTCAAGGCTCCGACCAATTGCTGAAGACAAAGCACCTACTCTCAGTCCGAGTCTCTTAGAAGTCATCGTGTGCCTTGTACACGTACCTGTAGGAGGCAGCTCCGGGAGCTGGCAAGGAGCTTCCACTAGCAGTAGCCGAGTTTTTACCCCTGTGCTGGTCCTGGCTGGGGCCGACCGCTAAATCACAGGTCTGAGCTGCGAAGCAATAGTATAATGAATGGCACTGAGGCCGTACCTGTACTCCGCTCACAAGTGCCAAAGGCCCTGCAGGGGATAGAGTACGCCCACCCACATACGCTTGGACGAGACCCGCAGGTACCTCTACAAGCAGCTGCAGCTCCTGCTTCGTTCTGCGGGAGCTTACCAGAAGGGTACCTGTACCTTGCCTGCAGCAGCACCGCTCTAGACCTGCTTTGCCTCAACTGCTTGGCTTTTTTTGCGCTTCGCGCTGCATATCACAAACAACCATTTCCTTCTCCACGACTACCCAGAACTTTCAGCCCACCAACCCTCCAGCCCTCCAGCACTCCCTTCTCTCCTGTCGCTTCTCGCTACCGGCCCGGGGTCGCGTCCCCTGTTCGCCAGTCCCATGTCGCCGCTCCATAAATTTCTAAATTAAAACTACTAGAAAATGGTTCCCGGAGGAGGTCGCGAAGGCGACGAGTCGGCCACCGCTTCGACCATTGCTTCTCATCCTCAATCTCAACCTGCTTCTCCCACAAAAGCAGTCTCTAGCGAGCCACCGATCACAGCGTCTACCTCCTCAGAGCCGACTCCCACTGCCGTCGCCGCCCCTACGCCCCCCTTAGAAGAGCAGAAGGAAGAGCAGGAGGAGCCGCAACAGCAGCAGCAGCAGCAGCAGCAACAACAACAAGAACCACCACAGCTGGGCGAAAAGCAACCGCTGCCGCAGGATCACGAGCCTCAGACGGCATCGCCGCCTTCGCAGCAGAACGGTACGGGCCGGGAGGCCGAGACAAACACTGCTACCAACACCACCGCGACCCCCGACTCTGAGTCCGATATGGCGAGCCACCGGCCAGCGGCTCTCCATGGCCTACATGCTGGCTATCCCACCAGCTCGTCCTCGTCTCCAATCTATGCTTCCCATGCTGCAGGACTTCCGACCACGCAATACGCCTCGTATCCCGCCGCTACAGCTGCAGCTCAGCCGGACGCATACCGCGTGAGCCCCGTGGGCACTCCTCAGATGTCGTTGCCCAGCATGCGGACCATCGACGCCATGTCGCAGCAATCCGTCCCTCCAATCCCTCACCATTCCATGTCCATGGCCATGAGCATGCCCCTTACTGCCGTCTCGGCGGCCCCTCCATACTTCGCAAGCCACTCGACGCCTCTACCTTCCAACTACGGCTTCTCTCAGGACAGCCTATCACGATATCCGCTCCCTCATGATGCTCGACTGATGAACCACCGAGGCCCCAAGAAGGTACGTTTCACAAAAGCAGAAGACGCTCTCGACCCAATTGGGCCCAGGGGATGCAATTGAACTATTCTCTACCCGAATTGGAGCTGATATGATGATACGTAGGAGATTAAGCGACGAACCAAGACGGGCTGTTTAACGTGCCGCAAGCGACGTATAAAGGTGCGAAGATGCATATCTACCCTCATCTCAGGAGCTATTCAACCCAACTTCACATTTTCACGCGCATTTACCCTTCCATCAATTACTACATTTTTTCCCTCTTTCCAATTTCCTCGTTTGCTGTTTTGCCCTTTATGTTGCGACAATCTATGCTGGAGCTGCAAGCGGCAGCTTAGGTGGCGCGAGGAAGGGAAGAAAAAAGCGGCCCCTCCTTTCCGAGCTGAAGCTGCTGGCCGAGGGAGCTGAGAAACTTTGAAACTCGTGGCGCGCCTATGAACCCGCCCAAGTGTGAGACTCAGCGCAACCGCACCACTGCAAACCTCTTCTTTATCCCATCCCACTCGCCAGCCACCAACTGCCTCAGCGCATCTTGCCCGCCCTCCAGTCTCATCGCCAGTGGCTTGCGACTCGCATCTTCTTTTTTTTACCTTGCCCTCTGCATCGCCGTCATTTTTGTCAGCCAGCCCTTTGCCGTCTCTCTCCATGCGCCTTGCTGCGAAACTTGCACTGACACCTTTTCTCTTGCAGTGTGACGAGACGCACCCAACCTGTAACAACTGCAGGAAATCGAAACGCGAGTGTCTGGGATACGACCCCATATTTCGACAGCAGGCCGGCACGCCCACTGGGACCAGCGCGCAGCCAGTGTCGAGCAACTTGTCACAGCCCTCAGAATCATCTGCCGTTGCATCTGCCCAGCCAGGGTCTACGGTTGGACAGTCTCCGGTCCAGCGTTTGGTCAACACGTACGGCAGCCAGTCACCGATGCTACCAAACGTCTATGCCACAAGCTCCAATCCTTCTACTCCATCCATCACACCAAGCAACTACAATCCTCTGTCTACACCCACCTCGGCACCAGCCCTGTCCATGAAACACGATCTTGGCTACAACTATTCTTCTAATATTGACCACACCGCGCGCTCTACGTCCTCCATGTCGACGAATCAGCTGTCCCTATCGGGATCCGATAATAGCTACTTACGAGGTGAGACTGGCTATGCCCCGTGCTGCTTGTCATAGCTATGGAGGAGGGGGAAAAAAATTGAAAGCTGAGCCGGGTCGCTAATCTGCTTGTCGTTTGTGTAGCCAAGAAAATGAGGATCGACGAAATCATCGATTTGTTAGGCCCTCCCGCACCCGCCCAGCAGATAAGCCATACCGAAGAGACCTTCAATGAGATCACAAAGGTCTACCATGAGATGTATGCGAGCGGGCTGAGCGCTTTTTTCGAAACAAGCTGGTACTATTTCACTGAGAACGGCAAGATGTCGTTTCCCAAGGATGCCAACCTCATCGAGCACATGGCGACTTTCCTAAAAATTCTCGAAGGTGTCAGAGCCAATGACCATACTCAGATGGCGTATTCGGGGGTGTTGGAAACCAGAATTGTGTGGGAATTGGCTTGTACGGCATACCAAATGCCGGATAGGGCGATTAATTCAATGCGCCTCAACTTGCCGCCGGACAATGATGCCACCGAAGCTAGAAACCGTCTTCAAGTCGTCGAGGCTCTACTCTGCGGCGATGAGCTGCTAAACAACCCCCTCTCCCCACCGGTAGCAGATGCCGACCATCATCGCGTTCGTCAATTTGACTTTTGGTACAGCCTGGCCGAATTCGTGCGTAAGAGAGACAATCCCAACACTCCTGCGGTCGTCAAAATGAGAGAGGATGTTCTGAGCCGGATGCGCCACCTTCTGGACGGTCGCGAAAATCGCGACGTACTCTACTCTATAGCCGTCGTTCGCGAACTTGCTCCAGATTTTGATGCTGGATATGCTACAAGCATTCCGCAGCATTTGGATGAATCAGATCCAAAGAACAGATTGGCTGTCGCGTCCAAATTCATCCTTGACGAATCACAAGTCACTGGCGGCACCACTAACGTCGTCCGCCGCTTTAGCGATATCGCCTCGAGAGCGTTTGTCAATCCTGGAGTAAACATCGCACGAAGAGTGTAGCCTCCTATTTATCTTGATTAGGCCAGATATTCCGACAGCTGATCTTACGCCGGCTCTTCATTTCTGTTTTTTCCTCTGCGAAAAAAGCTTTTCAATCAGCCAAAATTGTTTTGTCCCCGGGTGCTTCTGTAGCCCGCATCAGCATTTAGCATATCGGCGCATAGGTGTTCGTTCTATTGCATTAGTTGAAGAAACTGTTGCGAATAACAGAGTTTCTCCCATCAAACTGAGGCAGAACTACAGACCTTGCTATAAACCGTCTTTTTTTTTTGTTTAAAAATACATCATCTTTGAGTCTTTTCACGGCGTTTGGACACCGGATAAGGAAAGGAGGTAGGCATTCTCTGCTCGTTACCAATTCTTTTTGTTGCATTATTTTCTTTTGTCGGCGGTTCTTTTGTTCCAATGTTACACTATACAGCGTGAGCAAAGTCAAGGCAATTTATACTGCCATACTCTGCCCATTTAGCTGTCACATATTGCTCTCTTTACGGCGCCCCTGTGTCCCTTTTTCATATACGAAATGGAGCAGGGCCGAAGATGAAGAGGAGCGGAGGAGGATCTCTCGGCTTGTGAGAGAGAAAAGATGCTATACGACTTGTGCCGACCATTTGGTCCCCTTCTAAGGGCAGCTGTTGAGCTGGGCGAGCAAGACACGGGCGAGCAAAGGTGAAGAATGAAACGAAAGATAGACATTTTTCTTTTTCTGTCCAAATTAGAAAGGGAAGGGTTCGTTTTGTTTTGTTTTGAGCACAAAGGTCCTGGAATGGGATTATGGTTTGGGGAAGGGGGTAGGTTTATAGAATGGGTGGTCCTGTATACACGGGCTGCAATCAGAAACTTGTTTCTGATTCCAAATCGAAAAGAAAAAAACGAAAATACTGCTCCAACAATATCAGCGAGCAACACAAATTTTCTTTCAAAGTGTCTTTTTTTTTTATCTCTTACGCGTTTCTTTTGTCTTATTTTCTTAGTGTTTAATATAGTAATTGGAACTATTAGGTAGGCAGGCATACATATAGACTAGGTACATTATATATACACACACATTGTATGTATTCATCTCATCTCATCTTCAGCGCATCCCATAATCGGTTTCGCTTTTGTGGTATCTTTCTTCCCTTCCCTTCCCTTTACTCTTATCATTTTTCTTCGGATGATGCTTGATTGTCTTTATTTGTCTCCAAAATTGCCAAACCAGATACTATCATCTGGTCTCATTCCCGTAGCGACGCCCTCAAAGCCACACATGGCCCTCTCTTGATCATTGACAGACCATCCTCTGACGACGTCACTCCTCACCAGCAGCTGCATCACCATGCCGGATTCGGCGTGCCACATGTTGTGACAATGAAAGGCCCACATGCCGGGATTGTCGAGAACGATGCGTATAACAGCCCAGCTATATCCCTCTACCGTAACGGTATCGCGTCGGAGGGGATTATTCTCCAGGTCGTGCTGCTGTAGAAAAGCCGGAAGATCTTCCTCTGAAGGGGGATACCCGCCGCGGCCTTGGAAAAGGACGAAGAATTTGTGGCCGTGGAGATGGAATGGGTGATTACCGTCGTCGAAGTTGTTGATGGCAAAGTCAATGGTGCGAATGCCCTCGGTTTGGATGACGAGCTCCTTTTTGTAGTCGTAGGCGAGGTTATTGACGGCGATGGGGGAGCTAAGAGAAGTAGCATTTGCGGGTGCGTCGAGAAAGCGATGGAGTGAGGGATGGGTCGTATTCATATGCCAGGTGGATTGGTTAAAGAATCCACGCGAGAGACGCCAGTCTCCAATCATGAAGCTGGCATCGAAGCGCATGTATTTATCTGCGGGCGGAGGGTTCATCGAAACTACAGGATGTAGAGCCGAAACGTTTAAATCGCGACATTGAACTTCAATGACTTCGGGCCAATCTTTGCTGTTTGGGTCTTTCTCCAGTGCTTTGGCTTCGGGAGAGGTGTAGCGGATCACAGCTCGAGTCTCGGACTGTAGGTGACGATTCTTTGTGGTGAAGCAGTGAGTTACCATGCGAGCCCTCATCCAGAAAGCATCGGCAGTGGTGACATTGGTTTCCAGGACAATGCTATAACGCTGTGCCGGGAGGATATTAAGACGATGAAAAGGTTCAGGGAACACATCGGTGCCGTCGACTTCGGTAATGTAAAAGGGATGCTCATCCCATTGGATTTGAAACTCGGCAAAGGCTCCAACGTTGATAATGCGCAGGCGGTGTCTTTGACCGGCAGCAAGTTCAAAAATGGGAGCTGTGGCATTGCTGGCATCACAGTCCCAGCCCTCAAAGTCATTGCAATCACGCATACCGCGACCATTGATCAGGCCATTGTCGGGAACAGGCTCATTGTTTTCCATATCGGGCTTGAGATAGTCCATCAATATTTCTGAAGTAAGGTTATGGTAGTGATCTTGAACCATGACAACCATATCAGAAGCGTATTCCAGCTTCTGCAGAGTGGTTTTCTCGTCCTTGGAGTGAATGACGACAGGTCCAACTAGGCCATCTGAAGCCTGAGCACTATGGTGAGCATGGTACCAATATGTGCCTGACTGATTTTGAACTTGGAACTCGTAAGTGAAACTTGAGTTGGGAGCAATAGGGCATTGAGTAATGCCAACGGCACCATCCATGAAATTGGTACCATTTTGGAAGAGTCCGTGGAAATGTATTGAGGTGGCATTAACAGCTTTGTTGTCAACAGTGACACGAATGGTGTCGCCTTCGTTACACTCAACCAGAGGCCCGGGAAACTGGTTGTTGATCAGTATCATTGGCCGAAAGACGCCATCAGGGTTCAACCGTCCGTCTACAATTGTCCAATGGTATTCTCTGATGACAGGGGCAGCGTCAAAATCCCAAGAATTTGACAAGATGTATTGCGAAGCATCTCTCAGTCTTGGAATACTTGATATTTCTTCCTCGTGCTGAATGACAATTAGCTTGGGACTGCTTTCACCTGGCTCTTCAGATGTATGTTCGGAATCAGGTTTGGCATCAGCCTCGTTGTGGCTAGCCTCATCTCCAATAGGAGGCTCTCCTAACTCATGGGCGTCCGAAGGCGATTCCTTGGAAAGTGCCTGGAGGCTAAATGGGACGATGGATAGTGCCAGGACAGAGATGGTAGCAATGAAGAAACAGAGGCCCAGCTTCCATACGGACAGCGTGCGTGATCGAGATGGACGGAGAGGTGCTGAGCCATGCGAGAGGCGAATAAATGGCTGCTGCTCGCTGAGCCCCTGATAAGCCTCTTCGTCCGGAGCATCAGTTGAATTTCGCTGTTGTCGTGCTCCAGCAGCGTCCATTGCACTCACCATGGACACTCTCGAGGGCGGCGAGCTGGCAGGGCCGATATTGTCATGGTACGGCAAGCTCCGAGTTCGGGCACTGTCGATGCTGTCGCGTTCACCAAGACGAGCCGAGTTCATAGCTCTTCAGCCCGGCATAATTGTCCTATGAGAAGGCAGAAGGCGCAGCTATGGACAGCGTTGCAGGAAGCAATCGAATCTAAACGGTGAGCCGACCCAACCGGGTCAAGCCGAGCAACTGGAGCAGGGCTGGGGCTGATAACGAACCGCTCCCGGGAATAGAAGACGGCTGATGACAGCTCCGGTGTCGAAAACGGCGTAGCTGAAATATGAAGTGAAGTTGGCTGGACCAGCAAAAGGCCAGATGGTGGTGTTAGTCCGAATACAGGCGACGAGAAAGTGCGGAGGGAACAACGTTTAGGCGTCCGGGAGAGGCGTGTCAGCGGGCGTTGAAGCGATTGGCGCGGCAGGGTCCACTGAAGACGATCAACAGCTTCCAGAGCTTCTGTAATAACCTTGAGCCAGTGGCAGCTTCTGGAACGCGGCGATGTTGAGCAGCAGCCTCAGCTCAGATTCGCCGATTCCGAGGTCTGAAGATCTGCAGGCCAAGACAGCTGAGCAGAAGCGGATGAGGCGGCACACGACGCTATCAAGCTCAGCCAAATCGACAACGACGGCCAGCTCGAGATGCGCCTCTCGATGGCTTTGTATCCCCCACGTGTCGGGACGTTCAACTAGACAAGAGGCGAGTTCTGGCGGACCTGCAGCGCAAGTTCCCGATGTTGGGCGCTGTGGCTTTGCTCCATAGTAAGCTGCTAACAAGATGCGACTAGGTCTGAAGCTTCCTAGTGATGTGGGTTTCCAGCTCTTGGCTGCCGGACTCGTACTGGCATGCGTGGGTAGAGCGCCGTGCTACGTCAATCCGTGTAAGTTGGACGAGCCACCCACCGTCCCATCTTCTACTCACAGTTGGCAGCAGGGTTCTTTTGAAGACGCGTGTTTTTTCAGCCGGCCAACATAGCCAACTCTTCCCTGTCGGAATATGTCGCCTCGGTCAACAAATGAGCAGATGCCATTTACCAAGCAGACCCTAAACTGCACTCGGCGAACGGTCTAACTAGTAGGGGTGGATAGCATTGCCAGCATCGAGCACATGTCGACAGGGTTCGTCGAGAAGGACACCACAAGGCGCTGCCAGGTGTGTCGAGAAAAGAGCGGGACCGGAGGAGACCCCAAGAAAATCGATACTTTGCGTAACATTGCATTGAACTGTCTCGGAACGAGGCTCTATTAAACCCGACTGCCCTGCCCTGCCCTGCTGCAGCTGCGTCTTCCCTTCTCCATCCTCCCTAGCAAAGCTCATCAGGATCGAGACTTAGGAAAAGATTTTCAAAATGCTGTCCACGGTTGTCTCTCTGCTGGCTGCTGCCAGCTTGGCCTCTGCCGGCGTCGCCAAAGAGCCTTGCAAGCCTTCCAAGCCCGTCAAGACCACCACTGCCTGGGAGTCGGCCTATACCGCCACCGGCACTGCTGCTGTTGCCGCTGCCGCTGCCACGGCCAAGACCAGCAGCCCGACCAGCCACGTCAAGGGCAAGGCTTTTGACCGCTTCGTGGTCATCTACTTTGAGAATCAGGACTACGACAAGGCCGATGGCGACCGTAAGATGAATACTGCGATGAGATACGTGTAGAGCAATGCTGATAGAACTATAGCCAACTTCAGCTGGTTCGCCAAGAAGGGCATCACGTTGACAAACTACTTTGGGGTCACTCACCCTTCGCAGCCCAACTACCTCGCCTCCATTACTGGAGACTACTTTGGTATGCAGAACGATAACTTGTACGCCACCGACTTCAACGTATCGACTGTCGTCGACCTTCTCGAGGATCGTGGCATCTCTTGGGCTCACTACGAAGAGGACATGCCTTACTCGGGCTACGAGGGCTTCAACTACGTCAACACCAAGAACGGTGCCAACGACTACGTTCGCAAGCACAACCCTGCTATTCTCGCCAACAGCGTCGCACACTATGAGCAGCGCCTGTCTCAGATCAAGAACTTGTCCTTGATCGACACTGGCAAGTCCATGTTCCACAAGGACCTCAAGGAGAACAAGCTGCCTCAATGGATGTTCATTACTCCTAACATGACCTCTGACGGCCACGACTCCAACGTCGCCGTCGCTGGCCAGTGGTGCCGCACTTTCCTCGAGCCCCTCCTTGAGAACAAGAATTTTATGCAAAACACTCTGGTGCTTCTGACTTGGGATGAGAACGAGACCTACACTATTCGCAATAACATTATGGGCATCTTGCTGGGTGACGCTGTCCCCAAGCACCTTGTTGGCACTACCGATAACAACTACTACAACCACTACTCTGAGATTGCCACCGTCGAGGCCAACTGGGATCTCCACACTCTTGGTCGTTGGGATGTCGGTGCCAATGTCTTTAACTGGGTCGCTCAGAAGACTGGTGACCACCTTCGCCAGTGGTCATCCACCAAGACTCTTGACAGCTACTTCTGGAACGTCTCTTATGCCGGTATCTTCAACGAGGATGGTGGCAACCACGAGTACCCCGCTCCCAACCTGAAGCTCGACCACAGCTTCTCCCGCCGCACCATCCTGCCCTCTATCAAGAAGACTTGGGAGTGGACTAAGCTTTCCTCCTACTACGCCGATACCGTTGAGCTCCCCGACGGCCTCCACCCTCCCAAGGGCTACACACCCGTTTCTACCAGCGACTAAGTATTGCTTCTTTGAAATATATACATATATATAATTATTTATTTTGGCTTTGTACTTATGCGATTGGCAAAGTTGGAAGTGAAGAGTTAATGACACGATCTGGTAGCTTGAGGCTAGCAGAACAGTATGAATAAAAAATGTTCACGCCTCAATTGGCAATTGCCCGTCCGTAGTAAAGCCTATGGTGTCTGAATACGCTTCACATGCCTCTCCTCATATTGCATGATCAACCTCATTGACAGAGGGTAGAGCGAAAAAAAAAAAGGGCAAATAGCGGTCATGGCGGCCTGCTCCCCTGTCAGACTGACTTACACCGGCTCGTGCACGGCGCCACCTCCGGCATATCAAAAGTCCCAGCTTCCTAGTCGGGCAGCTCTCCAATTTTCTAGCCGCCGAGAAAAAAATCCTGCCCATCATCCATCGTGCCGGGTTCCCCTCTTTTCTCCTATTGGTACGATGGTGAACTTGTGGCTTATGTGTACTTGGTTTCCTTTGTTTTCTTCCTTATAAAAAATACCTTCATCGTTGAGCAGCTGTACAGCCCATTTGCTTAACTACAGAGGCAAATGTGTAAACGGGAAAATATCAAGGCAAATCCATTGGCATCCCGCTAAAGACGCACGTCGATGTTGGCGGCGCCGCCACCCCACGTCCTTAACCAAGAATCCCTGCCTCTCAAAAAGGCCCCCAGCTGGTCTGCCCTTCTTTCTCCGCGCTTCCCCCGAATCAGCGTTCATGCGTTTTTAAGCACAGGGCCTTTGGTGGTGCACGTGGGTTGGAATCGAGCATCTGCTTGGAGCATCCACCCCGTCCAAGTGTGCCTGGATCAGCTTGTTTTCGCGGCTGGTCGGCAGGAGAACTTGTGCCGAAGGGACTTTTTTGTCCTTCCTGTTGATGAATACGCAGCGCATTTTCTCCCTTTGAGGTGACAATGGCCCCGTCGGTGTCCTGACTTGGATTGGTGGCGAGAAGCATAGACGCAGAGCTGGAGGATGAAGTGGGCTGCGCAGCTGGAATGTTTGCCCCGGGATGCCGATACTATTTGTTAAGGCGATGTAACACCAGTGCAGACGCAAGGGTGTGGACTGGGGACATTTGGTGCTGGACCGCATGCTCAACTGATCCGGAGTTGGAGATCTTGTGCGCCGGCCAAGTGACTATTCTCAAGCCCGTGCTACTACATACCCACCTCCGCCAGACTCAAGACGAAGCTCTACGAGAACTGTTGTGAACTCTGCTGAGAAATTCAATATTCGATTGTGCTACCTATTTTGTCTCAAACAGCTATCGATAGCTTCTTGATTGATAGGCTGAATCGCTGATTCACTTCGCACGCCCATTGTCTAACCCTTCATCTCGCGTGTTCATCTTCTTGTCCCTTGAGCAGCTATCCCAAAGCTCTTCTCTACTAGCCACCTCTTTGCACCCACAGCGACCATCATGTCAAAATCAAGGAGCCCTCCCCTCATCCGATTTCTCTCAGACTTCACTCTCGGCTTCTCAGATGGCTTAACAGTGCCCTTCGCCCTCACTGCGGGCCTCAGCTCCCTTGGCCGCACTGACACCGTCATCTACGCCGGTCTGGCTGAACTCTGTGCAGGGAGTATTAGCATGGGCATTGGCGGCTACCTTTCTACGAAAGACGAATTGCCTTCGGATCAGGCGAAAGATCGAGATGGCGACGAGGAAGAGCTCAAGGGCATGCTTGGGAGAGATAGCGTGGATGAAAAGAATAAAGATGCGCAAGAAGTGCTTGTGAAGCAGCATTTGGAACCTCTCGCTCTGCCTGGTTGGATGGTTGCGGATATCATGTCGACTATTAAAGAGCGTCAGGGCCTATACGATACAGCCCGTCAGCTACAATTTGCACGATCTGAGCTCGCTGCCGGCGAGAGCTCATATAACCACGATAAACTGCCCATTTCACCAATCGCTTCCGGTATTTCCATCTCGTTAGGCTACATCATTGGCGGCGCCATTCCTCTACTGCCATACTTCTTCGCTGCGACGGTCGGCCTTGGTCTCCGATGGAGCATCGCAGCGTGCCTGGTGGCGTTGATGTCTTTTGGCGCAGGCAAGAGCTGGTTATTGAGAAGCGGAGATGCCTCCAGCAGTTGGATGCGCTGCCTCTGGGAAGGATTGCAGATGATGATTTTGGGTAGCGTGGCTGCGATAGCGTCGGTCTTGTGCGTGTCGTTGCTGGGAGGGGGCGACAACGAGATGAAGGGCTGAGCATACCTGCGAGATTTATTTTTTTCTCTCTCTCTTCTGGAATGAACGAAACGGAACGAGAAATTATATGATTATGGGAACTACTGGCGTTGGGGAGTTTGGCGGCAACACACATTGCACCACAAGCTATATACTTACGTAAAGCTTGCAAGCGGTGAATAATTCTTAGAAATATACTTGTGGCTGGAAGACAGATTTTCTAAAAAATGTCTTTGCCTGTCTATCAAAATAATGAATATTATAATGGTATTAGGAAAAGTCTTTGGCGTGGTATATATCAATGCGTGTTTCGAGGAACAAGAAGCTATCATGGTGTGCGTAAACGGCGTGGCTCACATAAAAGACAAATTAGTTTACGGCCGAATCATTTATAGACAGCAAGCCCAAATAATTCCTCATTGAGGGTAATTCAGAATTCTCAATAAATTTGGCAGGCTCCTAGCTAACTGCGCACGGCTTTGGGGCCTCTCCTGCTTCTAGAGGTACCGTCATGCTTTTCTTCCAAGGTCAAGAGATGCCTGGCTAACTGACATGCTTCATAATGGCTTACGTATAAGTGCTTAGGTGAATATGGAGATTGCGAATCGGCCAAGACGGCACACGCTCGTTAGAACAGCTCCCTCTCATGGCCGCCGTGTGCTGAGCATAGTTTATTCGACACAGTTTCTTGACTTGAGGATCACACATGGCGCTTTGAGCCATGAGGGTGCTATTGGCGCTGCTAGATGTACTGATGGTCTGGCATGGTCATCTAATATGCAACAACAGCCATGTAAGGCAGCTTCTCGTGAGTGTTTGCTATCCTGAAACGCGTAGCCAGGCGGAGGGGCGGTACCGACAACCATAATTTAAACTTCCGGCAATTCTGAAGACGCTGATACAAATATCTCCATTACTTGGTAGTTTCCTGAAGTGATCTAGCTGATATCGATCGGCTCGATCCGATCAAGCTAGTTAAACTTTGTGCCAATCTAATCAACATGCATTGACTCGAGTCACCCGCACTCCATATTGATCTTAAGATCAATACTTTGTGTAAGATGGTGCTCGTATCCGCATCACACCAGGTAGATGAGCTTGCAGGGACAGATATAGCAAGCATGAAATAAAATTCTATACAACCGAATTGAGTTAAACGCAGCTTGCATGAGGCAGGTTACTCGGCAAAAGATGAGGCTGCCATTATACTTCAACTGCGTGATTCCACTATGTATGGTGATCAGTAATAGAAACTGCGGCTCAATTAAGTAGAAATTGTACACATATAAACCTTAGGTGCCCATGTACGGAGTCGGCAGCCAAGTCCGATACCTGGGCTTGTAGCTACAAGTTATCTCATCAAACACTTTCTCTTCTTCCACTCGACCAAGCGCTTAATGCTGGTGAGTGAATAAAATCTATATACTGTTATCGATAGGTCGACCCATTGACTGCATTTCCACTAAATAAAGAGTTGAACCACCAAAAAAAAAAAAAAAAGAAAAAAAAAAAGAATGAATCAGATGGGTAAAAGTTCAAAAAATGAAGCCAACTCTCAGTGTTGGTGATATTATAGGAAAAGCCCAACGCGGGGGTCGAACCCGCAACCTTGAGATTGTAATACAGAACGTGTACCTCATAAGAGTCTCACGCTCTACCGATTGAGCTAGCCGGGCAAATCATGTGACAAATAGCCAATCAATGACCACCAAACTGAGCTCGAGGCTTCTAGTTGCAGAACGGAGATCTATTACAGTATATGACCTTGTCCATCAAGTACGCGCCCAGCGACAAAAATCGACGACTTGCAATCGTAACGCCTTTCCAGCACTCATGATGTGGTATCTTGCTTTATTAATCGGCTGCTTCTTCAATACAAAAATGCTATCTTGATATGTCAACAAAAAATCATGCACGCTCATTTAGGAAAAAGTAAGCTTCCTATAATGGGTGCTATATTTTCTCAATCTACTTCAATTTCTAGCTGTGTATACACTGCAAGCAGTGAATGTCATAGTTCTATATTCTTTGTACCATGCAGCTGGTGCTTCTTTGACTCTTCTTAAATATATCGGAAATGCAAATGCCAGCTCATGCCGCTATGCGGATGCACGCATGGTCGATGGCCCATCTCGTCTCTTGCTCAGTAACGTGGCTGTGCTTCAAACGCCATAATTGCTGCCAAACTTTAGCTACACAATACGTGACATAAATTGGAATTGGATTGGTTAATTTATTTCAGATATGCAAAAAATACGTATTCTGTATAAATTTGCATATCGACTTTATGGATATATATTTCTGCGTAGGTTTTTTGCGTAGGGGTTTTTTTTTTTTTCTAAACTTGTAGCTATCAACAGCCACCAGTAGAAGCAGCGGCCATTACAGCCACCCTTTTCAAGAGAGTATAAATAACTATTATGTCTTCATCCTAATAAGCATATTACCTATTAATTATAAAGACCGCTCTTTCAAAGCCTTAAGTGTATAGTATGACTCTTTCCAGAAGAAGTGGGCTCTATCGATCATGATCAGTAAACAACTAGCGCGATTAGTAAATGAGCATCATGATCAGTAATTTAAAAAAGCAGTTATATCTTCGAATTTTATGGCTTCTTATCGGAACGAGAGACTTGTACGTCATAAGAAGGCGTGAAGAATTGAACTATGGATGTTATTCAGAAGGCGCCGGCTTGGAACTGACAGCTTCAACCGTCCTAGCTTACAAATAGAATCAATTGCACAATAAACCTAATATCAAGCTTGGAAATCAATTAAACAAGGATGTGCAACAAAGAATAGGCAGTTTAATACAAAGGAGGATACGTTGATTTGAATATGTATAAATAAGGCTGCCCGTTGGCTATGGTATGTCGTTCCCTGATTGTTGAAGACAAAGCTACACCTACTCCTTAAACAACCGACTTGATTCTCTTCACCGTATCAATATAATGGCATTGGACTGGGAGAAAAAAGCGGAAGCAAGGCGTCAAGCAATTCTTGACTCTATTCCACAGAAATGGCGCCTTGGAAAAATTCCTTCTGCTGAGGAACAGAAAGATGTTACGGATGAGTACATACGACAGTTTCTCAACAGCAAGGAAAGTGAGATTACAGAAGCCGACATTGGAGGTATTGCGAAGCAGATTGCAGCAGGAAACTGGACTTCTCTTGAGGTGACTGAGGCGTTTTGCCATCGAGCATCAATTGCCCACCAACTAGTATGGTTGCTTCACCAAGAACTGCAAGAGCAAGACGTGCTAAAGGTTATTAGGTGAATTGCGTGCACGAATTCTTTTTCGATGTCGCAATCGAATCGGCCAAAGCCCTTGACGCTTACTTTGCCAAGCATAAGAAGACAATTGGGCTGCTTCACGGCGTACCCATTTCTCTAAAAGATCAGCTTCATGTTAAAGGAGCCGAGACGACCATGGGTTACGTTGGCTGGATCAACACTTTCGAAGGAAATAAAGACGATCCGAGAAAAGGAACATTCGAGAGTGAGATAGTCAGAGAGCTACGCAACCTTGGGGCTGTTTTCTACTGCAAGACTAGCTGCCCCCAAAGTCTGATGTCTGGCGAGACTTTCAACAACATTATCGAGTATACTTGGAATCCCAAAAATCGATTCCTTTGCTCAGGAGGCAGTTCTGGTGGCGAAGGCGCTCTGATCCGTCTGAAAGGCTCACCGGGTGGTCTTGGGACAGACATCGCCGGCTCAATCAGAATGCCGGCCGCATTTAGTGGAACATACGGTATCAAGCCAACGTGGGACAGATTGCCCTATAGGGGAATAGCAACTTCTATGGACGGCCAGAACAGCATTGCGTCTTCTGTTGGACCAATGGCTACGACCGCGGCGGGAACTAGGCTGCTCGTTCAAGCAATTCTATCCCAGCAGCCATGGTTATACGATCCTCGGGTTGTTGACATACCATGGCGCGATTCGATAGAAACGGAGACCAGAGAACTCACAAAGGTGACCTCGAAAGGGCCACTTGTATTCGGAGTCTTGAAAACTGATGGAGTTGTGAATCCTCAGCCTCCTGTCGCTCGCGCCATCGCCATACTCACTGCGGCTCTTACAAAGGCTGGACATAAAGTCGTTGAATGGACACCACCAGCTAACTCTCATCGAGACTTGATGAGCGTTATAGTGAATTCATGGCGCTACGATGGGGGGAAAGACGTTCATGACGCTTTTGCTCTCTCGGGAGAAAAGATTTTCCCACAGATACAGCGAGTGTTTGGAACCTCTCCCAAGGAACAATTCAACGGTACCCAAATTGCAGCAAACAACATTGAAAGACGTCGCTTACAAGTCGAATACATGGATTACTGGAACTCTACTATTGAGTTAACTGGTACGGGCCGACCCGTCGATGGCTTCATTTGTCCAGTTGCACCTTATGCGGCAGCAAGGCCTCAGAAGTATAAGTACTACGGATACAGTGCATTTGTCAACGTATTGAACTATACCAGTGTCAATGTGCCTGTCACTCTCGCGGACCAAAGCATTGATAGGTATGATCCAGGCTATACTCCATTGAACGAGCTCGACGGAGCTACTGTTGAAGATTACGATGCAGAATTATATGATGGAGCGCATGTTGGCTTGCAGATTGTCGGGAGGAGTTATACTGAGGAGAAGATGCTTGTCATTGCTGAGTATGTAAGTGAGTTGTTATCTAAAGATCATTCTTAGATGACGAAATAGCCAAGTCGGAAATCTCAGATTTCAACGGGCCAATGTGATTTTAAACAAACAATACAAATAAATTTGTCTTTCAAGGCTCGCCAAAAAATCGCCGCCCCATTTGCCCACCAAGTGTCCTTGTTGCTTCTATCACAAATGGCAATTCCGAGGATGCACGTCTGATGTCGATGCGTTCTGTATGTATTGAGAGCAATTTTGCCTTTTGAGTCAGCTCTCAGCCGACAAAGGCCACGCACACTAATAAATTGCCGCTGCCACATGTATTAAACAATTTTTTATTGGTAATATTCTCAAAATTGCATCGTAAATTACAACTCGGAGCTGACAATGCTATAAACTCCAGATTCTTCTAAGCATCGCTTCCTGACATCAACTTGTGAACCATATTCATGAAACGCCCCCTGTACTCCATTGGGTTCGTTGTAATACTCATTGGACCTTTTTTGGCATAAATGTTGAATGTTTTGACAAGCCCTGACAAAATCTTCGGCTGCAGCTTGTGTCTGGCCCAGAAGAAATCTATTATAGCGATACGATATATCCATTTACCGTCAATGGATGATACTCCATTTCTCCAAGTCTCTTTGACATTCCTCCTAGCAGCTAGTAGTGGATCATTGCTTGCAGCAAAATTTGTACTGGACTGAGACTTTAAATGTTGACCAGGACCAGGAAACCTGACGAGAAATAGAGAGTAGTCAACCACATTCGAGTTCGCAAGGAATTCCGTATCTGCGCTCAATATATCGAATAGCTGATCCGCCATCTGTGCTGTGACTCGCAATCGGTTGGGCATTTGATCAACCAGCTTGGTTTTCACATTTTCAGATGACAAACTACCGCCGGCGATATCGCGCTCCGGGAAGAAATAATTGTCTGGCTTGAGATCATAGGTACTCCATTGAGCTCTAGCAGCCTCATTCTTCTCTTTCTCTTTCCCGTGTAACAGGTTCTCCATGATAATAAGATGTGTGGCTGAGAGACCCAGAAGCCTGTTCAGGTTTGATCCCGGAACGTAAAGCATATCCGTGACGCGGACAAGAAGACTGCAAGGATAAGCCGTCATATGGTCCACATAGGGACGAAATAGTTCGTCCATGAAGAAGCGGTATTCGAATCGGCGATCTAGTGACTTGACAATATATTCTCCGTTGCTAGTCATAAGAAACGTCGAGCCGCTATATCCAAGGTCTCCAACCGGGATAAGTTCCGCCTGCAAATCATGTGTCCGTCGTGACCGTGAGCTACCTGGCACGATCTGGTAGAAAGATGTCGAATATTCACGTTCTTCAATCTTCCAGACTTCATGCCTCAATGTGGAGAAGTCAGAAGAACAGTATCGTAAATATTCAAAGTCGAATATGGGCGGGAAAATGCTGGTTAAGCAGAAAAAGAAGCTGGCCAAACACTGAACAGCCTGATCTCTTCTTGACGTGTCATTTTCTAGAGGCTCTGGAACGTCGCCCACGGCACGAGCAACAGCGGTGCAGATGTTACGAGTCCGAGTTCGCATCTTCAGTGTTTGTGATTTGGTATGAACAACGACATTCGCTACGAGCAATGTGTTTAAGGCTATACACACCGCGTGCCTTGCGAAGGTCGTCGCTTGGAGTAAGACAAAAGAAAACGATAGCAGAAAAGGTAAAGAGTAGAGATACGGCTAAGCGCAAATTGACGTCATTACGCGCATAGAATTCAGTTTCGAGCAATGTTAACAGAAGGCCCAAAGAAATCCCAATCACTACTTCTCTCGTCAAAAAAGGAAAAAAAAAAAAAAAAAAACAACTTGTGTAGGACATCTCTCGGCGGACGATCGAATTGCCAGTCAGCTTTGTGGTGTTGATCGAATTGTCCCATAATAGTCGCTCGTCTCAATCCTTCGCTGCGTGTACTATGGAGCATTAAGAGTAAACACGAAAGCTTACACAAAAACCGACAAATTCTAACCTGCATCCTGTAATTAAAGTTCAAGTTGTTCTTTTGTAGTAAACATATTCTTTAGATTCTTCAGTCTATAAACTCGCTACATTGCACTACCAAGCATGCGAGTCAAGGACTGCATGGCCGTTTTCAGATACTCCTCCATGGACAGTTTTTCTTTGGGTTTCGAATCAAATACTTCAACAGAGAGCCAGCCTCTGAATCCAGTTTGCAGTACGGAACTTAGAAAGCCTTGAATTGGTAAATACCCTCCGTCAAAGGGTAATGGGCGATAGTCATGGCTCCATACCGACCTCGCTCTCTCCTTGGTGTTACGCAGAGGTGGCTCCATTCTGTATGCATCTGAAATCTGAAGTAAAAATATTTTGTCTCCAGGAACAATCTGTGACAGATTCTTCAGACTTTTTTGCCAACGGTCGCCAAGCTCAGCCAGGCTAACATCTTCGACATAACCTGACTCTGTAGATGGATCGCCATACTCCCCACCAGCTGATTGGAAGGTGTCCAGGCAAAGGCCAATGTTTTTGCGATCAGCTTTGTGTGATACCTCCCAAACGTCTTTCCACGTTGAGGCGTAGGTTGCCCAGCACCAGTTCTCATAAGCAAGTCGGAAACCTTTCTCTGCGAGCAAGTCCGCCAACTGCTGCAAATCCGCAGCATGGTCGTCAAAGGAAGAGGATATGTCCGGGGCATCTGATGAACCAACCTAGAGATAGTTAGCCATAATTGCGACCTCATCACTCAACTCTAAGATGCGCATACTTGTAGCATGTCGGTGCCTAAAGACTCCATAATTCTTATCCATCCTTTAGCGCGCGTAAATGCTTCTTCTCTCTCTTGTCTGTGCGTGTCTTTATTCCACCCCTCAAATCTTGAAAATGGCTGCAGCATGAGAATAACAAGGCCAAGTTGATCGGTAAGAATTCGAATCTTCCCAGCTACATCTGAAAGCGTGTCGTAATCATCTTCTTTAATCTCTTTTCCCTCGATATCGCGGCCATATGCCACTATATCTGGCATAGACATTTCTATTCCATCGAATCCGGCGTTGCGAATAGCCTCTAGCTTTTGAGGGAGCTTCGCGTCATAGTAAGGAGGGATGCTACAGGACGCGAAAGAGGTGGGAATACTGTGGCCTTGGTATTCAATGCCCATGGTGACGATGTACTATTTTCCTCGAATGAAGAGTCTCAACAAATGACATACACTCTGATCAGAATTGTATTTCCAATAGACCAAGTTGAAATACTTAAGCTTCATGGTCATTTACAGGATATATAACGTCATGCTGATGCTTGCAGCCTTGTCACCACAATTGCGTCATTCAATTGGCACAACACAGCTGTTATTGAAGTAGCTGTCAGGTGGCAATTTCTCATGAATATGTGAGTTAAATTGAGGCGTCGTCCGACAATCACGCTGTTTTGTCTTTGGTGTTTCTAATAACTTTGCTCCTGCGTCTTTATTTGTGTCTTAAGTCTTCCTTATTTTTAAACAAGCACCAACCATGGGCGCTCAATCAGATGTAACCATGAAATTCAAGCAAATTGGCATTGTCGGTGCAGGTAATATGGGCTCCATGATGGGCTTCGCCTTTTCCGAGATTGGCCTTGACGTGTCTATCTGGGATGCCAAACGCGAGAATATCGACAAATTTTTGAAGCAGGTTGATCAAGCCGAGGGCTTGACCGGGAAGATCACTGGATATCACGATATATCAAAATTTACTGCAAGCCTGGGAGAGAACGGTGGCCGAAAAGTGTTCTTATTTTCCATCACGCATGGTACGCCAGCCGATGAAGTTTTGCAGAAACTCAAGCCAGAGCTGCGCAAAGGTGATATAATTTTAGACGGCGGCAACGAGCATTATCGAAATACTGAGAGGAGACAAAGGGAGTGTCAGGACATTGGGGTAGATTGGATCGGAACTGGAGTTTCTGGCGGTTATCAGTCTGCTCGACATGGACCAAGTATGTCCCCCAGCGGAAATCCTGCGGCACTGAAAGAAGTCATGCCGCTTCTAGAACTGTATGCAGCGAAGGATCCGAAATCTGGCGCTCCATGCGTATCGAATATCGGACCAGGTGGCTCAGGGCACTTTGTGAAGATGGTTCATAATGGTATCGAAGTTGGTATGCTCTCAGCTCTCTGCGAGGCTTGGGGATTTTTAAGCAGTGGACTGGGGCTTGACCACGATCAAATTGGTGAAATATTTGCGGAATGGAACGAAACCGGCGAGTTACATACGAATTTCCTTGTCAGAATTGCCTCGGAGATCTGTAAGAAGAGGAAGCCAACAGATGGCAAAACAGCGGGACAAGGGGGCGGCCACGTTCTTGATGAAGTCCTCGACAAAGTCGTACAGGATGACGATGGTTCAGAGGGAACGCCTACATGGTCAATCATGGAATCTGCAATGAGGCATGTATCTTGCCCAACCCTCGCAGCGGGATTTTATCTCCGCGTGGCCTCAGGAAGCCGGGAAAAACGGTTACAGATCGCCGATACGTTCTCTATTCCCGACCCGAAGCCTATCCAAGATGTCAAGGATAAAGGCCAAGTTATTGAGAACCTCCGCAAGGCTGTCTACTGTGCCTTTTTGGCATCCTACTGCCAAGGACTAGAACTCATTGCGCGGGCGTCCAACGACGAAGGCTGGAACATCAATTTGTCTGAGTGCATCCGAATATGGCGAGCAGGGTGCATCATCCAATCCGAATACATCGCCGATTTGCTTGAGCCGCTTCTGAAAGAGAATAAGTCGCTCACAAACATCAAGCTGGATAGCTCCGTCGGGCGGGAGTTGCAGTGCAGCTACTCGGAACTGAAAGAAATTGTATCCCGAGGAATTGCAGCCGACCACTACTTGCCCGGACTTACTGCCACGCTTGAGTACGTCAAATATACCACAGGCGAAATGCTACCCACAAAGTTTATGGAGGCGCAAATGGATTACTTTGGGGCGCATTCATACAATAAGCCGGGCGTGCCAGGCGAAGATCCTGGTCCGGTAGCGAAAGGCCCGCATCATTTCGAGTGGAAGCCAGCTTGAGAGATTTGCACAATAAATGACATGTGTCGTCTCTTTGATCCAAAGTGTAATATCCAAATTTTCTTGAACAAATCAGGGTCTAGCTTTGCATGTGGGGATGGATAGAGGACGGGTGAAGCCGGTGCAAAGCTCGGTTGTCATATATAGAATGCATTAGATAACGCCACACACGGAGTAAAAACTCCAGCTTTCTGCAATTACTTCACGACATTAAAAAACAATGGCCTTTCCCATAAGGTCGCATCATTGCCAAGCAATAACATTGCGGCGCACGTATCATAGATTGCCTTTGGCTAGGTCCCTCAAAATGTATCGTTGACCTCATACAAAATTGGGTCCGCCATGACGAAACGTACACATCATATACGTTATTGTGCGTGTCACAGTTAGGTTGATGGAGAGAACATGAGCTTATGTTATAACCCTATTATTGCATGGGAGCGTATTCTATCGCGGCCATTCTATTTTATTCTTCATCTTCTCATCGCTCCAGGTAGAATCAATTACTATCCGAAATTTGATCAGCACAATCGCCCACCATGACATCGCAATTCAAAGATGGTATGATATCCTGTCAACACATTGAAGACAATTTTCTAATGGCAGCATGCGAAAAGAGAGCAATATCCCGGTCTCTAAGCAGGAATTTCCGGGCATGGACAAAGATATGCCCGATCCCAGGCCCGTTCGCGACGAACTACCGGATGCAGATGGAAGAACCGAAACCTACAAGGCAGCAAATAAGCTTGTAGACAAAAGAGCACTCATAACCGGCGGTGACAGTGGCATAGGAGCAGCTACTGCTGTGTTGTTTGCAAAAGAAGGTGCCATGGTGACGATTGTTTATCTTCCTGAAGAAGAGCAAGATGCGCAAGATACTAAGAAGCAGGTTGAGGCTCTTGGAAGAGACTGCTACCTATTCGCCACAGATCTTGTCAAAAAAGAGAATTGCCAGGATGCTGTCAATTTTGCCTTGGAAAAGATGGGTGGAATTGACATTCTCTTTAACAATGCGGCCTGTAAGCTGATTTATTTCGGATGATGAAAGACGCAAGCGCTGACTTTACCTTGTAGATCAAATGATGGTTGAAGATATACTTGACTTGCCAGACGAGCAGTGGATTCATACTTTCAACATCAACATGCATTCATACTTCTTCATGGCAAAATATGCCATCAAGCACATGAAGCGCGGTGCTGTTATTATCAACAACGCCTCTATTAATGCATACATCGGCCGGCCAGACTTATTAGATTACACCTCTACTAAGGGAGGGATCATTTCTTTCACAAGGGGGTTGAGCAATCAATACATCTCAAAAGGCATTCGTGTTAATGCTGTCGCCCCAGGACCAGGTAAGCATATATGCCGAGTGCTGTTTGCGACATGCTGACAATAGTCGTAGTGTGGACACCATTGATTCCTGCGACGATGAACGAAAAAGCCCAAAAAGAATTTACCAGTCCTATGGGCCGGCCAGCTCAGCCCAGTGAAATTGCGAGTTGCGTCGTCTTTCTCGCCTCAATGGACAGCTCTTGTATCAGTGGACAGACCATACACTGCAACGGCGGAGTTGTGGTGAATGGCTGAAGAGGAACAGTCACCAATTGGGGGGTTTGCCTTAGTTATAGTCATTGAAACTTTTCTATCCGTCACTTTCGAGAGAAAGCTATCTTCGATTACTCTACAGTAGCGTTGGCCTAATTATTAGTGAATTGATAATCGTAGAGATGTGAGCTACCTAGCTAGTCTACCCTAAAAGATTCTGAGACAAGGTCTAGCAGCTCAAGACCAACGAGCCCTTGATAAGTTCAATCTAGTATTCTAATGTTACTTTTCGATATCTGATCCTCAGTATTGTCTGTAAAAATTCGCCAAAATTGGATATATTTTGCAATCTTTAACACTGTCCTCGCTACAGGGCAACAGTAAACCAAACTTCGAGCTAATTAAATGAGCATGAGATTTTTATTGACGTCAACCACAAATCACGAATAGCGATTGCCTACGAAACCTTTGTATCGCAATCAGTTGCAAGCTGAACAGATGCTATCTGTCCAGAAGATTGCTGCTGCTTACATGGTGGTCCCACCTTTCCGATAGTTGTGGCAAGGACCCAGTGGTGAGGTCATCATGATATGCCGTCTTGCACAGATCCAGTCAATGACGGCGCAATCTCGCTCGTGTTTCCTCGGAATCTTCCGAGACAATCAAGAGATAAGTTGAATTTTTTATTTAATAGAAGCTTAATTCTATGAGACTCGGGCTTTCATTGTTTTTTAAACTGCTTTCATCGCCCATTGTTCAAAGCACATCAATATACATCTAGCTAAAGCGATTGCAACGACAACATAATGGCAGGCATATCACGACTATTTCAACTAAGCGGAACTTGCAATAACTATCCATGGGGCAAGAAAGGGCATCAGTCGCTCGCTGCCGAACTTTGCAAAAAGACACCTGGAACCGACTTCGCCATAAATGATGACGAGTACTACTCTGAGATGTGGTTTGGCGACTATCCAGACTTTCCAGCGAGAGATTTAGAGACTGGTCGACCACTTGGCGACCTCTTGAAATCCAACGAGAAAATTTTGCTAGGGTCATATTCAATGGAGAAGTTTGGAAACAATGTTCCGTTTCTACCAAAGGTAGGCTGGACTTGTGTTTCGATCAAGAGCAATAGTCTAACATATACGCCATAGATCCTGTCAATAGGCAAAGCTCTGCCGTTACAAATTCACCCAAATAAATCACTTGCAGCCAAACTGCACGAGCAAGATCCCGAAAAATTCTCAGACACCAATCACAAGCCAGAGATTGCAGTGGCTCTGTCGCGTTTCGAGCTGTTTGCTGGTTGGAGAGACTTGCACCAAATATCCCCCATGTTCAACATACCGAGTTTACGGCGCCTCGTTCCTGAAGGGACGGATACGTGGAACGAAGAAACTCTACGAAATGTTGTCCGTGAAATACTGAAGGCAGATGAACAGACTATCAAGAATATTGAAGAGGACCTGAAGCGACAGTCTCTAGAAGATATTCAGAAACTTGGCTATCCAAGCCGAACTTTTGAGTTGCTTCGGCGCTTGCAATCTCAGTACTCAGCTACAGATCCAGGGCTACTGGTTGCAATTCTATGCATGAAATTCTTTGTACTAGAGCCTGGTGAAGCAATGTTCATCCCAGCTGATGGTATTCATTGCTATTTGTCGGGAGATATTGTGGAGTGCATGGCTCGTTCAAACAACATGCTCGCCACCGGCCTTTGCCCTGTTGCCGACCGCGATAGTGCTGATCTTTTTTCTGAGACCCTGAAAATCGACTCAAGCACCCAAGGAGATAATCTGAGGTTGCCGGCAAAGGCAGGAAAAGATGGATATACAACGGTGTATCAACCACCTATCGGCGAATTTGATGTCGTCCGTATCGACATGCCTGCTGGAAAGGAGGATTCGGTTTGGAATCATAAGGGCCCGACTCTGGCCATTGCGATTTCTGGAGAGGGTACTATTCTGGGCGATGGAAAGGAGCTTGCTGTCAAACCCGGGTTTATTTTCTTCATTGCAGCAGAAACTGCTACAAAGCTACGAGCTGATACCGACTTGCAAATCTACGCTGCTGCATTACGCTAAAAAGAAGTTGCGAATGTATAGTCTAGATAATAATACATCTAAAATTTTATAGTTTGTATAATATACGGAGAACCACGAGGATGTTTACCTGGAGGCATTAAAATACGCTCTAGGCTTCCACTGCCATCTTCTATAACGTCAATAATGCCAATCCTTTTCCGCCATGTCTTCTCGCACTTTGTAGTTGAGTTCCGCCTGCTTTAAAATTTCCATATCAATCTCAGCAACGAAGAAGCTCTCCGAGCTGTCCCAAATACCATCGACAGCGCCTACAAATGGCAAAGCGACCTGCGATAAGCCAACAAAGGTATCTGCGGGCCCTCCAGCATTCGCAAACACAACGGCACAAGTGTTTTCAAAGCAACGCGATGTGATCATGGTGTTTAAAACTAGAGTCTCATAGTTGGGATTCAATTTTAACCCGTAGGCATGCGATTCGTCAAGTGTCCAGCAGGTGGGCACGATGATGATATCTGCACCATCCTTCACCAATTGGCGAAATGCTTCTGGGAAGGCGAGATCCCAACAGGTCAAGAGTCCTACTTTCCCCAAGGGCGTGGATATTGCAGAATGTTTTTCCGAGCCACGAGATTGGTGGGAGCGTTCGGTGTGCCAAAGGTTTTTCTTCCTATAAGATCCCAGGATTTTGCCCTCGTGAGAAATAAAGTACGAAGTGTTAAACAGTTGATAGTCTCCGTCCGGATCGTTTAGTGTTCTGTTGCTAGATGATTGAGCGGTAGCCGGATGTCGCTCAACAAACGTACCCGGGACAAGACAGACGCTAAGCTCTCGTGCTAGGACGCAATACTGATCTAGATATTTCTCGTATTGAGAAGCTTGCTGGATGTAAACAGGATCTTCAGGCACATAGCCGTTTAAATGGTATCTATATAACAGTTAGTGATTTAACTATGAAGAGATAATTGGAGGAAGAGTGCGCAAAGAAGAAAAAAAGGATGATCAAAAAGTAATGCAATAGCCTACGCACTCCGGCAAAACAATAAGTTGAGCTCCTTGCTTAGCTGCTTGGCGGATGAATGCACAAGCCTTTGTAAAGTTGCCTTCTATATCGAGGGCCTAAGGGATAACATCTTTTAGTACGTAAAACAAGGGCAATGGATGAGTTTGACATACTTTCGAGTGCAACTGGATGACCGCAACTCTGATCTTTGTCGACATGGTCATGGACTATAGTCGCTCTATACAACGATGTGGTGTAAAGTAGTTATGCTTCCATATGTTGCATATGTAAATGAACCAGGGCGTCAAAATCTACCTAGGATACTGCCGCCGTATTTTTATTTAACCGTAACGCCAGCTCAATATTAGATGATGGGGTCCATCGACCTAGTCATGCGGAGGTATTTTCCCTCGCACTATAAATTTAGATCGGTAAGTTGGTGCCACGCTTAAGCATAGCGTACAGATGCTATCAGTATTAAGGACGGAGATTTGACACTTCGAAAGCGAGATGGCTGGCTCTACTAAAGTAACTTCTATATATTATTATTTTTACTGTCCGATGCTCTTTTGTCTATTCATTTTGATCATGTGAGTTTTATCGAATGAATTGGTTCACAAAGTCTGCCCCCAGTCCCACTTTCTCGTAATGCTCTTTGGCCTTCTGAATCTTGCTGAAGACGTCCTCAACGCCCACAGGATTGCCATCAACATCAACGTAGATATAAGCGCCAGTAACGTGAAACATGGTCACCATTTCCTCCACATCCTCCGGGACCTCTAATGTATGAATGTCACCCGGTGGCTCAAAAGCGTAGCTTCCTTGCTCTGCCCACCAAGGGTGCTCGAGATAGTGCCATCTGCCCTTTAATACCGTGGCGTGTACAGGGCCAGCGTGGCGGTGTCGTGACAGGATACCAGATTTGCGCACTCTAAGAAGATTGACAAAATAGCCCTGGCTGACCGAGAATAGTAATGGTCGGAACCAAACTCGATCGGATTGAGGAACCCAAAACCGCTCGTCGCAGTTGAGCGTTAAAACATCGGGAACAACTTGGTCTTCAAGAATATTTGGGAGAGGTTGCCCGCGATAGGCGAGTGCGTGCTGGTCTGGAGAGGTGGAAGAAGTCATTGTGTGTGATTGTTGATGGCTCTAAAGGTGGCATGGAGGAATGGCAACTATTGATTTGTGACAAAAGCTTGAAGTTATACTACGCCAGAACAGAGGCCAAGATGGCCAGAGTTTGCTCCTGATCATGGTTACAAATTCCAACATTCAAATTATGAGCCAATGGTGAGACAAATTAGATGCTAGATTCGGAGATTATTGTTAATACGGTGGACATCCGAAACTTTTCAAGCGCGGACTGGCGGTACGGGCGCCGGGCGCTTCAGGCGCGGGGTACCGGAGCAGCATATCTAAGCCATGGAAAGTTGAGAAGCATTATCTTATTAGCTCTTGGCCTTGCAACTAAATGATGACGGTTGCGCTACTGTACATGGAGCGTGAACGGCGCTTCGCTGGCGCCGCTACCAGAGAGGCTCCGATGCGACATCCCCACTGCATGACCCCCATCGGTTGTAATAATTCCAAAAGTGATACGTCCTATCTCGCAGGAGCTTGACTCGTGAATCTATAGCTTGATATCAGTGCGAGTGAATTGCAGAAATGTTATCAAAACAAGTCTTCCATCGCTGATTGAGGCCTCTACGTGTTTTGACTTGGCACAGGGAATTATTACTTTCTTACACATTTGCAAGATAGTCACCATGGAGGCACCAGACTGGTGGCGCGACACAGTTGTCTACCAGATTTATCCTGTTTCGTTCAAGGATACCACTGGAAATGGGAGAGGCGACCTCAACGGCATCACCTCCAAGTTGCCGTATCTAAAGGATCTTGGCGTGGAGGTGGTATGGCTCTCTCCAGTATATGCATCGCCCATGGTAGACATGGGATACGACATCTCCAACTATCGAGAAATACATCCGGATTTTGGCACTATGGAAGACTGGGAGCGCATGACCAAAGAAGCTCATCGCATAGGGCTAAAAGTAGTCATGGATCTTGTTGTCAACCATACCTCGGACCAACATGAGTGGTTCCAAAACGCCAAAGATGGAGGCTCTAAAAAGGATTGGTACATCTGGCGAGGGAAGAATCCGGAGGGAAAGGAACCTAACAATTGGGGCGCTATTTTTGGCGGCTCATGCTGGGAGTGGAACGACAAACTACAGGAATACTATTTACACGTCTTTGACGTGTCGCAGCCCGATCTCAACTGGGAGAATCCAGCAGTTCGAGATGCTGTATGGGATGTAATGCGTTTCTGGCTGGACAAGGGCTGCGATGGATTCAGAATGGATGTCATCAACTGCATCTCAAAGACGCCAGGCTTTCCGGACGCGCCAATTGTCGACCCTCAAAGTATGTATCAATACGGACTGATACATCGTTTCAACGGGCCAAAGGTGGCAGACTACTTGCTTGAGATGCACGATAAAGTCCTGCAGTATTACCCTAATGCTTTTACTGTTGGAGAAGCACCAGGAGTCAAGAATGCAGAGCAGGCGCTTCCGTTGATCCAAAACGGTATTCCGCTACAGGTTTGTCTCACATCTCTTATCACTGTACATTAACGAACATACGCTAATGGGTCCATGTAGATGCTATTTCATTTTGAACATATGTATATCGACCACCAACCAGGCAAAACGTGTTTCAACTACAAGCCATGGAAGCTTACGGAATTGAAAGATGTTCTCGGCAAATTTATGGAGTTCAATGAAGCCAACGGCGGCTGGGACAGCCTCTACTTGGAGAATCATGACCAACCACGAATTATTAGTCGATGGGCGAATGATGGCAAGTATCGTGACGTATCTGCCAAGATGCTGGCACTCTTCCATGCTACTGGTAGAGGCACCCTGTTTATATACCAAGGGCAAGAGATCGGCATGGCCAACCCAGCGACCTGGACCTTCGATGAGCTTCGGGACCTGGAAGAGATTCAACATTATGAGGCTATTGAAGCCAAGAATGGGGACACCAAAGATGCACTGGAGCAAATCAGGCGAATTGGACGAGATAACTCTCGGACTCCAATGCAATGGAGCGCGGATGCTAATGCAGGCTTCACTTCCGGCACACCATGGATTAAAGTTAACCAAGATTACAAAGAATGGAACGTTGAAGCACAACAAGCAAGTTCTGATGTCAGCGTCTTGAAGTTCTGGAAATCTCTACTTAAGATCAGAAAAAATCATAACGGTTTGGTGCGGGGAGCATTCAAGATGATAGACTATGAGAATCAGAGCGTTTATGCCTATACTAGAAGAGATGCCATAGGGCAATATCTAGTGGTGTGTTCTTTTTCTGAAGAAGAAGTGAAATGGGCGTGTCCTGTTAACCGTGGCAATCTGTTGCTTGGAAATTATCCGCCGCAGGATATTAAGGAAGATGATACATTGACGCTGCGACCTTATGAAGGGCGGCTCTATTATCTAGCAGAAATTTAGGATTCATAATCTAGCTATGGATTATATTCATACATGATGATCCTGCAAGCGTTTACGAATCCCCAATGTTGTATGTTGTAATACAACGTTTATTGTTTGCAATGTATGGTACATACATGTTCTTCATCTATAGAAGAAATAAATCTTTGAGGACCAGCTCAATCACTGCGCAGATTCCTAAGTAGACGTCGCTTTTCTTTACAGAACTAAAAAAGAAATAAAAAAAAATAACAAATTCGGCTTCGACCTTGATGATACAAAAGATCACGTTTCCCCTTGGAACAATAATACAGTATTTTCTCCTTCTATACCAAACTGTGCACGTAATTGTCCCTCTTTAATCCTGTGACTATATAAATAGACGTTAATAATTGGACAAAGCGCTTTTTCTTTTGTGACTTCTAACCTGCTGGTAGGCATCTATAGTGAGTATATTTGTATAGCTCTTGACTAACTATCGAAACATTGAATTGTTGTAGGTATGCAGCACTTTCTAGCTTATTTGTGAAATCCATTGTGAAATCCATTGGTCCCAAAGCGAAGTGCATGCTCCTCAGATACAGTAAGAATTGCCGTCTTGAGAAGTTGCACAATAGCCTTAATCTCATCCTCTTTTACGATGTATGGCGGCGCCAGTATGGCCAATTCCACATCAATTTTACCCGTTTTACCCAAATTTCCAAGGATGTTCAAGCCCATTTCTGCTGCGACTTCGACAATGCGATTAGAGAAATTGTGTTCTGTAGGGAACGGAGTCTTGGTTCTAGGATCTCGCATGAACTCGACAGCCCAAAACAGCCCTCTGCCACGGATGTCTCCTACATGAGCGAGATGGCCAATCTCCTCATTCAACTCCGCTTCAAGGAAGTCTCCCATTTTTCTCACTTGTTCAAGAATATTATCTCGCTTAATAATCTTCTGCACAGCAAGGGCAGCAGCGCAAGCTGTGGGGTGAGCTTGGAAGGTATGACCATGGGCAAGAACCATGGTTCCTGCAGCTAGGCCATCGAAGACCTTTTGATTCAGCAATACTCCAGACAGAGGCACAAAGCCTCCACCCAAAGCCTTGCCGATCATCTGAATGTCTGGTCCGCTGATGCCTTCCTGTTCCCAAGCATGCATAGTTCCTGTCTTTCCCATTCCACACATGATCTGTTCACCGTTAGTATCATCTGTAACTGGTAAGTAATGGAGTACAAACCTCGTCAAGTATTAACAAAGCTCCGTATTTATCGCAAATCTCGCGTACAGCCTTAAAATACCCAGGCACTGGAGGAACGCATCCAAGAGTCGTCCCACTGACCGTCTCAGCGACAAATGCGGCCACAGTGTCGGGGCCTAGGCGCAAAAATTCGTCTTCCAGTTGTAATTTCAACCTCTCGACGTACTGGTCATTCGACTCAGATATCCCTTTTGCCCTATAGCTGTAGCATGGATCAACAAAGCTAACGTTGTTCGAGATCCAGGGCTGATAATAGGCGCGACGAGATTCATGGCCAGAGACACTCAGAGCGCCTAATGTATTTCCATGGTAACTTTGCTTTCTTGCAATAAAGTTGGTTCTTTTAGGCTGTCCAACTTCACAGAAGTACTGGGTTGCCAGCTTTAGCGCTGCGTCTGTAGCTTCACTGCCAGAGTTGACAAAGATAGCCTTTACCAAACCGCCAGGCGCATCCTTCAAAATCTCAGTGGCCAGAGACTCAGCAGCCTCGCAGGTGTGTCTACTGCCGGAATAGACATAGGCAATCTTGTCTAGCTGTTCAACGATAGCTTGGTTGACTTCGGGCTGATGATGTCCCAAGACTGAAACGGAAGGACCAGCAGAAGCATCGTATACAACCTTTCCAGACTCTAGAGTAAACGAAATGCCTGAGCCAGACACAATCTTTTGCGGCTCATACGCTAACGCACGATGAAGTACATGTGACTTTGCAACAGACGGATTGAGTGGCATGTTGGAGATAAGCAGTGAGTAAAAAGTAGTAGCTCAAATTCGTGTAAGTGAAAGACGGTGAAGGGGCTTAGACAACTGCACTTTTATCCTCGTGTCATTCTTACTTTAAGTTCTCTTTACAAGCCCTTTTACTTCCTTTGTATCACAGTCAACTCCTAAAGATTTCCCTTTTCAGTCGTGTCGCATGGCACATCTCATAAAGGCTAGACTCAGCATAATATTTTGGCTTGATTACCTAGCGAGAACCGTAGACTACTTATAGCTAGTGGCGCCGAGCGCTTATGGCGCACGACTCAGTAGCGCCTTCATATCACCTTGGGAAACCGAAGACGGAGTTGAAGAAAGATCAGTCTGGTGGATTATGGAAGATAAGACTTGTTGTTGAGCTAGTTGCCTATGAGAGGCGCTTGACCCCAACTATTAGCTTTAGTTCTATGCGGAGGCAATCTGGGGAAGAAGAAGTATGCGAGGGGTGTTGCAAACCTTCATTTTGACTCCAGGAACAAACCACGATTGAGATAAAGAACAGAAGGCCATTGTACATAAAATGCATCCATCCTCTCTGTGCATATCTTCTTGATATCTTTGATATAGCAGATATTATAACTGCAATCTCAGTTGTTCAATTATCTTCAAATTTCCCAACCTTCCATAATGGGAGAAGAAATTCACGTTGCTCAATCCGAAAAAGTCAACCACGATGTAGACTTGGGCGATGTGGCCATAGCCAAGCAAGCCCAAGATGCTCGTGCGATTGAACACAATCTGACCCTCAAAGAGGTTTTCCGTCATTACCACCGGGCTATTGGATGGTCCTTTCTCTTCAGCTTGGGAGTTATCATGGCCGGTTTTGATCCTCAATTGATTGGCACGTTGATAGCGATCCCACGATTTCAGCACGACTTTGGTGTTGAACTTGCTGATGGATCGTTTGTTGTCCAGGCCAAATGGCAATCAGCGTTCAACCTTGGCGTCCCTGTTGGACAAGTTATTGGCTCCTTCGGTGTTGGATGGCCTCTGGAGAAAATTGGGCGTCGATGGACTCTTGCAATTTGCTGTTGCATTACCCTCATTACCATTGCACTACAAACCTCCGCTCAGAACAGACCTCAGATTCTCATTGCCGAGCTTATCAACGGCGTGGTTCTCGGTGCCTACCCAGTCATTGCGCCCACGTACATCTCAGAAGTCACTCCTGTAGTGTTTCGTGGTATTGCAGCAGCGTTTGTCAACTTGTCATTTGTCATTGGCCAACTTGTTGCCAGTGGCGTCCTAGCTGGCTGCCAAACCCGCGATGATCGATGGGCGTACGACATACCTTTTGCGACTCAGCTCATCTTCCCTATTATCATTCTGGCCTTGCTACCGTTTTGCCCAGAGAGCCCATGGTGGTTGGTCCGTAGAGGCGAGCTACAGAAAGCCGAGCGATCACTCAAGCGTCTTACGAGCGAATCCGTCGACACGAGCGTGTTACTTGCACACATACAGCTCACCACATCCATTGAAGAAGCAGAGACTGATACTGCCCGGTTCATTGACTGCTTCAAAAAGACGGATCTTCGACGAACAATCATCTGCATCATGGTTTATGCCATCCAGCCACTAGTTGCCAACTTCTTGGTCATCGGATACGCCGTTTACTTCTTCGAACTAGCCGGCCTCGCAGCCAACGACTCCTTCGATCTTGGAGTAGGACTGCTTGGCGTAGGATTTGTCGGCACTATTCTCTCCTGGTTCCTACTCGGTCGATTTGGGCGCCGCACAATCTATAATCAAGGCTTTAGCATTCTTGCTATCATCGTTCTTTTGGTGGGCATCCTTGACGTTGTTCCTGGCTACGGCACAACGAACCATAGTGTCGTCTGGGCCCAGTGCTCTATGATGGTCATCTACAATTTCTTTTATGATCTGACAATCGGTCCTCTCTGTTTCGTCTATTTGTCAGAAGTTTCGTCTGCGAAATTGCGCGACAAAACTATCGCCATTGCAACTACAATCAACGCACTAATCAATGTTGCTTGTGCCGTGGGAATTCCTTATGCCATTAACCCGGATCAAGGTAACCTGCGTGGCAAACTCGCCTTTGTATTCGTCGGCGCATCATTACCATGCCTTGTCTGGTGCTTTCTCGCACTGCCAGAAACTAAAGGTCGGACGTTCGAGGAACTGGACATCATGTTTCAGAGGAAAGTCCCGACAAGAAAGTTTGCCACTTATAAGTTTTCGGAGCATATGGAAGAGGATTAGGATAGTGCAGTTAGGCATTAATGGCTACAAAGCCTTTAACAATTCGATATTCTTCTAGCTGCCATATGTACAGCTAACGCTCAACCTAACAACTTTGTTTCAGACAAAATGAACAAAAATGATGACTTCGCTCGATACCATTCCGTCTTGCCGAGCCTTTCCAAGTATTTCCAGCGCCATATCCCATTAAATTTCCCATATATCGAGAAATTGATCCCCGTTTGTTCCCTATTCAAGATAACGCCAACTCCCAATGTCTCCGTTGGATGATATCAAGCCAATCCAACTCGTAGCCTGTAATCGGTCCCGTAATGCTAGTATGTTGTAACCATAGCTCTTCCAGGACCGACAGTGCCGATGCAGCATTCTGGAAATGCCGATATGTTGCGATATGATGCAGCCTCTCGCGTATAAATTTCATCGCTGACTTACACCGAGTCTCCCCTCCAGCCATAAAGAGAGGGAAAAGCGATGTGCACTCCGGTAAGCATCCTAGTGGCATCTGTTCTAGTTGAGATATGGTGGAAGTGACTTCGTTTGCTATCTTGCTTTCAAGCTCGGCGCCATTGACCAAGAACCGGCGTCGCATCATGCGGTACAGATGTATGAGAGCCGCGCTTCTATATGCCTCTGCAAGGCTAGTCAGGCATTGGTTGTCTGATTCGGGGCATTTCCAATCCTTTAGCTCAGACTCAATATTGTATGCTCGAGAAAAGAAGTCTTCTGTCGATGAAGCCGGTGATCCGTAGGTGCTATTAGGAGATGAAGAAATTGACTCAGAATCAGTAGAAGGTGTCGATACTTCTAAAGAGCGAATGATGTCGCCATTCAGGGAGCTAATCTTGGAAATCAAGACCAAAGGCTCAGAAGCCAGCCCGACATAGGAGTCGATTTCATTCATTGGTTGCGGGATCCAATATCGCCCGTGTATTAGAGGCTCGCGATCCAATGTTACGCTCATTAGGATGTCATGATATGCGAAATTTCGCAAAAGCCAGCGAATCTCATATGCCGGACTCCTATGGCACCCATCCGAAATTGATGAGAGCCAGTTATGCCTTATAATGTGCGCTGCACCCACTAAATGATTCCGCCACTCTGCAGTGTCACCCAAAACAGCTGACATAGAGCAGAAGACAAGGCAGCAGGCGAGCGAGACTTCTGGAGATTCGCTATTAAGTAAGCTTGCTGTAAAGGACTGAAGAGCGGTAGATCTATGCTCAAGGGCTTTGATCCGGTAGGTATCGTCGCAAAGAGACAGGTGCGACGATGACCATGCAATGAGCATGTCAAGCAGCGCTTTCTCTTCGATCGCCATAGGTAATAGCACTGCTTGACGTTATTATTTGTATAACATTGACGAAGGTAAAGACAGATGATAGTGGTGACATACCAGATAGAAATCCGTTATTCTCCAAATTGGTAGTAAGCATAGTGTTGAATGTCTGGACGTAGTATCTGAGCGCTAACTTGCGATCGAGTGATCGGCGAGCCAGCTCAGACGCGTCACTTTGAAGGAATTGAATAGGAGCAGGTGCAATTGGAATCGTCAGAGGCACAGAGGGATGATTTGACAGTCGAAGCCGCAGAGACACCGAGTCTGATGAAGGAGAGGCGTCATCTCCAATCTGGCGGGGACTCTGCCAGTGACAAACTAGGTTGAGACGAGCACAATGGCCACAAACGTTGCGAACTCCATCGCACCGTTTCTTTCTACACATTACCCCCTCGCTGTCAGAAGCTGAGAACCAAGTCGCAGTAGGGGAACTGTACCTTCGACGGCAAGTCAAGCATCCTGTTCTGTTGCGCCTTCGCGGGACGTACTCTTCGGGCTGGCTCTGAGTGGCCAAGGTATCTGGCTTAGGACTTTGTAGATACTGAGCCATAAGGGTGATGCCTTAGAATGCCTGATCTCTCCACGATTTGTAGGATCTTAATTCATTTGTCAGTTTGGGGGGTTCCGATCGGAAGGTTAGTCTGCATTACTCCGTAGTTCTTATCGCCTTAGTTGAGACCCCGCATGGTTAGAGCAACGTTAAGGCGGAATTAGACTAGACGAACTGACTTGGAGCTTATAGCGCCAGAAAGTACAGTAGGGAATTGATCACCAGGTGTTTTCCGAGAGATTTCCGATAACAATTGGGGACTCGCTTTGAAGCTAGCGACTGTGAATTGTGTGGTGGGCTGTTAGGCTGGATTTTGGTACATATTCTTATGTCGTTTACATCGCAAATGACCCGACAAATAGACGCAGGAAAAACATGACAAAATTTTTAAAACGTTAGAATCCATATTGAGATCACTTGAGAGACAATTAAGTGTAACATAATCGTCAAACTGAAGAATTCGCCACTGACTCGCTGTGGGATAACCTACCTCACCTTACAATACCTAGCATAAGACTTTGACTGTTAGTGTCGATGAAGCTACCTGCAATGGACATTCTAGTAACATCTACATATCCTCGCTAGTATCCTCTGTTTGTATATCTAGATATCGGTCGATGGCTAAAATATTTGTTATACATCTGATAAGATATCTTGTTTAACTAGTTCTGATGACATAATGCGTTAGTTCTTTCATAAAATTTCTGGAATTCTAGGGTATACGCCAAAGGTAAACTGACCGGGGATTATTGAGCTTCGGAGTAGATTTAAATCTAGAAGAAACGCAGTGGGGCGTCGCGCCTTTGATCATCAGATAAGATATGTCAATGATCAAAAGTGGTTCCTAGCGCACCGAGAGCTGAAGAATGTTACTCAATTATCTCCGAATCAAGCGTTAGCACCGGACATATTTTGAGCTTATCAGATCGTATGAACTGAGTACGTCAAAACATTTTAGACCAAGCACATTATGAAACGTTCTTTCAGTTGCGAGGCTTCTGTCAATAGCGTATTTAAATTACTGGTAACGATGCTTGTTAGTTTTCACTTTTATAGAAAGCGAGAAGACTATTAACTGCAAAAGAGGTGTTGAAGTTGCTAGAGAGAAGTGAATCTCTCGTTCAGAAAGTAAACCTATATCAATATACATCTGTCTTCGAATACTTCCGAAATCTTGGATTATTTCAATTATCCACTTCGGATATAAGTCTCTGCTAGCTCCTTTTTGTTGCTATTATTTAGATCCTGGGTCTTCCGAAGCCCGACATATTGTAGACTATAAGTCACCCTTTGGTGCTCTATGACAGGATTCAATATCCGCGATACAATAAAGTGCGAGGTATACCTTATGTCCAAGTTCTCTTAATAAGGTCCACCTAGACTCTATTGACAATTTATAAAATACAAAAAGAGATTTACGATTCCATCCTCAATCAATGTCTTGTGTCTACGCACAAGCAATAGAGAAGACAGAAATGTCCCAAAATTCAGCGTCATGCCAAAATGCTGTCAAATCGCCACAGAAAGACTATCCCAACATCGACAGCTGCAGTAATGAAGAGAATTCGACTACCAACGCTCAAGAAAAATCCTTTCCAGTTCTATTTTCTTTTCTCTGGGCCAGCCTGTTTCTTCTAGCAATCGCCGTGAGCTTAGCAGGGCAAACTATTATTTCTTACCAGCCATATGCCCTCTCCGAATTTAATGCGCATTCTATGTTGTCCGTTATCGGTACAGTTCAATATATTTTGTATGTACAATTACTGTGATTGTTCTTAACTCAAACGCTTACAGGTCAGATATGCAATTGTTAAGCCGGCCTTGGCAAGAACAGCGAATATATGGGGCTTATTTGAAGCGTTCAGCATATCGATAGTAGCGATTTTGGTTGGATTTGCCATCAATGCGGCTTCGCAAAACTTGGGAAGCCTGACAGCAGGGCAGCTATTCTATACCATTGGCCAAGTCGGCATACAATTCCTGCAGCAAATATTGATAGCCGATATCACTACGTTGGAAAATCGTTCAATCCTTGGAAGTCTCGTTTTATGCCCTACAATATTTTCGTCTTGGATTGGAGCACCGATCGTCAGCGCAATGGTTCCTGCAAAATGGAGATGGTAAGGATCCTTTCTAGATAACAACAAATTGCACGCGTGCTGACAAGTAAAGGGGATACGGCATGTGGTCTGCCTCAACCACTCAATTACTCGGTGACAAATAGAGAAGCTAATGCACAAATAGGGCAATCATATTTCCGGTTGTATCAATGCCACTGTTATTTTCACTTTGGGTGTATTCACAGCAAAGTAACGAATCCAAGAAAAATGTCATGAGAGGCGAAATAAAAAGTATTTCTGGGTTATGGTCACGCCTTGATGTCGCTGGACATATACTTCTCGCAGCCAGTTTAACACTTGTTCTGCTTCCGATGACGCTTTCTACTTACCCTTTCCAGTCATGGACTTCGCCCGCTAAGCTATCGATGATTATTATCGGGGGATGTTGCTTTATTGCCTTCACAATCTATGAGCTTTACGTTCCATCTCACCCGATCGTTTCGTTCAAATTGGCAAAGGATCGAACTGTTGCTGCCGGCTGCATCATACAGTTTGTCCTCTACTTGAGCTACTATATCTGGGCGCCCTATTTCTTCTCATTTATAGTCATTGTCAACAATCAGTCAGCGAAAGCGGCAACAAATATCACTGCCTCTCAAGCAGTCGCGACGGCTGTTGTTGGATTGCTTGCGGCTTTCATCATCAAGTTAACAGGTGTTTACAAATGGGCTATTCTGTTAGGAGTGATTTTAAAGTTAATTGGCGCGGGATTGATGCTCAGATACTCTAATGCGAGCGCAAGCATCGTTCAGATAATATTTGGCCAACTGATATCGGGTGCCGGGACAGGGATGATCTCCATTATTGCACAAACCGCTGTGCAAGCAGTAACGAAGCATGAAGGTACGGAGGCTCTCTCAAATCTATAGAGAAAATATATTAATGGCTAATTAATGAATCTTCTGATATAGATGTGGCTTCGGTAACAACTTTATACGAAGTTTCCGGAGCCATTGGGGGAGCTATTGGCAACGCTTTATCCGGCATCATCTGGACAGCTCTCCTCCTTCCACGGCTTCGCAGGAATCTTCCTGTTGCAGCGCAGTCGGCAGCGGTTGAGATAAAAAACTCCTTCGTAGTGGCCTCGTCATATCCTCCCGGAAGTCTGGAAAGGATCGCCATTGATAAGAGTTACACAGAAGTCATGCACGTCCTTCTCATTTTGGCGTTGGCAGTACTGTCGGTGCCGTTTTTCGCAATGTTTGTAATGAAGGACATGAATCTCAAAAAACGCCAATAAGTTAAAAGTATATGGATTGCTGTCATGATGATTCAACGATCTCTTGCCTGCGAAGACCTAGAGCTAGCCTATAGTCTAGAGCTTTAAAAGAAAGCTGCTCAAACTATTTTTGTCTTCTAAGTTTAGTATTTATACAGGCAGTTTGGACTGCACGGTGACTTCTATGGAGCTCTAACTATGATTATCCATGAGATATTTGAAGTGAATGGTATTTCCCAACCAATTGCCAACAATTCATTAATCAATGCCCAAAAACATCTGTATGGGACATTGTCTTATTGCCAAAAAAATGATCGAATGTCTGCCAAGAGAGCATCAGGGCTCTCAACCGCAGCGAAATGACCGCCACTGTCGTGCACTGTTCTCCTGACCATGTTTCCAGTTCTTTGTGCCCAGTCAATTGGCTATATAGATGTATATCAGCTTTATGATAAAGCGCTCCTTTTGGAAGCGAATCAAACTTACAGTTCTATACCAGAAGTCTCGCGGAAATTGCGAGATTGCCACTGGTTGCTCGACGAAAGGAAATGTCGACAAATCGCTTAGGCCATTATTGATGACCCCGTCCTATCGCAAAGTGTCTTAGTGGCGACGGATTAAGCAGTTGAGCTGAGTTTACTTACTTGCTGGTTTTCCTTGTAAAATCTAAACCCTCCCACCGGGCCCTGAATCCAGTACATATGGGTCCAAGTGATAATCTGCTCCAACGGAAAGACGTAATGTTGCACCACAGCGTGCATAACATCATACAGCCACATTGCGAGTCCTATGGGGCTATCGCTCAAGCCGTATGCGAGTTGTAGCGGTTGAGTCTGCTGCTCTGTGCTAAAGCCAGTATCGGAAGCGACTCTGCTGGCATATTCTTGAATCACAAATGCCTCGTCGGCGGTGCTCAAGCCCAAGGCATATCGCTCCATGTCTCTGTTATTTAGAGGCGAAAGCCAAAAGTTTCTTACCAAGGACACAACTGACTCGGGGTGGTTATGAGCAAGCCACCGCGATATGAAACCGCCCAAGTCGCCTGCCTGAATTACATATTTTGTATAATTCAATTGCATCATGAGGCCTCACCTGCCGCTTCTGAGCCCATGCCTGGCTTAGTCGGTGCTGGCGAGAATCCAAATCCTGGAAGACTGGGCGCTACAACATGAAACGCTGGCATATCTTTGCTGGGAGGATCAGTAAGGCCGTCGATAATATTCGTCACTTCAAGAAAGTTTCCCGGCCAGCCATGCATAAAGAGCAAAGGAATGGCATCAGCGCGGGGAGAACGGTGGTGTACAAAGTGCAGCGGCACAGGAGCATCATAACACGACTTGTTTGTTGCCGGAACTACTGTCGTAAACATCTTGAATCTGGTGACTAGTCAGCATCCACTTATGAGATATATACTATGGCCGCTATACCTCTTGTTGAGACTCATCTGCACGTCAGTCCAGCTATAGTTGCTAACCCAATAGTCTCTAAAAGCACTGGCGACACTGTTCGGAGGCCCATCAGTCCAGTCGGGTTGCTACACATCGATGGGCAACCTGGATGTTGCAACTCTATCCAGCGTGAAATTGATGAATTCTGGAGATACATTAATCAAAAACGGCCTTGGTGAGCTGCTGTAGGTCGCATTGACATTAGGACTGCTGAAGGCGGTAATATAATTGGCCTAAAGAAGCCATTGTGCCAGTACCAAGCGCATCGTATGCTATGTGCACCGCTTGCCACGGGATTCGTCTATTAGCTTAAAAACTGCTTTTTGAACGTTGCTTGACTGTACTGAGATCATTCTCGATTCTATTTTTTTTTTTTTTTTGGACAAGCACACATGAGGGTTAAATAGCAACGAAGTCAATAGTATTAGCGAATTGACCAAAGGTTCATTCATCATATCATTTGCGTACTTTGGTAAGTTTGTTTTACTTCTTAGTAAGGCAGTAGAAAGAACTTTGGAAACATTTGACGTATTTTGGAAGGTGGGCGTGTCCCTGGTATCCTTTGACGAGTAAGGCGTATCCAAATAAGCGGTATGCGTAGCTAAGACACTGCCGCAACTACAGGCGCTGAGAATTACTTCACTGACGCTAAATAAACTAGAAGGACGATCATCTACTGCTTTAGTTTAGTCAAGTAGTATATCTACGTGATAATAAGTGGTAATTTTTACTCTAGTAAGTGTAGGTAGGTAATACTTGGTAAAGCCATCTGCTATAATTCGGATTGAGCTGTGTAAGACAACCTGCTAAAAAAAACCTACTGTAGGCTTCTATAATAGAACGCCCCTAGTCCGCTGAAATTTCTAGGTTTTGTTCCATCGCCCGAAGCCCCACAGCCCGGTTTTTACTCATCAAGGATGCCGGATAAACCGCCTTTTTTGCAATATAGGCCTTAACTTCATTACCATAATTATTCTCTTTCACTTGTATACCTTGAAGCAACAGCCTCCATACGACGGCAGTCCAAGATGCCATCGCTAACGGTAACGTCATCACCATTCTTCCATCCGTGCCATCTCACTAAATGCAGCAGTGCTTACAAAATATCGTGTATCAAACGGATAGTATACAGGTAGGTAGATATTCTTCAGTTCAAGCACTAATATACGCAATGAACTTGCTTTTTAAATCGTTGTGTTAGTTTAATCTCAAAATTCTTTATGCAAACTAAGACTGCAAGGCTAGCCCACCAGTTGTTGAAAGCCATCATTCGGTAGCAAAAAACAGCGCCGAAAATTAGTAATGATCGGCGGTGTTTTTTGCCCTTCTGCTTCTGATTCAGTTATATTGGGTGGCGATTATGTTCGGCGAGTTTTTAGTTGTATAGCCATCAAACATAATCGTGGAAATTACTTCTGTTGTCTTCATTATGAACACGGCTCACTGAGAGACTGGGTAGGAAAAAATGATATAGTAAACAGCACCAGCTTTTCCCTGTCGCCTCATTTAACGAACAGTGATAGTTTAATTTTCCTAGCTCAAGTATCTGGAGGACAAACGCATGGAGTCGGCTATAGATCCTTGTAGCAGCCGAAAAGTCATCAAATCTATTAGTGTCAATTAGTAAGTCAGTGTAAATGCGCGTTCTTAGCTCATCCTAGCTGCGAGACTGCGTCGTCGTCAGTTTCCATAAGAATTCACGATCACCAGTAAATTTGACATGTCCACTTTTACGCTGACAATAACAAGCTAATATCACGAGTCGGAAACTTCATAGTGCTGTAGTATTGCTGACATAATTTAATAATTTAGGCCAAGAGTCAGATGCTGATGTTTTTCCGATTAGTGAATTTGGCGTGTAAACTAAGTTACGGAGGCCCTGTGTAGTGTTCAACGTTCTCAATCCCTCTTGTATAATCCCGGCTTTGAAACGGCTGCCCGGTCATCAAGTACCTAAGGTACACTAACATTTGATACTATATTGCCACAATACCTTTCAATTACGGCAACTAGTTCACAACTCAAGTCAAAGAAGCCAATTATGACCGCTGCCGCAAATAAAGCCCTCAATGGCCACAAATTGCTCGTGCTCCTCGGAGTGACTGGGCCACCAAAGATACTCCTCGGAACTACATTCCAGCCTGAGTGGATTTTAGAGCTCAAAGAACTCTTTTCGGGCCTGGAAATAGTCACCGTGGAGGGGAGTATATGGAATACGCCAGCATTCGAAGAGAAGTTTCCGGAGAATGAGTGGAAAGACGTTACTATTCTTGTTACTGGAAGTGCTCTACCTGCAGCACATATCGCTCCGAAGTTGGAGTATGTGCAAATACAGAGCGCCGGAGCGAATCATATTCTCCAAAACCCTCTGTTCAACAGTACAGATGTTGCTCTTTGCACGGCCAGCGGTGTGCATGGGTACGTTTTCTCGCGAATTGACTGGACTATTGTGCTAACACGCTGTCCAGACCACAGATAGCTGAATGGGTAGTAGCTACGTTCTTAGCGTTCCAACACCAAAGTCAAACAAGTCTCAACAGATCCGCAGTTTGGTAGATATCTAACTAGATTTTTAGTTCCCCAATACGTCGACTTTCAGCGCCAGAAAACATGGCACAAGTTGGACGATCCGGTCCATGATGCAGTTGGACAGCGTGTGTGAGTTAAGCTCTTCTTCTACTATAGACACGTACACAATACTGAGCTTAACTTCCTCTATAGTGGTATTCTTGGCTACGGCGCCGTTGGTCGCCAGATTGCTCGTGTCATGAAAGCACTGGGCATGGATATCTACGCATGTAATCTACACCCGCGTCCTACACCAGAGTCGCGCAGGGATGAAACATATACACCGCCAGGTCTTGGCGATCCTGATGGTATCTTGCCTAGCAAATGGTTCTCAGCCGGAGATACAGAAGGATTACATGAATTCTTGAGCTCTGGTCTTGATCTGCTCGTCATCACTGTTCCACTCACAGACAGGACCCGTGGCATCATCTCACGGAGAGAACTAGCCTTGCTTGCTAGACGGAAAGCCTTCGTTTCCAATATTGGGCGAGGAGAAGTTATCGTTACAGACGACTTAATTGATGCACTTGAAGAGGGTACAATCCGCGGAGCCGCCCTCGATGTGACGGACCCCGAGCCTCTGCCAGATGGCCACCGATTGTGGACTACAAAAAATCTCTTCATTTCACCGCACGTTAGCGGAAATTCTAGTAGCTACGCTCGAAGAGTTTTTGAAGTTCTCAAGTACAACCTCATTCGAATGAGTGAAGGGAAGGAGCTTACGAACAAAGTGGATAAAAGCAAAGGATATTAGAAAACCTGTTTGGGACTGTGAGCGGGCATATAGACGTTGCAAGTAGATCTCCGGGAATAAAATGGGAACATATGTATTTTACCACTGAAATGAACAAATAAATTAATAAATCGTATATTTTGGTCAACTGCTCTATCTAGATATCCTGATGTAGTCGCTTTCTTAGCCTTTTGCTTGCAAAGCTATATGCTTCTTCCAAAAGCCGCGTCAAATTTCGTTCTTAAAAAACCTATCATCTATGAAAAGTATTGAACAACTATATTTGACATATAGCACCCAAGTTCTCCAATTCTGCGACAAATCCAGGGTGTAAACTGCCTACTTTGATCTGATATTAGTGTTTAGTCATAGGCCGTTAATATTCCAAAGCGCTAATGTGAGATTGTATAAGCGTTGATCGTGTGCTTGCAGCATGCGGTGGCGTGATTGCTCTGCGATCTACAGATGAACATTGAAGCCAACCATTTGACCGTTATCGGTGGAAGCAAGTGGGTATGCAGTGTTTAGTGCAAATACCAATGTCCAAAGTATGGCAAAGTGAGGCCATCACCTTGTTGGTATCACCAGTCTTCATAGCTGAGTCTCAAGCGGAAAACAACCATACAAACTGTGAATTATGGCCGCAGCTGGTGTGGCAAGACCTCCTCAGCCCGCATCTAGCGAACTACTTGGTGAGCCAATAGATGTGGCATCGCAAAGGGAAGTAGTCCTTTTTGATGCGCTCCAGCATCTGTGCTATACTCATCCCACATCAACAATCAGCCTTGACGACCTGGGCCTCGACTTCCCGCAAGCCAGTTCAAAAACAGCCATCACTGCACCGTTTCCACTTCTGACTCCCGCTGGAGTTCGCGAGCTACGTGCCGATATCTTTCGCCCCGAGATTGTCGGCAAGTATGGCTCGTGGAAATATCCGGGTGTCTACCGCATTCGTGGTTACGGGCAAGCTGCGCCGTTCGCCTATTCCATGTGGCGAAGTCCTGAAGTCCTGAAGGCATGCTCAGACGCAGCAGGTGTGGACTTGGATGTCATTATGGACTATGAGATTGGACAGCTCAACGTACAGTTGCCAAAGCACGTGGATAAGAGCAGTGCCATTACAGACAACCTGCCTCCTCCAGAGCCGCCAAAAGCAAGCGACGATGATCTCGAACCAGAAGAGGAGGGCGCAGATCTCAAAGATCTTGTTTCTGCGTGGCATCACGACTCATATCCATGGGTGTGCGTTCTGATGCTATCTGATCCGGTTGGGATGTCAGGAGGCGAGACGGCGTTGCGCAAAGGCGACGGCGGGATCTTGAAGATGAGGCAGCCTGGCATGGGATATGCCGTGATGATGCAAGGCAGCATGGTCTCACACGCAGCGCTGCGCACTCTTGGCAGCGGCGAGCGCATTACCTTTGTTGTTTCAATGCGTCCGCGTGATCCATTACTGCCAGACACGAGCACGTTGCGTACCGTCAAGCCTATCAGCAACAACGATGAGCTGTTCCGGCAATGGACAGGCTATCGCTTTGATGTTGTAGCCAAGCGACTGGCCAAGATGCGCGAGACGTTGCAGGCCGAAGGAAGACCGGCGGCTGAGACTCATCGACTGACGAAGGAGTGGGTGCAGGCGCAGATTGAATATCTGCAGACAACAGTAGATGAGATGGATCTCAATGATTATGTAGCTCCAAATTTTAAATAGCATGTATCTGAATATCACGTTTGTACAATTAACAACGGCGGTAAGGGCTAATGCTCTACGATAAGCAATGTATATATAGTCGAAGCAATGAAATACTTTGAAACCGGGCAGAATGAGCCATGACATCAAGAGACAACAGTCGTTCTTTTCTATTCGAATCAATTCATGTGTATTATTTCTACGGCTAAGCATATCTCAGGCGTTGTCCAATATCCAACTTTGCCGCCTTGTCCAGGATAGCCGTCCCAAGCGCAATATCGCTGAGACTCAAACCGCGATGCCAGAACAATATCGTCTCATCATCACTTTCTCTGCCTTTCTTTGCTCCCGCCACGATTTGACCCATCTCAGCATGGAGATTCTCTTCTGTAAGCTTGTCATTGTCCACATGCTGCCGCAAAGCTCCCAACGGCAGGCCCTTACGACACTGACCCCAGTCGTCGACAACCATCTTGTCCATAATATCCGTCAGTGAGAGCTCTAGAGCACTCATTGTACCGTAGGGCATCACCAGTGCACCCTTTTTGATCCAGCTCGTCTTGAGCAAAGGTTCTGGCGCTGGCAATCGTGATGCCTCAACGACGATGTCTGCTCCTTTAATAGTCTCTTCCCAATTGTCCAGCACGCGAATCGGCCTTCCCAGTTCCTTTTCTAGGCGCGCACCTAGTGCTTCACGACTCTCCTTGCGCTTGGAATGGATCCGAATTTCGTCAAATTGGAAGAGGCTGGCCATGAGACGAATATTCCAGTACGAGCTGCCTCTTGCGCCAATATGCCCCAAGATCTTGGGCTTACTGGGCGCCAAATATTTTGCGCCTATTGCTGTAACTGCACCGGTGCGCATATCTGTAATAGACGTTGCATCTATAACCGCTCGGGGCTTGCCAGTCTCAGGGTCGAACAAATTCAGGATTCCAAACTCGGAGGGTAAGCCATGCTTGTAATTATCGACAAAATCGCCAACAACCTTGACACCCGCCGCATTAAGAGGGTGAACGACCCCGCGTAGAACGTTGAAATGGCCTTTGGCTGAATCCCGCGGCACGAGATGCACTCGGGGCTCAATCACTGTCTCCTTGCGGCCCTGTGCATCAAGTGCCGTTTCAATAGCTCCGAGTATCTCTTCATCTGTGAGCTTCAACTCAGCAATGTCTAAGCCGTTGAGATATGTGATGTAAATGGGCTCTGTCGTGGGCGCCATCTTTGCTGCTATTGATTAGGCTGTCTTATAGCTTTATGAGCGGGCGGCGTAAGCACGGCTCTACAAGACAAGATAACTAGCTTTTATAAACAACCGTAATCGAGTGAAGCATCACTGAAACTTTCATTCAAATACAACGTACATTCTCTAGTGCATATTAATAACGGTATAGTAATACGTAGTGGTATTGCGTGCTCTTCACTGTCTCCGCTCCGTAATCGGCAAATATATGTACGGCGATCATGAGGTGGAGCAAAGCACCGTATAATCTCCACGCTATGAGGCCTACAACTACCAAACAAAGATCTTACGTCCCCAAAAGGATGGTGCATAACTCTCTCTTTGGTCTGGCCCGAGTGACTAGGTGTGCTAGCAGGCGGTATGATTGGTGGACAATAGCTTTTGTATAAGTCAAAGAGGAGTAGTGCCCGCTTGGAGGCACATATGGCCTGCTGGCAGCAGCCGAATGCTTGAGCAGCGATGCACGATCTATAAGTGAGAACATTTAATATCGCTGAACAACACAAATCATCATAACGCTGCTCGTCGGGAGAATTTAAGAAGTTTGGCAATTCATATTATAAACAGCCATATCTCTGAGTTGGCTTGTTTCTATTAAAGAACGAAGGGAAATTTCTGAAATCTCCTGCCAGACACTGTCCATGGCATCTAATTCAGCCGCGAGAGGAGCAACTCTCTATATTGAAAAGTCTGGCTGGGATGCATTCATTATATAGGCTTATGGTATATTTCTATGCCTCTCTAGTTACTACAGATATCAGAATCTCCTGTTCCTTAGACTGCAGCCACAAAAGGGATGGTGACGGGCCGACAATTCCAGTCGCTTCAGGCAGTATCCTAGAAATCTCGAAAGGGAGATCGATGCACACTTCATTGCCAAACCGCAAGCTGACATAATCGTATTCCTCTTCAAGTTGACGCAACAATGCTGCCAAAGCAGGCTTATCGCTTCCATCATGGGCTTTTGCGGTGAGATAGGCATGCATGCCAGCAATACCTTCGCCAGCGCCTTTTTTGCCAACTTCTGCAATGGCACTTGGGCCATCCGGAAGATGAGCCACCGCTTCTGAAAATGCCTTGACATGACGATCTGGAATACGTTCTTTTCGCATCCCGTCGCGGTCATTGCCGCCAAATCGGAACCGGCGCGAGAGCGAGCGGACGTAGCGATCGGTGTGGTGGCCAAAGTCTCGAAATCCTGAGATGCCGTAAGGCTCAGGCTTGAGAAACAAACAATTTCCACGATATTTATCGTTTTCAATAGAAATGAAAAGCACGTGCCGGTGATTGTTAGCGAGTGGTGGTAGAGCACCATCTGCAACGAGGTCAACTCCTCCAGTGCAGCCTGACGCGCTGTGGCGCCTGAGATGACTACTGGTTCGCGGGCTGCCAATGGCTGAGAAGAAAGCAGAAAGTCGACCATGAGGATCAAGACAGAGGAAAGCACCAGACAGAAAAGCCTGATTGCGTTCAGCCGCCAGTGAAGTGAGGTACCACATAATGCCAGTAACTAGGCGTCCGCGAATGGCGGGTTGAACTTCGCGAGCGGCAATCCGTCGAAGCTCGTCGGGCGAGAGCGATGAATTCATGATAGCGCGTACATCTTCGGCACCCTGTGCTATGTACGTCTGAATCTCATCTTGACGTGCTGAAAGGCCAGTGGCAGCGAGATACTTGGTGAAGTCGTCAATTTCCATGTTATTAAAGAATAGAGCATACTTCCCCTGACGCTGACGATGGCTACCTATGATGAAGCGAGAATTTATGAAGAGGAGCCAGCTGAAATGGTCTCTGAAACCGACTCCAAAATTTTGGGCGGCGGTACCATATACATGTACCTCCAACCTGCAGGATAAACATGTACGAATGATAGTAGAGTTAGTAGTATAGCGAACATCATTGGTGGGTGGCTACATGCATACAAAAGCAGACCCCACGATAACAACACGTAATTGGAGAATAAGGAGCCTTGCTGGCAGCCAGGCTGCTGAGCAATGCAAGGAGGACTCGAATACTAATTATAGAATTATGAGACATGTGATAAAAGTTTGGCGGTAGAGAGATTAGTTAATTTCAGATCATCATGAACCTACTACCCGAATGATGAGCATTCACAGCAAGAGCTTTTATACTGGCTATCGCGCCAAAACAGTGGCCACGAGGTGATACTACAGTAAGTGACTCTAAAAAAGCAGACAAAGATATGGTACCTCCATTTACATCACAGAACACATTCCCCTCTTCTCAAGAGCGCTGATCCTCTCTGTCAGCGACTTTACAGCCTCTTCATTCATCCTCCTCTCATCTGAAAGCGTCTTCTCCATGTCCTTGAGCATCTTCTTATAATGCTGCTCAAGAGCTGCTACAGCAGCTTTATTCTCTTCAGCCGATGTTCGCAGAAGCATTTCTTTCATCTCAGTGAGTTCTTTCTGGTGCTGCTCCTTCATCCGAGAGAGCTCAGCCATGATCTCTTTTCCTGCAGCAGTATCTTTGAGCGCTTTGTTGTCTTTCCCCATTTCTTCTTGCAGCTGTAGGTAAAACGGTTTGTTGTCTACAAACATGGACGCGATTTCCTTGGCAGACTCGGCGGATCCATTATGTCGGGAATAGATTGCTCCAAAAGCCATTAAAACGTTCCAAAATTTGCCCTTGAGTTCCTGTTCGCGCTTCTGACCCTCGTCCGGTGCTACTCTATCCCACATGCTAGTTGTCAGAACCACATTCTTGAGATTCTTCTCTCCAGTCAATTTGCGAAACATGTCGAGGTTTTTTGTGGCATGATGGGTGACACGATTATCCGAGATGGGGTGAAGGTATATGATCCCTGACAGGCGTAGCTCCTTGGAGTATCCAGCGGCTAGGTAATCTGCAATCATTTCAAGGACTTCGGTGTCTGAGAGATAGGTATCTGAGAAGCCCGGCGTGTCAACGAAACGGACTGTATGGCCGTCGATGACGGTATCAACAATTTGTATCTCTTGGGTGCCTTTTTAATGCATTTAATTAGCAAGTAAGCAATGCCAGTGCTTAGAGTACTAAAACAGTCGTACATGAAGTAAGATCATGGCCGATCTTTAAATCTTTTCGTCCCGTTGCATTTGCAATGAACGTTGTCTTCCCCGAGCCGGTCATACTGTAAAAATGGTAAGAATGTCTTCTGGATGTCATTTATGTAGTATGTGGAATGGACTTTACCCCATTACGGCGATCAAGACATCGTCTTTGGTACTCAGCTTCTTGTATAGCGATTTTCCGTACTTCAGGCCCGGGACATCGCCAAAATAACTCGACAGATTGCCGTCTTTTCCCTGCGGATTGAAGAATGAGGGAATAGTTCCGTCGAGGAAGTAGCTTTGAGATTGCTCGGCAGCAGCATCGTCATCCGAGTTCAATCTTGAAGGCGCTGGCTTTGGGCTTCGTGGGAGGCGACTTATGAGTTCGGGGGTCTGGTAAGAGGCTGCGGGACCATCAGAGGTGGCCGAGTTGATCATGGCAAAGTCATCGTCAGAGACGTCCGGTGTATCGACTCTCGCCATTTTGCAGAAGATTGATGTTTTTGAAGAATGTGAAAACTTGATGTGGTTTCCTCAGCAAAGCTGGATGGATCAAGAACTTCATGTTAGGCTTCAATAGCGAGGTGGCGCGGCCTCCCACAGTGTTACGTCACCGCTAACAGGCGATGCGCTGATCTGATTCGACGACGCCGTGAATGATTTCGCGCCTGAGGTGTAATGAAACAAGGGGGCTCTTAGGGCTACAAGATTTTGTTTACATTTTATCCCATTTAGAAAATAACGTCTTTCATTCATGTGTTACTTGCAAACCTTGTGATTATTAACTTGGTCTAAGACAACTAGTATGTGCAGTTGGTTGCCAATCCTCGGTATGTAGAACATAGCTACGTAGTGCTTGTGTTCAATATGCATCGAATGACTAGACATAATTCTATGTAAAGCGTAAAATAAGATTTTGTGTCAATAATAGCTACAGAAACTTCACAACGATCATTGTCAACGCACATCTTTTGTTCTATTGCGCGAGAGATGACTAGTTAGCTAAAAAAAAAAAAAGAAAAGCCACTATATGTAAATATGGAGCAGATCTTAAATAGACAAACAGCTACGGCGTATGAACATATAATTCTTTCCCCTTGTAGAGAGAGCTGTAATAAAGTTGTGCCGCTAAGTTAATTGTATGCTTTATGTTCTAGCGCCTCTATCTTAATTAAGGTCTGTATTGTCCCGTAATAGCGAGGCTTGCACGCAGCGTTAGTGCTGACATCGATGTTTGGAGCACCAAGGTAACAGAGATAAGCTACCGCACAGAGAGCATATGCACAATTAACAGTTATATTTACATTTAGCTTTCGATTATTGAAAGAACAATACATGTCAATTGAAATAATGAGTCCGAAGATGGATGTAGTGAGCCCTAGTTGTCGTGACTGAAACGATTATATAGCCGCGCTTTAAATACCACGGTTTGGTCAACTTTATACTATCACGCGCTAATATTCATTGGATAGACAAGTCAGTTATTTTGAGACGAAGGGAATGAAATCCAAATAAGTCTTGTACTAGTACTGAAAATTCCCATGTCAAGATGGGCAAAAGATGAATATCTCTACACTAAGAGAATTAAGTACGAAAAGTCCAATGAATAGTATTTGACTCTCCGAAGAACTTAGGCTAACGAGACAAACATTGGTACAGCCAGCATGATAAATCTAGGTCGCTGTGAGTCAAAATCCAAGCCATGCTTTAATAAAGAAACGTTCATATCATATTCTCAACAAGTTAATCTTAATTTTGGACCGCTTTCCATGATCCGATTGCCTGTTCGTAATAGGGCTTAGACAGCATGGAGCATGGAGAAGCGTCGTCGACACCAAAACAGCCCACAAAACAGCCAGAATCCTGACAGAATACAATTGACTGGCCATCGATGGACATAGCACTTCCCCCAATGGAGTACCAGCCTTAGCCAGAGACATCATGGCAATAACTGTCAAAGGTATCTCCAGAGGTACTGGCGACCTTGCTCCCATCACAGCCAATCTCTGACCAAGCTGTGAATTCATAGTTCGCATAAGCGACGGTGCTGAAGAAAAGTGCCAAAGCTGCCTTCATGGTTGCTAAGATGAATCGAGATGGCTTTGTGAATGGTAAAATAGTGTTTGATCGGAATGGTGTGCAGAGGCGATAAATTGATGCCCAGCTGAGATGGCTCAAACATTTTATGCGAGGTCTCTCTCTTTATATACAAAATCTGATCATGGACTTAATTTTTATTTCGAAGGTAATTCCGTTCTACCAGAATACAAATACAAAATAGTATAAAATTGTATAATCATCTTTCAGAAAAGATTAGTCGATGCAATCCACCTTTCGCCAGGAAATTTGCGAGCAAAATGCTGGCTCTTGGTACCTACTAAGTGGTCATAACCTAGAGAACTAAGCTAGACAGCTGAAAGGATCCATTCATTCACGAAAATCGATACGGTTTTAGGCAACGAATGTTGATATAGCGGTGTCTAACAGGAACATTATGTGTCGATTGTTGTGTCGCTCTGTCATACTTCGATATCCGGTACTGCTTGCTAACTGCTGTGTAAGTTATACGTGACTATTTTCTGACATCCGACAAGCTTGGGAGCCGACGAGCCGACCTACAGCACTAATATCAGACTCTTCCTGGCAAGGTTACTTCATTCGGATATACAGTTCGCAAAAAGATAGCTGAATTAGGAAAGATCAACATATGCTGATCAAGAAGCGTTGTACTTTCCAAAATAGGCATTATAGCCAAATCATTAGATGCAATCAAATATGACTGGAAATTATCATGATGAAGTGTCAACAATGTCTCGTGTCCAACATCAGTCAGGAAGGCATATTGCCCTCACTGATTGACCATGCATGAATTCTCGGGAGATTTAAACTTCATAGTCAAAGCATTTGGCATTGTTAACTTGACAAACAGACTTACTTTCCATAAGAACAGGTAATTATACCCGAGCAATAGTCAAAGCGGAAATTAATTCGGCTATCGCAATGCAGCCTATTACAGTGAGATATATGACGGATACTTGGGTGAAGGTAGCTGCTTTTTCTTTTATTTAGCTATTCTTTTATCTACTCTAGCTTCTATCTTACAACTATAAACATTAAAGAGACCTACTGAAGCATATTCGCAAAGCAAGATAGCTTCTTGCCAAAATATGCTCTATGAGACGTCAAAGGAGATGTATGCACTGCTCTGAAACCGTTTCAAGCCAAACGGTGCGCCAATACACCTGATCCTTCTAATGAATTTAAATTACACGAATTGTAGTCTGCGAACTTTGATCACCCAGCATCTTCAGCCAGTTTCCGACTTGTGCCTACAGAGTTCTTACTACCAACGAATGAACTTGATCATACATGGCCCGACTTTCCTTACTCGAAAAATGATTGCTTCTGAGATTCTTCTTTAATCTCTTCAGGGATGAACATTTTGTGCATATACTTAGAAAGCAGCGACAATTGAAGCTCACATCTACGTTGAGAGAACCTGTGATGAAAATGTAACCTCTCTCGATGATTGAAGCCGAAATTTCGAAGTTCTTTGAGAACTTGGGGTAGTCGTGTAAAAATTGAGAGATTAGGAAGTCGTCAAATTTGGCTGCTTCGACGAGTGAGCCCTTTGTGAACTTTGCCAATCTGGTTTCAGCTAACTCACAATTCGACTCGAGCGCTTGATAGTGTTCGTGAAACTGTGCTGGACATGTTTCCTGGTCAATTTTATTTCCATTTTATCTTGGCCTGCAGTATACAGTACTGTGTCGGTTTCTATTCATCATTTCCTGCGCTGACAATGGCAGTTGTCATCTTCGGGATTTGTTTTGTTTACTGTAAAAGATTCGATTAATAAGTTTCGCTATTAGTGGGAGTGGATATCAGTATCAGCAGTTATAAGGAATGGGGTGCAGTCACGCGCTGTATATGAAGAATATATGTACTTAGGCGATGGATCTCAACAACCTCTCTGCGTCAGCTGCTTTAAAATTGACTTCAAGTTGTTAAATATTAGCTCAAAGATTCATCTTTGTTAATGTCTAGTGAGTAAGCGAAATAGATAAAACCCGATCCAAGCGATGGGCGGATAAAATTATAGACACGAAGAGAGCTCTCCAAAGACGACTGCGCCTCTGCGACTGGGTCAATCACCTTCGAGCTTTCTACCAAGAGCGTTAAGCCATCACAATACTGTGTCAGGTAAGCTTCGCCTAATAGACAATTCCTTGTTCTAGTCGGGCGTAATTATTGCTTACCTAAGTCATTTACTGGCTATCACAGCTTCCAAGACCGAGGTGACCATCTCTCTAAAAGTGTGTATGTCGCCATATCACGACATTCGAATGGCAGCGGCTACCAAGACCAGCTGACAGCATTCAACCCTGCAACAAGCGAACGATGAGCATCTCCGCGGGAAATACTCTTTTAATCTATTCTTTACATGAGGGAACTTTAGAAATTGCCAGTGTGCAGTTTTTTTCGTAGAAGCTGAGCAGACATCGTCCAGTAGTCATTAAGCGCTACCATGGTAACCCGGCGTTCTCGCAGTATCCGTAGCGGACGTGCAGGTTGACGGATCCACAGATCCTTATTCCGACGTACATTTTCAGTTTAAAATAACCATCAATATAACTTCATTATTGGAGACTTTTGCTCTTATTTTCACCGTTTTGGTGTATCAGACATATGCTTGGTAGTAACTTACCGTAGTTGCTTATATCTTCCTTCAAGAGCGCCCCGCAGCCCTGGTATTGGCGGCCTTGATGCTGAGCATATCTCGAGGTTATCTAATCGCTTCTTATTTCTTCTCTGAACTGCAGGTAATCTCTCCGATTGCCGTCTTAGATACCGCTAAATCGTTTGTTTTGCGGAGAAAATTGGTGAGATTCCCCGCCAGTCGCATTTGTTGCACCGAATAGCGCAATCGAGGATCTTTTTGGCCTGATGGCGCAATTCATCATCGCACGCGGCACATTGCGGGGAGATGAGGCAGCTTTAAACGTGCTGCTAAATGTAAAGTGCCATCAACCTGGTTATTCTAGCACGCAATCATAGCGCATGATTAAAGATGCCAAGCATGCGTAATTATAAGTAAAGGTTATGAGGGGGCTTATTATTATATGTTGATGATTTCTCCTTGCACGACATATCGATTCTTTTTGGGTAGCTACTCGAGCACGGGGGAAGCCACTTGCAGATTTGCGTGGATGGGAATTTTTCTTGTAGGATCTTCTTAGTTGAACTCCTACGCTGCCGACTCAAGCCCAATATGGCGGAGGACAGGAAAGACATCGCCATCTATACTAGCACTCAAGAAGTGGCTTCTAGTATCATTGAGTCTACCACTCCCAGCGAAGCTCAGCTACTCAGGGATATTCCGGCATCAGAGGAAGGCAGATATGATGACGAAAAAAATCCATTCAGAAACCCTACTGTTGCTCAGCACTGGAGAGATGTATACGAAAAGTCACAGTACGAGTGTCGACATGTGTTTGACCCTTCACTCTCTTGGTCGGAAGAAGAAGAGCGTCGCCTCGTGAGGAAATTGGATTGGCGAATTTGCCTTTGGGCCGTGCGTCAACCCTTAATATCGCGAATGGCTGCTAGGAACGTTACTAACAAGCATTTCATGAGGCGTATAGTGTGTCATGTTCTTTGGCCTCCAAGTCGATCGTGGAAATCTTGCACAGGCTGTGTCGGATAATATGCTGGATGACTTGGGACTGACCACAAACGGTAAATACAAAACTCTAGTATCATGCCATAAGACAAACCTACTCTAATGGGATGAAGATTATAATTACGGCAACAGTGTTTTCAGACTTTCTTTCCTATGTGCTGAACTTCCCTCGCAGCTCGTCTCGAAGATGGTTGGCCCAGATCGATGGATTCCTGTACAGATGGTCTTATGGTCTATTGTTGCCATTTCGCAGTGCGCTTTGACCGGTCGTGCAAGCTTTCTTTGTACACGAAGCCTTCTAGGCTTTTTGGAGGTTTGCGACGAACTTTACTATCGCATCATAATCCAGTTCTCAGGCTGACCGATAATACTAGGGTGGATTTATTCCTGACATCGTTCTTTGGCTATCTTACTTTTACACGTCCCGCGAGCTGCCAGTTCGCCTCAGTTACTTTTGGACTTCTCTATCCGTCACTGGAATTGCCACTTCGCTACTCGCTTTTGCTCTGTTACACCTCCGCGGTGTTCACGGCTGGGCCGGCTGGCGTTGGCTGTTCTTTGTTGAAGGGCTCATCACCCTTGTTGTTGGGCTTGCTTCTTTCTTCCTAATGCCAGCTTCTGCCGTACAGACTAAGGCATGGTTTCGTCCCAAAGGCTGGTTTACCGACCGCGAGGTCTCCATTGTTGTGAACAGGGTTTTGAGAGACGATCCGTCCAAGGGAGATATGCACAACCGCGAAGCCATTACACCGAGGCGACTGTGGGAGACGCTAAAGGATTTCGATCTTTGGCCGATTTATATCCTTGGCGTGGTTGTTTTTATACCTCCCAGTCCACCTGCAACATATATTACCCTTACACTGAGGAAAATAGGATTTGACCCGTTCACCACTAACTTGTTGACAATTCCATATGTAAGCGTTGCCTATAACTTTATTTAACCGCGGACGTCGCCCAACCTCCATGCATCTAAACTGACTTTTCTTAAGAATGTCTTTCACATCATCAATCTCATTTTAATCACTCGGCTATCGGAATGGCTGAATGAGCGCGCTCTGGTTTCCATGATACAAGTTCTTTGGACACTTCCGTGTGTCATTGCCTTGCGTTGGTGGCCTGGTGTTATGGTTGATCAATGGGGCACATACGCTCTCGTCACGGTTCTCACATCATACCCGTATTGCCGTAAGTCTCAAGTACACATTTCCCTTTTTGAGGAATGCTGCTAACTCTCTTGTCCCCCAGATGCTATTTTAGTTGGCTGGACATCGAAGAATTCTAACAATGTTGGGACACGCTCGGTATCGGCTGCGATATACAACGTAAGACATGCTTCGAGGCCCAGAAACTCATTTCATCAGCTACATTTCAATTCTAATTTCCGTGTTTTGTTAGATGTGCGTTCAAGTTGGCAGCATCATATCTGCGTACATTTACGTCGATAGTGATGCTCCGCTCTACCACCGCGGCAACTTCAGCCTCTTCATTATTAATTTACTTGGTATTGTCCTCTTTCTGGTCGCAAAAGTTTATTATATCTTCAGAAATAAGCAGCGCGATAAGACTTGGAATGCAATGAGTGAAGAAGCGAGGAAGGAATATGCCACCAATCAGAGTATCCAAGGCAGTAAGAGATTGGATTTTAGATTTGCCCACTAAAGATAGAATACCGCGTATAACACCCGCGCCTAAAGGATGACACAGCGTTAGACACAACAAATTAGAACTACCTCGACATATTGATTCCTCTGAATAATTTCTATCCCGTTCAATATTCACTGATTCCAACAAGGGAAGCAAGAAGAATGATTGAATAGGCAAATTTGTGACAGCGGGTAGATCAATGCAGTCGTCCTACTTCGTGTGCCAAGCAATTTGATCACTGGTCACCGCACCTTTAAAGAACTGGATCGATATTAATCAGGGCACATGTATTCATAAGACAGCAATCCGCCGCAACCTTATTTTCACTGCTACCATACCACACCAAGATCCCAATCCATCATTGCTCCAATTTGACTTACTAGCAGACGGTCCGACCCGTATAAGCCGTGTTGGGCCCCACTAAGCGCAAATCAAGCCATCTCATAAACTATCGACAGTTTTAGCTGCTCTTCCTCTCAAGGCAAAGATAGGCCTTTGTAAGGAAATGCTTTCAATCAGCTTTTATATATGTTGGAAGAATGTTACATATAAAAGCTAACAACATACATCATTGGGGTATATCATGACGGATGTGGAAACTGCATACGAGGAAGCGCCCATAGATCTAAAGCAAGGAATTACAGAACGGTTTGAAGAGCCAAGGCTTAGGGCAGTAATTAAAGAAAGATCCAGCGACATACGCCGCCTCAAGACATTAAACCCCACAAAGCCACTAGAGTATTCGAGTAGAAGAAGGCTGAAAGTCATGTTTACCTATTCTCCAAATCAGCCTCAAAGCATAGGACTAATACAATTAATACTCAAAATCGTGCGAATATTCAATCTAGAAAGACTACTCCAGAGAACATATGTTAAGACAGCTATTAGCAATAATGAGCACTGCTGTTGCGTCGCACTTCGAGAATTACGAATTCACAGATCCAGAAAGCACGGTTTGTTTAACGCGTTTGGTTAACTGGGTACACTTTACGTGATGGAATAGCTGCTCAATATTGCTATATCGCTTCGAACACTTATTGTTCTCAATAAATTGCATTTATCGGCAGTAAAAGGACCATATCACATTAATCCAGGAAGATACCTATATCGATATAGAGAGGTGAAAATTTGACAGACCAATCAAAAAGTATCAGCTCAATCGCGATTGGTTGCTCTGAATGCTTGGGCTGTGAGGGGCAGTATCTGCATAAGGCTCACTTCTGATCAGCCTCATCACTTTTTACCAGCATCCAGTACCTAACATACCTGTTTGAAGGAATGTCAGTTAGAATACCTTTGTCGATAGATTCTTCCTATTTCCTCCTCTATTTACAGTCTTCTTCCTTATCTTGCTTTATTTGCAAGCGATTCTTTGTTGATGCGTCATTCTATGTTAAGTTTATCAACGCAATCAACAGGATTTTGACGCAAGAGCAATACAAGACACACGAGAACGCGGATGCAGCTGACACCTCTGTTTTGCCTCGAAGTTCAATTCATGACGCGAATACTGTTTTTCAACCATCATGACTTCGAGACTGGTATTAGATCCCGCAGCCTACACAGTCGCCTGGTTTGCCCCGCTCGAGATCGAGGCTCGGGCTGCGCTGCACCTCTTGGATAACAAGCATCATGGCAGCTTCCGCATGGGACCCGGAAATGATTATGTCTTCCAAGCCGGTGACGTGTGTGGGCATAATGTTATTATTGCAACTTTCCCTGCTGGCCAAAAATATGGCACTGGATCTGCTGCTGCCCTTGCGAGCCAGGTCAAGAATTTTTTCCCAAATCTTTGGTTCGGTCTGCTTGTTGGTGTCGCAGCGGGGCTTCCGAATCTCTCGCGCAATCCACCGCTCGATATCCGTCTCGGCGATGTCCTCGTCGGCTTGGCCACGGGCAACAGCGCTGGTCTTATAGCCTACGATTTGGGAAAAGTAACCGGGAACGACCAATTTGAACTTCTAAATCACGGCTATGCATTGGCCAACACAGCAACAGTCGTCAGATCAGCCATTGGCAGTATCAAGCTGAAGGAGCCGGACGATACGAATCTATTTTTGCCGTATTACAAAAGCATACAAAATAAAGAGCACTCTTACGGGACGTTTAGTGATCCCGGACAGGATACAGATATGCTCTATCAGTTTGATTGCGACGGAAATGAGCTTTTGGTCCAGCGAGAACGAAGGCCGGATTCCAAGCGGACGCGAGTGTGGTATGGATCAATAGGCTCAGGAGAAAAATTGATGAAGAATGCTCGAGAACGCGATAAACTGAGAGACAGATACGGCCTTATTGGTCTTGAGATGGAAGCAGCCGGAACTATGGATTGCATTCCCGTGGGCGTCATTCGAGGAGTTTGCGATTATGGAGACGAACACAAAAATAAAGCCTGGCAACCATATGCTGCTGCCATGGCTGCCGCCTATGCCAAAGCTATTTTGTCTGAAATACCGCCCAACAATGGTAAGTCTATACGGTACCGGTTTACTCACTTCGCCCTACCTAATCTAATCTTGTGTCCTAGTGACAGAACAGATGGTTATAAGCGTCGATCGCAAGCGCAGACTGGATGAAGCGTATTTGGACTCTGTTTCGGATAGACATGGAAAACGCCACAGTGCAGAGCCTAGAACTGCCGTCGAGGAGACGCCCAAGCCAGCTACAAATGGCAGTTACGTTATCGACGACACCACGAAACAGTCGCTGATAGATCAGCTTTATTTCGACAAGATTGACGAACGTGTAACACATCTGACAGCCGCCCAGAGAGGGACCTGTTCCTGGTTTCTTGCTAAGCCTGAATACAAATCCTGGCACGACATGGCACAACAGCCAGATCACGGTGGTCTGCTTTGGATCAAGGGTAATCCTGGCACTGGAAAGTCAACGTTGATGAAGTTCCTTTTTGAAAAAGTCAAGTTGAGCGCCAATGGAGCTTCCACACAAATCATCCTCTCTTTTTTCTTTCTTGCGCGAGGTACCGACATCGAGAAGTCAACGACGGGCTTATATCGCTCTCTTCTCCATCAACTTTTCCAAGAGCTTCCAGAGACGAAAGACAGTTTGGAATGGATGACCGCTGATGGCGCCAAGACTGTTCAACGGAATAGTTGGCAAGATACATCTTTGAAGCAAACGTTGGCACACGCTGTTCAGAAACTCGGCAGTAGATCGCTAACAATATTCGTGGATGCGCTTGATGAGTGTAACCAAGATCAAGTTGCTGATATGGTTTCGTTTTTTGAAGAACTCTGTGACAGCACAAACAAAAAGCAACTTTCGCTGCGAGTCTGCTTTTCGAGTCGCCATTACCCTACGGTGACCATACAACAAGGAATCGAAGTTATTCTAGAGGACGAAACAGGGCACACAGGCGACATTCAGCAATATATCAAGTCAAAGCTTAGGATAGGCAAGCTGAACAGAGCTGACTCACGTCCACACGACTCACTTCGAGAGGAAATTCTTACTAAATCTTCCGGCATTTTTCTCTGGGTTGTTTTGGTTCTTGATATTCTGAACCGTGAATGTTCAAAAAGCATCCTGCCTATTAAGAAGATGCGCGAGTGTCTTAACAAAATTCCCCCAAGGTTAAACGACTTGTTTCAGATGATTCTTACACGAGATGATGATAATCGTGATCAGCTAAAAGCTTGTCTCAAATGGATCCTCTTCGCGTCTCGCCCACTCAAACCACCAGAGCTCTATTTCGCTATCCAGTTCAGTCTCGATAAAGAATGCTCAGGTCTTTGGGACAGGGAAGATATAGGACTAGATGAGATGAAATCTTTCGTAAGAAGTTCATCGAAAGGTCTAGCTGAAGTTACACGAAATCGGGCCTCTGAAGTTCAATTTATCCACGAATCTATTCGAGACTTTTTATTAGGAAGTTACAGTGAAAAGTGGTCGGAAGATCTTAGCAACATTTCCGGCTATAGCCACGATTTTCTCAAGGATTGCTGCGTCGCTCAATTGATGAGTCAAGATGCATATCTTCATCTGCCGACACCTTTGTCAGTTTCCGAAGAATCAAAAGGCTCGATCAGTCTAAAATTTCCTTTCCTGAGATATGCAATTCTTAATCTCTTTTACCACTCCAACACAGCACAAAAAAATGGTATAGATCAAAAAGAATTTCTCAACAATTTCCCTCTCCAACGTTGGATATCCTTCAATAATGCCTTTGAAATGTACGCTGTCCGCCGATATACAGAGTCCGCAAAGATACTCTATATCTTTTCCAAAAACAATCTGCTAGATGTGACGACCTGATTACTAATATCCTAGATAGTTAGTAGCTTGTAAGTTTTCCCAAGGGATAAACCTAGTCTTATAGTTTATATTAGCGAAGTAGTTAGGGGACTTAAGGTAATATAAATAATAAGTATTATTAAAGTGTAAGCAGTGTAGAGTATATTATAATCTTAGTTCTATATTAATAACTAGCTATTTAAGTTATTTAAATAAGTATAGAGAATTAAACTTATATACCTAGCTATTTAGGTTAAATTATTTATAAAATCTAATAATTTAGTATAGATTATCTTATAAAGTTAATAATCCTTCCTTAGCTTATTAGATTATTTTAATAATTTAATAATCCTATCCTAATTAATAGGTTAGTCCTATATTAATCTAGTTTTGCTTACTCTATAGGCTTATTATTATAACTATAAGAGTTAGGTTATAATATAATATTCCCCTCTTATTAGTCTTATCCTTAAGACCTTATTTAGTCTTAGTATAAATAATATATCTCCTACTTAGTAAGTGTAGTTTATTTTTAGTTCTTTAATTAATATTTCTTACTCTATTTATATTAACCTTTATTATATTAAATAAGATTATTAAAGCAGTTTATTTAAAAACTTTATGCTATAAGTCTTTATTTTATTCTATTATTGCTAGTACTAATAAAATAGATAAGTATTATTCCTTTTATATTTTAAGGAATTATAATAAATATTTATTATTACCTATTAATTTTTCTTATTATTTAAAGTATATTTATTTAAATTAATTATACTATAATATTTAGGGTTTATCCTTTAAGTAGTTAAAGTATATTATAGCTTATTATTTTTATTTAAAAGATAAGCTTAAGGAAGCTAAAGAAAAGTATTATTATATTAATATAAAAGTTAAGTGTCTTTATAAATAGAAGAAGTTATAATATACTAAAATAAGGCGTGCTATTATGTATAGTATAATAGATTTAGAGAAGTTAGATTATATTAAGCGCAAGGAAGTAGAGGCTGCTTGCTAGGCTATTATAGTATAGCTAGTAGAGGGTTCTTCTAAGGCTAATCTTACTTCCTTAGGGTAGGTAAATTATTTAGTAATATTAAAGATAGACCTTAAGCTAGTAGAATTCTTAGGTTTTAATGGAGTTTTTTTATAAGTGCTATTAAGTTCTTAAGATACTTAATAAATTCCTATATTTCTTCTTTTTTATTTTCTTTTTCTTATTATACCTTATAGCATTATTTATTATTATTTCCTATTTTTATAGTATTAATACTTTTAACCTTATATTCTTCTTTTTTTCCTTTAATAATAATTTTATCTTAAATAATTCTTTTAGTATTTTTATTAATTTATACTTTTTCTAGGAGTAAAATATAAAAGACTAAATATATTGGTTTTTTATATTTTTTTTATTTCTCTAGGAGTTTTAACTTATAGTTAACTTTCCTAATTTTCTTTAAGATTTTATATAATCTAAGTTTTTTAAAGTTAAGCTTATTACTTAATTAATTTATTTTAATATTTACTTACTTATTACTCTATATATAGTAGAGTAGCTAGATTATATTTCCCTCTTAAAGGGTTAGTCCTTTAAGCTTATTTTTATTTATATATTAAATTATTCTTTCCTTAATAAATTTAAGTTCTTATTAAGCTTTATTATATAGTTTAATTATATTTTTTACTTTAATAATAGCTTTTTTAATATCTTCCCCTTGCCTTAATATTTTATAGGCTTTAGGTTTAAATTTATAATTAAAGAAAAATAGTAATTTACCTATTAATTCTAATAGTATGCTATTATATATAAATTATATAATAAAAAGGAGTTTTACCTAGTTATTTTATTTAAAGTTAATATAATAGTATAAATAGGTTTTAATAATTTAGTTAACTCTTTTTATTTATTTATTTATTTATAAGTAGTAAGCTATATTAGCCTTATAGTTTATTTTTAATTTAGCTATAAGTACTTTCTAAAATTTAAATATAAATATATTTCCTTTATTAAATATTATATCTCCTAGTAGTTTATAACTACTAATTATATATCTTATTATTATATATACTAGTCCTTTTACATTACTTACTTCCTTAAAAGGGATAAAATAGGCTATTTTTATAAGTTAGTTAACTACTATAAAGATATTATTATATAGTACTTTTATAATTAATTCCCTAAAAGGTAGTAGTTTAATAATAAGGTTAAATAAAATAGATTCTTATAGTTATTATAGTATAGGCAGTAGTTATAGTTATCTATATAGTTTATACCTAAAGCTTTTAGCTTGCTAGTAAAGATCGCATTTTAAGATTATATTAGTAACTTTGCCTTTTAATCCTATAAATTAATAATACTATCTATAGAGTTTATAGGTAGTTTTAATTCCTTAGTAAGCTATAGTAATTATACTTTAATATATATCTCTTATTACTTTATCTTATAATTCTTCTAGTACCTAGATTTTCTTATTTTCCTATATTAGTAGATTATTTTTTATTATAATGCCTTTAGGGAGGTCTTTTAGTAAGAAGTTATCTAGTTATGGCCCCTTAAATTATTCTTTAAGTTTATTAAGAATAGGGTAGCTTTCTTTTACTATAAATAGGGTATTAATTTATATTTACTTATAGTTTTTTTTATAGTTTTTTTATAGGATTTAAGCTTTAATTTTTAAAATTTCTTTAAAGTACTCTTCTTTTTTACTTAAGGCATTTACTTATTTATTAGCAGTACCTTTATAGTATATAAGTTTATAATTAAAGTCTAATAGTATTTTAAAATAGTAGGTTTAATATGTAAAGAGTTTTTAAGTTTTAGTAAAGTATATAATGTTGCAGTAATTAATATAGACTTTAACTTTATATTTACTTTTTAAGTAATAATATCTTTATTCCTTAAATACTTTAAGAATTACTATAAATTCTTTATTATAAATAGGATATCTTAATTTTAGTTTATATAGTTTTTATAAAAAGAATACTACTAGGTAATTTTTTTTATTATTATCCTTTTAGATTAATACTCTTCTAATGGCAAAGTTTAATAAGTTAGTTTTAATTTTTAATAGTTTATTTAAATTATATATAATAAGTATAGGTTTATTAAGAAGTATATTTTTAAGTTATTTAAATACTTCTTTTATTTTTAGTTTATATATAAGTTTTCTATTTTTTAATTTCTTCTTGCCCTTCTTATTTTCTTTAAGTTAAGTAGTATTAATAAGTAGTTTAGTAATTTTATTATAGTTCTTAATAAACTGTTAATAGTAGTTTGCTAGGCCTAGGAAGCTTTACATTCCTTTTTTTATATTAGGTAGCTTTTATTCTTAAATTGCTTTAAGCTTATTTAGATTTATATAGACTTATCTTAGTAAGATTAGGTATTCTAAGAACTTAACTTCCTAAATATAGAAATAGTATTTTTTTAATTCTATTAGTAGGTTAGTATTTTATAATATTTATAATATCTTATAGATATATTCCTTATATTCTTTAAGGGTTTTTAAGAAGATAAGAATATTATTTAAATAGATAATTATAAAGTTATTAATATATACTTATAGCATATAGTTAATTATTTATTAAAATATTGCTAGTATATTAGTAAGTTTAAATAGTATTACTAAGTATTTAAATAATTTATAGTATATTCTAAATGCTATTTTCTATTTATTCCCTTTATAGATATAAACTAGGTTATATACTCCCTTAAGGTCTAAGGCAGTAAACTAATTAGCATCAGTTAGGCGGTCTTAGATTTCTATAATAAGTAGTAATAGGGTTTAATCTTTAATAGTAATCTTATTTAACTGTTAATAGTTAATAATTAGTTAAAGTTTCTTATTTTTCTTAGGTATAAATATAATAGGGTATTTAGCTAGTAATGTAAATGGTTTAATATATTCTTTCTTTAGTTGTTCCTATATTTATTCTTAAAGTGTTTTAAGTTTAACTTTGCTAAGGTTATAGATTAAAAAGAACTTTATAGTCTTTTTATTTATAAGATTTATATAATAATCCTATTATAAGTAAAGCAGTTATATTATTTTTAATATTAAATTAAATAGTTTTTTATATTTCCTTTAATATTATTAAGGTACTTTCTAAAGAATATCTTTAAGTTCTTTATTTTCTTCTTTTTTCTTAGCTTCTAATAATACTTTATTTAAAGCTTATAGTTCTATTTTAGTCTATATAATAATTTAGTTAATATATACTTATTCTCCTTTAACTCTTTTATAGTTATATTATAGCAGTACTAGTAATTTTTTTATATTAAATCTAACCTTTTTCTTAGGTTTTATTCTTATTTTTTCTATTTTTCTTTATTTTTATTATATAGGAGATTTTATTATTAGGTCTAGAGGTATATCTTTGCCTTCCTTACCCTCTCTATGGCTTAGTTATAGCTCTTAGGTAATATCTTTATCCTAGAGTATCTTTTAAGTCTTTTAGTTAATTAGTAAGTTACCTTATTTTAACTATAGGTATTTAAGTAAAATGTTATAAGTGCTAAGAGGCATAATATTAAACTTAATAGTCTTAATATAACCTGTAATTATAATTAGGAGATAATTAATTTTATAATTAATTATTGCCTTAGTACTAAGTATAGTAATACTTAATATATATATTGGTTGTTTTTTCTTAGTATATAGTAGTTTAAGTAGGTTTACTATTTGGGGGGTAATAAGGTTGTAATTTGCACTACTATTTATATATATTATTACTGGATATTAGTTAATATACCCTTTAATTAATAACTTTTTTATGCTTTTAATTAAATTAATTATAATTTATTTAAGGTGGCTTTTTTGCTATATCCTTCCTTAGTACTTATAATACTATTTATATTTAATATTATAGATTCTTTCTTTAATTATTAAGTGAAATTCTTTAATAAGGCCTTTGGCTCCTTGCCCTTTGTGTATGTGGGTAATTATATTATATCCTTTCTTTATTAAGGCCTTAGTAAGGAGTTAAAATTAGTGTTTAATTATAATGTGCTTTAGGCATTATAGATCTTTGCAGTCTAGGAAGTGTTTTTTTATACATTCTCCCTTAAATAATTAGTCTTTAGCCTATTAGTTATGCTAGTCTTCTAGCTTATTAAAGATATGTGTTTAGCAGTATATACTATTATATATTATTTAATTATTTTTTCTATAATCTTTATTAAGTGCTTTGTAAATGGTTTTGTTTAGTAGGTATCCTTTTATAATCTTATTATTTGTGGGATTGTGTTAATTATTTATATCTTTGTTTTTAAAATTATTTATAAATCCTTTTAGTAATTCCCTAAAAGCTATAGGTGTATTGTTTATATAGTATAGGATAATTTAATACTAGTTATATTTTACCCTTAGTAATTTATACTCTAGGCAATAGTAGTTATGTGGTAAGTAAGGGTTTTTATAGAATAGACCCTTTAGATAGTATTATTGGTATATATATATGCTTTTATTATTATGTAGTTATTATACTTCTAGTTAATAGTATTAGTATCCTTACTAGTTATTATTAAAGGTTATTATGCAGTATTAGGTATACTTATCTTTATATATATATCTTTAGTATATTGGAGAGTATTGTTTATTAATAATCCTATATTAGCTATATTTACTATCTAAGTTATTAGGTATATTAAGGATATAGTCCTGCTCTTGGTTTAGGATGTCTAAGTCTTTGTTAGTGTAGTTATGTTCCTTGTTAGTTAAGCTGTAGAGTGGGCACTTATAAAATCTTTTATATTTTAGGTATATATGGTAATATTATAATTTATAGGTTTTATAGTACTTATAAGCCTTATTTTAACTTAATTCTTTATTCTTACTTAGGACTTAGTCTTAGAAATTAAGGGTATTAATTATTACTGTCTTATAAGTCTTCTTAGTTTATAGTTTCTTTAGGTAATAGCCTAATTCTTCCTTACTATTTTAGTATATAAGATATAAGTTATTATAGTAAGCTATTTAGCTAAGGTAGTTATATAGTATTCTTATAATTATATTTATTTAGACTATATTCTTAGTAGTCTTAGATTTCTTATTCTTTTTGGTATAGCAGTGGGCTTTATTATATTCCTTTTTGCTATAGAATCTATAAATTAGCCTTAAGTGGCAATCTACTTCCTTATAGCCTTTCTTACTATAGGCATTATAGGTTCCTTAAAACTTCTTATAGTTAATAGCATTAATGTTTATTTTTCTTAGTTTAGTTTTATTATCCTTAGTAATATAATTATCTCTTTTCTTTTTTTAGTTTATATAGTAAAGTAATTTTTATAAGCCCCTAGGGTCTCCTTTCTTTTTTTATTGTTATTTTATATATTATTTATATTATTAATTATTAATATAGGTAGCTTTCTAGGAGAGTGCTTTAAATGTAGTAGGGAGGTTTTCCTTAGCTAAGTTATCTTTTACTTTAGACTTTAGTCCTTAGTAGTATAGTATTTTTATAAATACTTCTTTTAGGTTAGTCTTAGCACTAAGCTATATAAATTTAGTAGTATACTTAAAGTATGCGCCTTTTTAATAGAGTTTAAGGAAAGTATTTTTTACTTTCTTTTTTTATCCTCTTCTTTAAAGAGTTATTTAAGTTATATTTTTAACTTGCTATAGTTTTTAAATAGAGTGTTAGTAAATAGTTTATATAGTAAATTATTATTTCTTTTAAAGTCTTTAAGGTAAGGTTTAAATTAATCTTTAGTAGCTTCCTTAAGTCTTCCTCTTATAATATAAACTCTTATTTTATTACTTACTATAATAGTTAGAAAGTACTTAAAATAGGCTTTTATATTTATAAAGAATGCTTAAATCTTTCTTAGATTTCCTTTAAAAGGTATTAGTGGAGTTAGTTTAATGATTTCTCTTGGGTCCTTTTGTTATGCTGCTATGGGTTATTAGATTGCAGTGGGTTATACCTAAGGTTAGACTATTAGGTTATTTTGCATTTCTTAGAGTTATCTTTAAAGATTAGCTATAGTATTAGCTTATTAATTAATAGTAGTTTAGGCTATATTTTATTATTACTAAAGGTTATTAATGGTTTGTTAGTCTTAAGTATAGTTTGCTATAAGTTAGTTTACTAAGTCTTTTAGAATTTAAAGTTTAATTATAGCATTATTTTTAACTTTAAGTAGCCTAATAAGATTTACTAGAAGATCTTAATCTATTATACTATTATTAGCTATTCTTTTAGTATTGCCTATAGGTCTAGTAACTATCTAAATAAGAGTTATTAATGTGTAATAACCTAATTATTAATATCCTAGATAGTTAGTAGCTTATAAGTTTTCCTAAGGGATAAACCTAGTCTTATGGTTTATATTAGTAGAGTAATTAGGGGACTTAGGGTAATATAAATAATAAGTATTACTAGAGTATAAGTAGTATAGAGTATATTATAATCTTAATTTTATATTAATAATTAGCTATTTAAGTTATTTAAATAAGTATAGAGAATTAAATTTATATACCTAGCTATCTAGGTTAGATTATTTATGAAATTTAATA